>CM042848.1:79517619-79650119 GCA_023653725.1 Bungarus multicinctus | reverse complement strand
ATAGAATAGAATAGAATAGAATAGAATGCTTTATGGGCCAAGTGTGATTGGACACACAAGGAATTTGTCTTTGGTACATAAACTCTCAGTGTACATAAAGAAAAAATAAAATACATTTATCAAGAATCATGCGATACAATACTTAGTGATAGTCATAGATTATTATAAGCAACCAAATCATACATAGGTTACTAATACGCAATCAAAACATACTAGGAAAACAAAACAAGTAAAGATGCAAGCAACACAATTATAGTGATAAGTGGGAAGAGATAAGTAATAGGAAGGCTGAGAAGAATAATAGTAATACAGTCTTACTAAGCAATTTGACAGTGTTGTGGGAGTGGGCTGTTTAGCAGAGTGATGGCATTCGGGAAAAACCTGTCCTTGTGTCTAGTTGTTCTGGTGTGCAGTGCCCTACAGCGTCGTTTTGAGTGTAGGAGTTGAAACAGTTTATGTCCAGGATGTGACAGTGAGAACAATCAAGTTGCCTTCGGAAGGTGTGGGAATGTCGTCACTTGAGTCTTTCAAGAAGAGTTTGAGCTGCCATTTGTCAGAAATGGTGTAGGGGAGGGGGTTGGACTAGATGACCTGCAAGGTCCCTTCCAACTCTGATTATCTGTTATATCTGTTAGCTCCCTCTCTTTTCTTCCTGGTCTGGGGCTTCGGTTGTAGGTCCAATTAGGCCAGCCAGAGACAGGTAGAAAAACGAATTAACCAAAGCGATGTAATGCCAGCGTTATTTATCTTTTTATAAGCTGGCCAGCTCAGCTGCAGAACGGCTGCCAATGCCTTTAGGCCTGCAACTCGCCTTTGATCCGTCTTTCTTCACAGCCTCTTATAATGTCCCTTTGCTCCATGGCTGCAAAATCTGTTTCCCCCCCTCCCCCCCTGCTGTCCAATGGTGGAGGATAAGATGGAGATCGGAGTTGCAGGCAGCCAAAAGTGTGTGTGCGTGCATGTGTTTGTGTGTTGTGTATTTGAAGATTATTCGCCGCCCCGTCCCTCCAGTGCTCCTGGAGAATGACATGGATCTGTTGGATTTATTTTCTGTGATCTAAAACTCTGGGGTGGGGAAGGAAGAGGAGGGGCTGCTTGTGATGGGAATTATTCTTATGCATGATATCTAATGGAATAGTAATAAAACAGAATGGGAGAAGGGAAGGGAATGAGAGAAGAGAGGAGGGAATGGGACGGGACGGAAGAGCAATAGCACTGAGACTTATATGCCGCTTCACAGGGTTTCACAGCTCTCTCTGAGCAATTTACAGAGTCAGCCTATGGCCCGCAACAATCGGGGTCCTCATTTTACCAACTTTGGAAGGCTGAGTCAACCTGGAGCCTGGTGAGTTTCGAACTGCCAAATTGAAGTCAGCTGGCGGTCAGCAGAAGTACCCTGCAGTACTGCACTCTAACCACTGTGCCACTGGGGCTCTAATAATAGAATAAGAAAAGAATAAGAATTAGAGTAGAGTAGAGTAGAGTAGAGTAGAATAAGGAATAGAATAGAGAATAGAATAGAATAGGAACAGGAATAGAGTAGAGTAGAATACAGTAGAATAGGGAATAGAATAGAATAGAGAATAGAATTGAGAATAGAGTGGAGTGGAGTAGAATAGGGACTAGAACAGAACAGAATAGAATAGAATAGATGTAGAGTAAAATAGGAATAGGAATAGAGTAGAGTAGAGTAGAGCAGAGCAGAGCAGAGCAGAGCAGAGTAGAATAGAGTAGAATAGAGTAGAATAGAGTAGAATAAGGAATAGAACAGAACAGAACAGAATAGAATAGGCAGTAGTGTTTGACTTACAACCATTCTGTCTCTCATCTAACTCTTGTCTATCATCTACCAGCTGAGCAGATCTATCTATCATCTTTCTATGGAGGAGAATACAATATTTGTATCTCATGGTTGAAATGAGAGGTCCTTAGTGCTCTCTGAGCTTGGTTGTTTTTCTGCAGATGGTGCACTGATGATGTTATCTAGTTTGGTAATGAAACGTCTGCATGAAAACAACCAAACTCAGAGAGCACCAAAGACTGCTTATATCTGTCCATCTGTCTATCCACCCACCCATCCATCCATTCATCCATCCATCCACCCATCCATCCATCCATCCAGCTATCTATCATCTATCATCAGTTTATTTAACATTATCTTAGCTTAACTTGGCAAAACAGCAACAGTGGTCATTAATAAGAAATCTAACTGTGGGAAAAACCTGGACCGAAACCGAGACAGATGGAGAACAGAGGAAGGCAGCTCTTTTCTAGCGTTTCTCTGCTTTTCCCTTGGTTATTTATTTTTCCTGTCATTCTCAGCTTTGCTGCTCTTTCTGGAGTGGCTGGTCCACTCCCCCCCAAAAGTGGCAGCGAAGGCTGACGGCTTGTAAACACATGCAGATTTGTGTCTCAGGGTGTGGGTGCAAGAACTGCTTCCCTGCTCACAAGGTTGCAGGGGCATCCGCAGAAGGATCAACAAACTTCAACAAAGCGGTTGTGTTGATGTCGTTGAAGTTTAATCCCTTTTCAGCTCCGTCTTCCCATCATGCGCTCAAAGTAGGATAACTGGAGTGTGTTCCTTTGTGCCTCGAGTGAGAGGAAGCCCCGGTTGCTTCCTTTGACAAGTTGTTTTCTTTGTTCTCCGGGTTGTCCATGGTCTTCTCGGAAGTCTTCTCCAACATCAAAGTTGAAATCCATTGATAGCCTTCCTGTCCTGCTTTCTTCAAAGTCCAACTGTCACTTCCATATAGACTGTTGGAGTCCTTGATGCACTCTGAGCTTGGCTGCTTGGTTGAAGATGTTTCATGACGCAAGTAGGTCATGTTCAGTTCAGTTGAGCACTGATGATGTTACCTAGTTGGGTCGTGAAACGTCTGCAAGAAAACAACCAAGTTCAGAAGCTCTGAGGACTCCTCCTCCTCCTCCTCCTCCTCCTCCTCCTCCTCCTCCAAACCCCACTCCCTTCTAGCACTGATGTTGTTACTTAGTTAGGTCATGAAACGTTTCCAAGAATGCAACCAAGCTCAAAGAGCACCAAGAATTCCATAGTTGTCATCCTCCTCCTCCATTTCCTGCTCCTCTTCCATCTCCTTCTCCTCCTCCATCTCCTTCTCCTCCTCCTCTACTTTTCTTTTCCTTTCACTCCACATTCCCTTCCAGCACTAATGACATTACCTAGTTGGGTCATGAAATGTCTGCAAGAAACAACCAAGCTCAGAGAGCACCAAGGACCCCACAGTTCCCCTTCTCCTTCCTCTTCCTCTCTCAAACCCCATTCCCCTCTACTACTGATGACGTTACTCGTCTTTCTCATCTTCTCATTTTTCCTACTACCTTCTCCTATTGGTATCTCATGATTTATCACTTGCTGTTTGCATCTGATGGTTTGTGGTGGTATCTTATGATTTATGATCTATGACGTATCACTTTGTTGTTTGTGTGTGCACTGAGAGCTTATGCACCAGAGACAAGTTCCTTGTAATAGATAATATAATTCTTTATTGGCCAAGCGTGATTGGACACACCTGGAATTTGTCTTGGTGCAAATGCTCTCGGTGTACATAAAAAGAAAAGATACCTTTGTCAAGAGTCAAGAATCATCAGATACATTTAATAATAATAGTCATTGGGTACAATAAGAATAGAATAGAACAGAACAGAATAGAATAGAGAATGAATAGAATAAAATAGAGAGTAGAGTAGAAAGAATAGAATAGAATAAAATAGAATCTTTATTGAGAATAGAACAAGAATAGAACAGAACAGAAGAGGACAGAAGAGGACAGAATAGAATAGAGTTCTTTATTGGCCAAGAGTCAAGAATCATCAGGGACAACACTTAATAATAGACATAGGGTACAATAAGCAATCAAACCATACTAGGAAACAGTCAATATAAATCATTAGGATACAAGTGACAAAGTTACAGTCATACAGTCACAAGTTGAAGACGAATGTGTGTCCAATAATCACACTTGGTCAATAAAGAATATTCCTATCGGTATTTCTGCTTCTCTAGATAGAATGACAAGAAAAACCAGGGCTGGCACGACTGTTGGTCTGGCACAATTCCGATCTTGGTAAGAGTAGACCACATCCTGGGCTGCACCAAACTTGCCTGATGCAAATGTCTCCCTTACACCACCCATTGTCATGCTAAGAGCCCACGATCAGACATGCAGATGGGAGGCTGAGAGACAGTTGGCCTAATCTGAAGTCCTGTCTGCTTGCAAAGGTCATTTTAAAGGTCCTCTTTAGTATGGTTTTCGCCTTGGGGAGTGTTGGGTGCTTGCCAAGAGAGTATGGAGGCTTCCGTGACTTTGATCCAAGGAGTGGGACCTGCCTAAACCTTAGAGTCCATTGGGGTTTGAAGTTTGAAGAAGAAAAAAATATCTTCTTATCTTCAGTGTTTCAATAGTGGGGGGGGGGGTTGTTGCCCCAAAAAAGAGGGGCTCAATTTATTTTCCAAAGCACCGGAAGGCAGGACAAGAAATGAGGGATGGAAACTAATCAAGGAGAGAAGCAACCTAGTGTTGGAAGTTAAAACCCACCCCGCTCTTAGAAACACGAAATATTTTAGGATATACCAAAAAGGCAGAATATTTCCCCTAAAAGAGAAGTAGAAGCTCAGAGAGGCAGAAACTTAATGGGCCATTAAGGCCTGGGCCAGTCTATTCTACATAACAAAGATCTACCTCCTTCAGACAGAGCCATTCAATTGCCCTTCATTGCACCACCCACCAGGTTTCAACCAAATTTAGCACACAGACAACCTACAAAGGACAACCTATGACCTCTGACAGCAACCAATCAGGATATTCTTCCTGTGCCCCAGGAAGTTCAAAGCCCAGAAAGTGAATAAAACCCAGGGACTCTTAGCATCTCTCCCCTTTTTCTTCGCCCAAGAGCTCCAAGGCATGTGCTAAGAGCCCACGATTAAACCATCTTTCCAAACAGCCTCCATGTTTCCAAGTGTCTTTCTTTCCCACCTGGAACTGAACCCAGAAGGACATTTCTTCCAACACTGAAATGAAGGAGAAACTTCCTAACAGGGAGGACAATTAACCAGTGGAACAGCTTGCCACCAGAAGTTCTCGGTGCTCCATCACTGCAAGTTTTTTAAGAAGAGTCTGGACAGCCATTTGCCTGAAATGGTATAAGGTCTCCTTGTCTGACATGGTAGCATAAGGTCACTAGTTCAACCTCCTGCAAAAGGGGGTTGGACTAGAAGACCTTCAAGGTCCCTTCCAGATCTCTTCCAGCTCTATACTGATTGATTAATTCTCTTTAAAATGAGTTAGAGGCAAATGAGTTAGAGGCAAGAATATCTGGAGGTTGAAAGTTTCTAAACTGTTCACTTGAGTACTGACAACTCAGCTTAAGTCTGGCGGTGATAAATGGAGCCCAAGTTAAATCTGCTGAGGTCAGTAGGACTATTAGTTCCCTGAGTCAAAAAGAATTCTATTTAAAAGCCAAGTTATTTGTTAAATTATCCAAAAATCTGCAGGGAGGATCTTTTCACAAATGAAACACCGCTGTTTCTGTTTGGTGACATTCCTCATTTAAAGCAGCAGGTCTTAATTTTTGAGTACAGGTAATTATCGATTTGCAGACTATTTGTTTAATGACCATTCAAAGTTGCAACGGCACTGAAAAAAGAGACTTTTTTTTCACACTTATGACCATTGCAATACCTCTGTGGTCAAAATTCAGATGCTTGGCAACTGACTCATACTTATGACGGTTGCAGGGCTCCAGGTCTGTGGGATCCCCTTTTGCGACCACTTGACGAGCTAAGCGAATGGGGCAGCCAGATTCACTTAACAACCAGGTTACCTCTAACTGCATTGATTCACTTAACGGTGGCAAAAAAGGGACATTAAATGAGGCACAACTCGCTTAACAACTGCCTTGCTTAGCGACAAAAACGTTGGGCTCTATTGTGGTTGTACGTTGAATACTAGATATAATAATATTTATCAGTAATTTTTTTTTCCTCTGTAAGGATAACTTTAGGTCGCTCTGAAAAATACCTTTTTTTTCGAGTTCATATCTTATCTTTCTTATTTTCCCAACTTGGATCCTCTCATTTACCTACTTTGCTCATGTTACAATTCGTGTAATTAACCAATTGGCCTGACATTTGTAATCTGTTCTAAATGGAATTGATGTTAATTTTAATTTAATTTTCCTTTTTTTTACAATCTGGAAAGGATCTAAAGAGGGGGCCCTGAGGGGAGAGGGGTATGAGTACTGTGAAGTCGGAGTGCAAATAATTCAAATTACTCAATCGTTGTCAATTGATTCATTCGATTGGTGGATAGATATCCTGCCTTTATTATTTTTATAATTAACTCAAGGCAACGAATATATCTAATATTCCCTCCTCCCCAATTTTCCCCATAATAACGAGAGAGAGGGAGGGGTTTGCCCAAAGTTGCCTAGCAGGTTTCCATGCTTAAGGTCAGACTGCAACTCACAGCTTCCTAGTGATGGGTCCAAAGTCATCCAGCTAGATTTCATGCCTGAGGCGAGGACTAGAGCTCACCGTCTCCTGGTCACTGGCCCAAAATCACCCAGCCAGCTTTTGTGCCTGAAGTGGAACTAGAACTCACTGTCACCTAGCAGCTTTGATGCCAAAGATGGAACTAAAACATACCACCTCGTGGTGATTCGCCCACCAAACTGGCTTTCATGCCTAAGGCGGGAACTAGAACTTACCAACTCCTGGTGATTGGCCCAAAGTCACCCTCCTAGCTTTCATGCCTGAAGTGGAACTAGAACTCACCATCTCCTGGTCATTGGTCCAAAGTCACCCAGCTGGCTTTTGTGCTTAAGGAAGGATTAGAGTGAAAGACTTCGGAGTCCTATCTGCCTCTTCTTTATTTATAAAATGTTTCAGCCCTTTGGGCCTAAAATGAGTGTTTTCCAACCTCGGACCCATTGAGAGGTATAGACTTCAACTGCCGGAATTCCCCAGTCAGCATGGCTGGCTGGGGAATTCTGGGAGTTGAAGTCCATCCCTCTTAAAGTACACAAGGTTGAGATACACTAGATTAGTGATGGTGAACCTTTTTGTTGTGGTGTGTGTGTGCCGGCACCCACAATGCAATGCACCCCCCCCCGTGGATGCTCACGCAACACACCCACCCTGCCCCCTTACCTGCACTGCGCATACGTGCACCGCCAGCTGACTTTTGGCCAGTTTGAGGCCATTTTCGCCCTCCCGGAGGCTCAAGGAAACCCTTTGCAGCCTCTGGAGCAGGGGTGGGATTCTACCTGGTCGGACCAGTTCTATAGAACTGGTTGTTACGATTCTGTGCAGTTCAGAGAATCAGCAAATCACGCCACTGGCTGGCCCCTCCCTCCCCTCCCATCCCCACCCACTCACTCTTTATCTGGCATGCACGTCATCAAACTTGCCAGCGTTTGGTAGGTTTCTATTTTTCCTTTTTTTCCCCCGACCATCAAATGTTCTGCTGTACCGGGAGATTTAGATTAGCTAGAAAGCAGGAAATTGTTGGATTTCTTGCTTTCTAGCTAATCTAAAAGCAGAGCTGAAACTTCCTTAGGATCGAAGCTTCTATTTTTCAGTGCAGGCTCAGGTAGCCGATGGCAGAAAGATAGATCTCTGAGTGAATCTGTGATTCTGCGAGCAACTCAATCTGCCTGCCTGCTTTGCCTGATTTTGGTTAAAAGTTGCTCTTTTTTAATTAAAAAAATCAATATTTACATAAATATTTATAATATTTACATACAAACCACACCCAGCCAGTCACTATGGCCACCAAGCCATGCCTAGTCAGTAAGCCACGCCCACCCAAGCCACACCCATAAAGTAGGCCACACCCACAGAACCGGTTGTTAAGAAATTTGAATCCCACCCCTGTTCAGGAAGCCCCAAAACGGGTCTTCCGGAAATACCGGAAGTGCCCGTTTTCAGCCTCCAGAAGGCCTCTGGAGCCCGGGGGAAGCCATTTTCGCCTCCTGGAGGCTCGAGGGAAGCCTCTACATCCTCAGGAGGCTGAAAACGGGCCCTTTCAGCACTTCCGGTATTTCCGGAGGGCCCATTTTTCAGCCTCCCGAGGCTGCAGAAGCTTCCCTCGAGCCTCTGGGTGGGCAAAAACAGCCTCAAATGGGCTGAAAATCAGCTGGGAGGTGCGTGCATGTGCAGTGCAGGCTGGGGCTCGCATGTCCGCACAAATGGCTTTGTGTGCCACCTGTAGCACGTGTGCCATAGGTTCACCATCATGGCACTAGATAATGGTTCCTGAGTATCTCCATCAAGGTGATTTTCCTTACTCCCTACGGAATGGATGAAAATGTAAACTTAAACAACCTAGAGCAAAGCAAGGAATTTCTTGGCAGCTTCGTTCATAAACAGCCATTCAGCCCAGCTGGTGAGAAAACCAAGGAAAAAAAAAATTAAAGCCTTCAGAGAGACCAGAAATACCTCTTGTGGTTTGCTAAGATCTGGGCGACATCCTCGTTTTCTTCCCCGCAGGGAACGTCCCTCATGGGAAAACCCAACAAAAAATAATAATGACCTAACTCCCCTTTGCTTTTATCACTTGGGAAAGGATGGAAGGAGGAGAGATCCTATTTACCAATTATTTTATTTCTTGTTTGGTGGATTGACATGTTTGCCCATCTTTGAACAGACAGGGTGAATGTTTATGTTAGTTATCAAACTTTTATGCCACTCATCTCAGTGAAGGAGACCCTAGGCAACTTACAGACATTGAATAAAATGCAGAATAAAACATTGAAGCTCTTACATTTAAAAATTCAATTAAAACATTCATATACATACCATGGAAGTTAAGGACAAGTCATGATAGAGTAGAATAGAATAGAATATAATTCTTTATTGGTCAAGTGTGATTGGATACACAAGGAATTTGTCTTGGTGCAAATGCTCTCAGCGTACATAAAAGAAAAGAGACATTCATCGAGAGTCAAGAATCATAAGATGCAACATTTAATGATAGTCATAGGGTACAATAAGCAATCAAATCATACTAGGTGTCAGGATTCCTGCAGCTACCACAATTAGAATAGAATAGAGAATAGAATAGAATAGAAAATAGAAAGAATTAGAATAAAAATAAAATAAAATAGAATGCAGAATAGAATAGAATAGAATTCTTTATTGGCCAAGTGTGATTGGACACACAAGGAATTTGTCGGTGCAAATGCTCTCAGTGTGCATAAAATAAAAAATACATTTGTCAAGAATAATAAGGTGCAACACTAAATAATAGTCATAGGATACAATAAGCAATCAAATCCTGATATAACAAACATTGCAATTGAAATGATCCACTTCTCTGGTGCTATCCAGTGACATTTTTTGGTAATAGATGGGACCTGGAACAAATCCTTTGTCTTATTCATTTATTTTTTACTTATTCAAAAATTAAAACAAACAGTTCTCAACTTACAACACTACATTTCGTGACCATTCAAAGTTACAATGGCACTGGAAAAAAACCATTCATGACCATATTTCACTCTTACGACCAGTAGTGGGATTCTAATTGTTTTTACTACCGGTTCTGTGGGCGTGGCATAGTGGGCATAGCATGGCTTGGAGGATGTGGTCTGGCTTGGTGGGCATGGCAGGGAAAGGATATACTGCAAAATCCCCCTTCCCTCCCCCATCCTACTAACCTGCTTTCCAGCTCCGTTCTCCTGTTTCAGGGCAACCAAAGGAGACCTGGCCGATCAGCTGGGACTTGATGGGAGGTGGAGAATAGATGGGGTTGGCAGGGCCAGTCAGAGGTGGGATTGGCCAGTTCTCTGAACTACTCAAAATTTCAGCTTCCGGTTCTCCAGAACTGGTCAGAACCAGCTGAATGCCACCTCTTGCTTACGACCATTGCAGCTTCCTTAGGGTCATGTGATCAAAATGACACCTGACTCATATTTATGATGGTCGCAGTGTACCGGGGTTACGCGATCCCCTTTTGGGGAACATCTGACCAGCAAAGTCAATGGGGAAGCCAGATTCACTTAACCAATTTAATTGCTAATTTAACATCTGCGGTTGGTTCCCTGAACAATGGTGGCAAGGAGAGTCGTAAAATGGGAACAAAGCTCACTTAACACTTCTCTCGCTTGTGGTTGTATGTGGAGGACTACCTGTATGGCTGCCGAACTCGCTCACGGTGACTCTGGGAGGCTGACAGAAATAAAACCGAATACAAACCCCCTGGTGACAACAGTCAGACCAGCCTCTTGGTGGGCTCCCTATCATTCTGGGGTCCCCGAGCCCATTGGCAGGCCTTCTGAAAGGGTCAAGGTGGGGCCCAATCTTATCTCTACAAGGATGAAGCCACCACAGAGAAGGCCCTTCTTCTTGGTCCCAACAGATAGACCTCTTTAAGAGAGGGGACCCATAATATAAAAGCTTATCTACTCTCCACTCCAGTTTGTCAGCCACCCCAAAAACATGCTGCTGTCACTGTTGTTTCTGGTGACCAAATAAATGGAGACCTCTTTTTCTAATGCAGCCTGCCTCCAGTTCATTTCTCCTGTATCTTTCTCCCAGCTTGGAATAAGAGCCGGACCAGATTTTACTTTGAACACCTTCTTAAGTGAGGGGACCGGTAACATCCCCCTGCTTCTCCAGTCTGATGGGTCAGGTAGATATAACCGGGGGAAAGACTGTCCTTCAAATAACCTGGCCGTGGAGAGGATTTGAAAGAGACAACCTGCCTCTTGAATCAGACCCAGAAGCAAATTGGCAGCCAAGGCAGCCTCCCTCAAGAGTGGTGACACGAGTGCAAATCTAACTTTCCCAAAACCGTGCCACATTTAGAACCTGTTAGAAGAAAATATCCTTCTGGGTTCAGTTGTATCCTTATGATTTATATTGACTGTTTCCTAGTATGATTTGATGTTGATTGTACCCTATGACTATCATTAAGTGTTGTACATTATGATTCTTGATTCTTAACGAATGTTCCTTCTTTATGTATACTGAGAGTATTTACACCAAGACAAATTCCTTGTGTGTCCAATCACACTTGGCCAATAAAGCATTCTATTCTATTCTATTCAGTTCCAAGTGGGGAAGAAAAACACTGGAAATATGGTGACTGCTTGGAAAGATGGTTTAATGGTGGACAGGACCACCTGGCTTGGAGCTGTGAAAAGGGTGATCACATGCTTCAAGATGTTGGGTGAAGGAGAAGAAGAAGGAGCAAGATGCTGAGAGTCCCTGGGTTTTATGCCCTCTGTTGAGATTTGAATTTGAGCTTGTATTCTGATTGGTTGTCAGACTCCCATGGGGCCATGCAGGGGCAACTCTGTAGACTGTCCTGAGTGCCAGGCTTGGTTGAGCTTTGCTGGATGATGATGTAATGAAAAGGCTTTGGGCAATTCCTATTATGGCTCTGCCTGGAGTAGATCTTTGTTATGTAAAATAGACTGGGCCAGGCCAGAGTAATGGCCCATTAGCAAAAATGGGGGCCGAGTTTCTACTTTTCTTTTTAGGGGAAATATTCTGTCTTTCAAGTATATCCTAAAATATTTCATTCATTCATTCATTCATTCATTCATTCATTCATTCATTCATTCATTTGATTTGTCAATCGCTTACAAGGTAATAGATATAAGTATAAACATGAGTAAGAATACAGGAAATAGGTATGAATAAATGGGGACAATAGAAGGGACAGTAGGAGAGGGGTGGGTTTTAACTTCCAACACACCAATCGAAGCTTCCAGAAACTTTTCAAGGGCCAGCCCCATGTAGAGTACATTGCAGTAGTCAAGACGGGAGGTTTCGGTCTCCTCAGAGGCTGAGGGGGTCACTTCATTCTTGACAGATTCTCTTCCCTCCTCCAGCGTCTACCCCCACCTCCCTGCCCCATCAGGGAGCAAAGCTTTTCTGAGCCAAAACAAACCCATTAGCGTTGATGTTTGTAGCGTTAACTAAACTAATTAAACTCCATGCAAATGAACGAGTAGGCGGTGAAGGAGTAGAAGGTGACTTCACCCCATAGTGAGAGTTTTATCCCACATCTTGGGAGTCTCTCCAAGAGGAACTGACCTGGAAGATCTATACACCAGTGCAATTTCCATATTGGATAGACTCCAAGAATCATAAAGAAGTTGTGATGACCCAAAGAGCGTGACACAAAGGCAACACAGTCAGATGGTCAGTAGGAGTCCTTTTATTAGCTCCAACTTTGCCCCCAGTGTCCTAGTTAGCTTCTGGCTGGAGAAAAACTCTCCTAGGAACAGCCTTTGTCTGCAGACAATCAAACAAAAACTGGTCAACAAAAACTGTCACTATAAATCCAATCAAGGCAAAATGAGGTAATTAGTCTGGCAGGGTAAGAGAAGGAATTCCAGACGTGAAGGAACAGTAGTAATTCAACACTGCTGGGAGGATGCTAGGAACACAGATAAGCAAGGTCAACACAAGATAAACTCACATTTGCTCCCAGCAGCTGCCACTCTCAGCATGCATCTCTTTTAAACTCTCATTCCCAGGTGTGGCTAATGAAGGGAATCAGGGCCCTTTCCTCCCCCGTAAGCCACCCAACCCACGTTGCTCTCTTCTCCGTTCCTCCCTGCGTGCCCTAGGATGAAGAGGGGGTGGGCCTGGATCTTCCTCCGAATTCCCTCTCCCTTGTTCTACCTCTTCCCTACTCTGCCCAGCCAGACTTTGCCCTTCCCCAGCCTCCTCGACAGCCAATGGAGCCACACTCTGTAAGCTGTTCATCTTCCTCCTTGGATTCAGATTCCCACAGGGGCATGACAGAAGTGAACAACAGAGGATGATAATAATAAATAATAAAACAGACACACAGATGTCCTCGACTTACAACAGTTCACTTAGTGGCCGTTCAAAATTCACAACGGAACTGAAAAAAAGTGACTTATGTCCGTTTTTCACATTTATGACCATTGCAGTGTCCTTGTGGTCATCTGATTTACATTCGGATGCTAGATAACTGATTCCTATTTATGACGGTCTCAGTGTCCGCGGGGGTCTCGTGTTTCCCTTTTGCGACCTTCTGACAAGCAAAGGGGAAGCAGAATTGATTCAACAACCCTGCGGCTAACTTAACACCTGCAGTGATAGAATGGGACAAAACTCACTTTTAGCAACCTAAACTCTGGGCCCAATTGTGGTCATAAGTGGAGGACTACCTGTGCTGGTCATCCTATGTAGCTCAATATCTTGGCAACTTCTACAGGCAATCCTCGACTTACAATAGTTCGTTTAGTGGCTGTTCGAAGGGGATGCTGCAACGGTTGTAAGTGTGAAAAACAGTCATAAGTCACATTTTTTTTCAGGGCGGTTGTAACTTTGATCGGACATATTGTGCATTGGCAATAAACCTTTGATTGATCGATTGACATGAAACGAACTGTTGTAAGTCAAGAAAAAACTACCTGTTTTTTGATGCCTCTCCTACACTCGGCTGGTCTCCGAAGCTAAGCAGAGTCTGCCCCGGGATAGTATTTGGATGGGGGCCCATGTAGGGAATCCAAACCTAGACCGGGGAGCCTCCCCCCCCCCCAAAAAAAAACAGCCAGAAAGAAGGTCAAGCAAAAATAACCCCAGATACGTTCAGCAAAGGACTCAAACTAATCTAAACTGTCGTTTTGACATTCCTCTTGGTTTTCGGCTTCGGATATCCTGGCTTGGCGGTTTGCAAATCCTGATTTGTGGCGTTGGAAGAAAATACCCTTCTGGGTTCAGTTCCAAGTGGGGAAGAAAGACACTGGAAACATGGAGGCTGTTTAGAAAGGTGGTTTAATGGTGGACAGAACCACCTGGCTTGGAGCTCCAAAGCGAAAAGGACGATCCCATGCTTCATGGTGAAGGAAAAGAAAGGAAAGGGCTGAGATATGCCGAGTGTGCCTGGGTTTTATGCCCTCTGTTGGGATTTGAATTTGGGCTTGTGTTCTGATTGGTTGTCAGGCTCCCATGGGGCAACTCTGTAGGCTGTCCTGAGTGCTAGGCTTGGTTGAGCCTTGCTGGATGATGATGTAATAATGAAAAGGGCTTTGGGCAATTCCTATTATGGCTCTACCTGGAGTAGGTCTTTGTTATGTAAACTAGGCTGGCCTAGGCCAGTGTAATGGTCCATTAGCAAAGGTGGAGGGGGGGCTGAATTTCTTTGGTGAGTTTCTGCCTCTCTACTTTTCTTTTTAGGGGAAATATTCTGCCTTTTTAATATTTCCTAGGATATTTCATTTTTCTAGGAGAGGGATGGGTGATAACTTCCTACATTGGCCTTGTTTTGGTGTGAACCCCACCCGCGGAGGTTTCCTGAGACAACCACAATGAGGCCCCCACATCCTTGGCAGGACATCCAAAAGGCCTGCTTGGTTATCAATGGCATTGACTGATGGCTGCCTCTGTGTCTGTGTGTGTGTGTGTGAGAGAGAGAGACAGGGAGAGAGAGAGAGAATCACTCAATAGAAGAATGCTTAGCAACACATATTGAAACAACTACCTGTATACAAGCAAGCCTAATTTCTCCTGAAAAAAAAATACAGCACATATAAGTGAGTACCTATCAGCACAAAATCAAATCCCACAACAACCACAACCACAACCACTACCTCAACTACAATCACAACTACAACCAAAAATAAATACCAAACCACAGCCACAAACAATTACTATCCCTTCAAATAATTCCACGAATAATATCTCCTTACTCATCAGAGACACCATGGAACGTGAACAGAAACGTCCAACGAATCAGATGACATCACCAAAGTTCATGATATCATAAGCAACTCAAATACAACAAACATCTCTCCTGAAGATATCATTGAAATAACCAGAGATGGCCCTGAGTTCAAATACAATGACGGTTCTGTGGCCTCAAGATTTTGTAGAGTTTCATGCAAAAATGAGTCCAGCAAATGCATATTCATTCATACAATACATACCATTGCAAAAACCAATCCCAACCACAAAAAAATTTCGCTCAAGACCAGACTTATCCATACTGCAAAGAATCTGCTCCCGTGAACTCCGCGCTGAACTCAAAAACCATCTAGACAATGGAGAAAAGGACCTATACATTGACTACAGAGCTGATTGCATCAGAAGAAAGTCACACAACCCACAACTCCGCATCCAACCCCACCCCGTCCAATCCAACATCACTCAAAACTAGGCATGCATGCCCCTAACTACCTCTATCCCAACTACAACTGGCCTTAAATGCAAGTTACTCAATGTAAGAAGCCTTGTAAATAAAATACCTGAATTTCTCCTCTTACTAAATACGGCTAAATTTGACGTTATATTTGTCTGTGAAACATGGCTCAACGCATCTCTCCCTGACTCCATTACCACAGTAAGAGACTATCATGTTTACCAATCAGATCGTGAAATCCGTAGAGGAGGTGGTGTTGCTATCTTCTATAAAAAGTCCCTACATCTAAAAAGCATCCAAGTTACTCAGGAGCTTGCTACTCCTGAGACCATCGTCTGTGAACTGTCCTTAAATATCACATTTCGGTTCTTACTATGTTACAGAGCCCCTGATTATGACATCGAACATGCAAACAAGCTAAATACACTACTAACATGGGCAGCATCCTGTCCACACACTTTCATCTTTCTTGGTGACTTCAATCTACCCCATATTAACTGGACCCTAAACGAATGTACAACTGAACCCACACATGCAACCTTCTACAATGCAGTAACAAATTTGGGACTAGAACAACTAGTAACCAAACTAGACTTAACAACTGCCTCGATCTCATCTTCTTCAGTAGTTTGAATTCAATTTACGGAATACAAATTAAAGAACCCTTTTCCAACAGTGACCATAACATGATTGACTTTTGTCTCAAAATACGTCCACACAAAAATAATCACAGCAACGGAATCCACAATTATAAAGTCAAAAAAGGCAACTATGATCTTATAAACAATGATCTCTCATCCCTGATTGGCAGTTTCTGAATGCAATACTGTAGAAGATCATTACAACGTATTTACCATTAACAACTCGCAAAACCAGAAAAAACAAATTACCCAAAACAATAAGGAAGCTTCAATCCAAAAAGAAATCACTTTGGCGGAAAAACAAATGTAGTCATGTTGCCAACTTCAAAAGCCGATACAAAAAATTATTCCACCAGATAAAGACTGAATGCACCAATTATCATATTAAACAAGAAGAAAACCTTCTATGCATCAATTCCACCCGCGCTTTCTACAATTTTGTAAACAACACACTAAAAGACTCAAGGTCCATCTAACCCCTGAAAGGACCTAATGGTAAAGACTGCAATGATGACACTATTAAAGCCAATCTCTTTAACACATTCTTTGGCTCAGTATTTGTAAACAGCAATGGATGCCCAGTATTTCCTAGTTGCACCATAGACAACTACAATGATCTAATACATATCGATTTTACAGAAGACGATGTTGAAAAAGCACTACACAATTTAAAACCATCTCTATCTATTGGATCGGATGGAATATGTGCCTACTTCTTAAAAAAGCTATCCACTGCCATAGCAGAACCTCTAAGCATAATCTTTGAAAAATCTTTCAGGACCAGCTCCTTGCCAAAACTATGGTCACGAGCCACGGTCATCCCCATCTTCAAAAAGGGAGACCCCAGCCTAGTTGAAAATTACAGACCAATCTCCTTATGCTGCATCATCTGTAAAGTCATGGAATCAATTATTAACCAATCCATCATCCTCCACTTAGAAACAAACAACCTACTCTCTAATAAACAATTTGGTATTAGGAAAAAACTATCATGTAATCTGCAACTCTTATATTGCAAAAACATATGGACTACACAACTCGATCAGGGCAAAGCAATAGACGCAATCTACATAGACTTCTGTAAAGCCTTTTATTCAGTGATACATGACAAACTACTCCTAAAACTAAAATCTTATGGTATCTCTGGACACCTACATAACTGGATAGAAGCATTCCTGTCAAACAGACAACAAATGGTCAAAATTGGGAGCATCCTATCAAATTCTGTAACTGTCAACAGTGGTGTCCCCCAAGGCAATGTTCTAGGACCAACTCTTTTCATACTCTACATAAATGACCTCTGTGATCATATCAAGAGCAACTGCGTTCTCTTCGCTGATGATGTAAAGCTATTCAACAACACAGACAATACTGCTACCTTTCAAAAGGACCTTGACTATGTATCAGAATGGTCAAACAAATGGCAACCTCAAATCTCAACAAATAAATGCTCTGTCCTACATATTGGCAAAAAAACCAGAAAATAAAATACAGGCTGAATAGTCAAGACCTTGTTGATGATCCAAACTCTGTTAAGGATCTTGGAGTACTCATCTCAAATGACCTAAGTGCTAGAGCACACTGTAACTACATAGCCAAAAAGGCATTAAGAGTCGTTAACCTAATCTTATATAGCTTTTTCTCTGGTAATGTTACACTAATAACTAGAGTATACAAAACATTTGCTAGACCAATACTCGAATACAGCTCATCAGTCTGGAACCCACATTACGTATTTGATATTAACACAGTTGAGGAAGTCCAGAAATATTTTACAAGAAGAGTTCTTCACTCCTCTACTCATTGTAGAATACCTTATGCCACCAGACTCGAAATTCTAGACCTTGAAAACCTAGAACTATGCCGCCTTTGGTCCGATGTAAGTATGGTATATAAAATCATACATTTCAATGTCCTATCTGTCAATTAATACTTCAGCTTCAACCATAACAACACAAGAGCAAACAATAGATACAAATTCAAGTTAATCGCACCAAACTTGATTGCAGGAAATACGACTTCAGCCACAGAGCGGTCAATGTCTGGAATACTCTACCTGACTTTGTGGTTTCTTCCCCAAACTCCACAAACTTTAACCTTAGACTGTCTACTATTGACCTCACCCCTTTCCTAAGAGATCTGTAAGGGGCATGCATAAGCGCACCATCCTTGTCCTATTGTTTCTTTTACATTTTATTTTTCTTATAAGCATCCATGGATTCATAACTATGTTTTACTTATACTTATTATCTTGTAAGCAATTGACAAATAAATAACAACAACAACAATAACAATAACAATAATAATAATAATATATCTTCTCGTTGGCTCCTTGAGGGGAAAATGCCAGGGGTGGTGAATGGCGCAGCCAGATTGTCCGTTGTCTGGCCTGGAAATTTCGAAGCCCACCAAGCTGTGACTGGGAAGCAGGTGCTGGACAGAAGAGGGGGTGGGACGCTCCTTCCTCAAACTCCCCCTTCCCATGCTTAATTGCCCAATTAGCATCATGCCCCGTTAAAAGGCAAACGAGCAAGAAAACAAAGGTTGGGTCTCCGCATGAATGCAGGGAAATTTCTCTCCAGCTTGGGACCCGTCTGTGGAGGGGAGTTTTTTGTGTGTTTTGCTGGCCTCAAAGATGTCAAAGATGTTCAAAGATGTCCAGCCTTCTGTTCCTTTTGTAGCCCCCCCCCGCCTTCGATAGGAACCCTCTTTGCAATGTCTGCTACCTACCTCCCTCTCTCTCTCTCTTTTCCTCTCCCTCCTCTTTCATTTCCTCTCTTTCTATCTCTCCCTCTCCCTCTCTCCCTCCCTCTCTCTTTTCTCTCTCTCTCCCTCCCTCTCTTTCTCTCCCTCTCCCACTCTTCCTCTCCATCTCTCCCTCCCTCCCTCTCTCCCCCTCTCTTTCCCTCCCTCTCTGTCTGTCTCTTTCTTTCTTGCCTCTCTCTCTCCCCCTCTCTTTCTCTCCCTCCCTCCCTTTCTCTCCCTCCCTCTCTTTCTCTCTCTCTCAGTGGAGCAGCAAATCAATTTAAAGAAAGAAAGTATAAGATGTGATACAAGACCCACCCTCTGGAGACCCCCTTCAGCTTGCTGCAGCTCTCTTAACTTTTGGCCACAAATTTTGCATTTATTATAAAAATTTTGAATGGCTGGCTGGCTGGCTGGATAGATAGATAATAAATGATGGATAAATTAGTGGATGAATAGATAATGGATGGGTGGATGGAGAGAGGGAGCAGGAGACAGAGATGGATGATAGCTAATGAATGGATGGATAGGAGGTAGATGCATGGATAAATGGATAGATAACAGGATAGATAGATAGATAAATAGATAGATAGATAGATAGATAGATAGATAGATAGATAGATAGATAAATATGGGTGGGTGGATGGATGGATAAATAGATGGATAGATAATGGATGGGCAAATGGATAGACAGATAATGGATAAATAGATAATAAATAATGGATGGATGGATAAATGGCTGGCTGGGTGGATGGATAGGTAGACGGATGGCTAGACAGACAGACAGGCAGGCAGATAGAGATAGGTAAGTTGGTAGAAGATAGATAGATAGAGGGATGGTTAATGGATGGGCGAATGGATAGATAGATACCATAGGTAGACAGATAGACTGTCAGAAAGCCAGACAGATAGACAGATAGATAACGGATGAATAGATAATAAATAATGGATGGATGGATAAATGGCTGGGTAGATAAGTGGATATGGGTAGATAATGGATGAGTGGGTGGGTGGATGGAGAGAGAGAGAGAGAGAGAGAGACAAACAGACAGACAGACAGAGATAAATAGATAGGTAGGTAGGTAGAGAGATAGACAGATAAAGAGATACATAGATACAGATAGATGGGGGGGGGAGGGAGAGGGAGAGAGGGAGAGGGAGGGGGGTAAGTAGGTAGATAGATAGAATTCCGGCTTCCCTTCCCCCTGATTATATTACCTCCCCCTACCTTTCTTCCCCGCCCCCAGTTGAATTCTCGTGGAAATAGCCTTCCAGGGCTTTTAATGAGTTGTGCACCTTGCCTGCTGTGAGACCCCAGCTGCACACCCTCCTTTCCCCAGAGGGTCTCCTCTGCAAATGAGGGGGAGTGGGCCATTAGCAAGCGCTTAACTAGGCTAACTCCCCCTCCCAGTCCCCCACAAAATGCAGACGAGGCGGGATGGGGGTCTTGACACCTATCGATAACTTGGAAGTGACACTTCCCAGCTGTGGTCTGCAGCAGTGGCCCTCCTCTGCTGCTGCTGTGCCTGTGGGGGGTGGGTTACCCCCCCCCCCGCCAGGACCCTCCTCCCCAACCTTCCTCTGACAAAGCCCCAAGCTTGAATAGTTTTCCTACGAGTTCGTTTAGTGACAGTTCAAAGTTACAACGCCACTGAGGACCGTTTTTCTGCCCTGGTGACCATTGCAGTATCTCCATGGTCACATGATCGAATT
The DNA here is from genome assembly GCA_023653725.1 of Bungarus multicinctus. Lineage (NCBI taxonomy): Eukaryota > Metazoa > Chordata > Lepidosauria > Squamata > Elapidae > Bungarus > Bungarus multicinctus. The sequence goes on along the minus strand of CM042848.1, from coordinate 79,629,877 downwards.
TCAGTCCCTTGGCAACTGACTCATACTTACGACAGTTGCGGCGTTCCTGGGAATCACGTGGTTCCCCCTTTTGGCGACTTTCCGACAAACAAAGTCAATGGGGATGTCCAGATTCCACTTAATGACCGGGTGACCAACTTATCAGTTGCAGGGATTTGCTTAATGACCGTGGCTAGTAAAGTTGTAAAACGGGGCAAACAAAGGGGTTTAACAAAGGTTTCCCTTAGCAACCTAAATCTCGGGCTCCATTGTGGTCATAAGATGAATCTACAACTGGCACCAGTTTTCCTTGCCAATCAAGGCAGTTGTTAAGTGAATCACACATGGTCGTTAAGTGAATCCAGCTTCCCCCATCGACTTTGCTTGTTGGAAGCTGGCTGGGAAGGTTTTTCAAATGGTGATCGCTTAACAACTGGGTCCAGAAAGGTTGTAAAATGAAGCAAAACTGTCTGTCTTCGCCAAGAGATACTTTGGCCTCAATAGTGGCCTAAGTTGAAGACCAGAGGTAGTCCTTGATTTACAGCAGTTCATTTAGTGACCAAAATTGCAAGGACCCTGAAAAAAAGAGATTTATGACCAGGGGTGGGATTCTACCAGTTCAGACCAGTTCTATAGAACTGGTTGTTACGATTCTGCACAGTTTGGGAGAACCGGCAAATCACACCACTGGCTGGCTCCACCCCTCCCCTCCCGCCCCACCAAGAGGCTTCCCTGAGGCCCAGTCAGGGGTGGTATTCAGGGGGTGGGGGTGGGGAGAAGTGGCCTGAGAGTAGAGCCGAACCTTCCTTAGGACTGAAGCTTCTATTTTTCAGTGTAGACTCAGGCAGCAGATGGCAGAATCATAGATCTCTGAGTGAATCTGTGATTCTGAGCAACTCAATCTGCCTGTCTGCTTTGCCTGATTTTGGGTAAAAGTTGCTCTTTTTTTTAAAAATAAAAAATTCAATCTCTTATTTTTTTTAAATAAACATTTATTTGACATACATTTAAAACGAACAAATCAACACACACACACATATATATAAACGCATGTATAGATTTTACAGCATATATTGAGCAATGGTTATTTTTTTTTCTTTATCTTTATCATTGACGTGATCTACCTTGTTGCAATAACCCCTTCGTTCTTTTAATATTTTAATTTCTCTATATAGTTTGTGATTAAATGCACGTCTTCTGTCATTTCCATAACTTATCCAAATATCAGATGTTACCTTTTTTTTAACCACTCATACCAAACGTTCCATATTTCATAACAATCACTGTCTTGTTTATTTTTTTTAACAGTTTGGTTTAGGCTATCCATCTCAGCGCATTCGTGTATTTTTTTAATTACCATATCCTCTGAAGGAATGGAAGGCAAAAAAATTCAGTCTTTACATACATATTTACAATATTGACATACAAGCCACGCCCAGCCAGTCACATGACCACCAAGCCACACCCACAAATTAGGCCACACCCACAGAACCGTTCGTTAAGACATTGGAATCCCATCCCTGCTTATGACCATTTTTCACAGTCAATGGGGAAGACTCCAGACTCTGGAGAAAGCGAAAAATGGCCCTCCCGGAAGTTCCGGTTAAGCCACACCCACCATGGCCACGCCCACCCAGCAACTGGGCAGAGAACCGGTTGTTGGGAGTTTTGAATCCCACCCCTGCCCACAAACCTCTATTTCCTAGGATCAGCTGACCTGACTCCCGAACCCTCCCCATTTCCATCAATCCCATGCAATGAAAAACTGACCATGTTTGTTCCTACACCGTGTTTGGTGCTCCAGCAGATAAAATCATGCGCCCTCCTCTAATAAAAGTTTCCCAGCCATGTGCCACCGCCATTCCTTCAGGGACTTTATTCCCCTGCTCGTTGCTTCCTCATCTCTGGGACCGAAGTGAGTGGTCAGGGGCCTGGAGATCGGATTCCAGGCGTTCTATATGGACGTGAGAGCTGGTCATCGGGGCCTCTTAAGTGGCATTAAGAGGAAGGAGGAGGGGGCAGGTGAGAGGAGCTCGTTCAGGGAGACACACCGAACGGGGCTCTCTGTCCCCAAAGTGCGGCTGGAAAAGCCAGCTGCACATGATTTGCGTGGACACGGCATTTTGTACCCTCGGGGGAACATCATGTCTGATCATTTTTTATTTGATTTATTTGATTTGTCAATCGCTTACAAGATAATAGGTGTAAGTATAAACGTGAGTAAGAATACAGGAAACAGGTACGAATAAATGGGGACAATAGGACAGGGACGGTAGGCAGGATGGTGCACTTATGCAGGCCCCGTTACAGGCCTGTTAGGAATGCATATTCTCTCCCTTCCTTTCTCACCTTCCTCCATTCTTTTCCTTTCTTTCTTTCTTTCTTTCTTTCTTTCTTTCTTTCTTTCTTTCTTTCTTTCTTTCTTTCTTTCTTTCTTTCTTTCTTTCTTTCTTTCTTTCTTCCTTCCTTCCTTCCTTCCTTCCTTCCTTCCTTCCTTCCTTCCTTCCTTCCTTCCCCTTCCCTGTTCTCCTTTCCTTCTTTATTTTATTTTTTATTTATTTTATTTATTTTGATTTGTCAAATCACTTACAAGATAATAGATATAGGTATAAACATGACTAAGAATATAGGAAATAGGTATGAATAAATGGGGAGAATAGAGCAGGGACAGTAGGCACAATGGTGCACTTATGCACACCCCTTACAGACCTCTTAGGAATGCATATTCTCTCCCTTTCTCTCCTCCCTCCATTCTTTTCTCTCCTTCCTTCCTTCCTTCCTTCCTTCCTTCCTTCCTTCCTTCCTTCCTTCCCACTTAGCAATAGCAGTTAGACTTATATATTGCTTATATCCTTTCCTTCCTTCCTTCCTTCCTTCCTTCCTTCCTTCCTTCCTTCCTTCCTTCCCCTTCCCTGTTCTTCCTTCTTTCCTTTTATTTTTTGTTTATTTTATTTATTTTATTTGTCAATCGCTTACAAGATAATAGATGTAAGTATAAACACGAGTAAGAATACAGGAAATAGGTACAAATAAATGGGGACAATAGGAGAGGGACAGTAGGCACGATGGTGCACTTATGCAGGCCCCTTACAGACCTCTTAGGAATGGGGTGAGGTCAATAGTAGTTAGTTTGAAACCAGACTTAATGGCAGGAACTGGGAGAGGGATCTTGGAGTCTTAGTGGACAACCAGCTAAATAGGAGCCAGCCGTGTGCAGCAGCCGCCAAAAAAGCCAATGCAATCTTAGGTTGCATTAACAGAGGGATACAATTGAGACCAAGTAAGGTTTCACCCAGTCTATATGTGTACCTTTGGTTTTTCTTGCCTAAGCGTGGAAGTTGATAAACGTAATATGAACGTAAACTTAAATCTAAGAGGAAAAGACTATAGATTTTGTGCACAAGAAATATGTACCAACCGACGCACTCTATAATTGAAAGAAGGTTTTATTTGTTGTTTTATGTTTTTGTTTGTTTATGTTTGTTGTTAAAAATAAAAAAAACATTTTATAAAAAAAAAAAGAATTTCATTTTGTTAGATACGGCCCAGTGTTCTAGTCTGTCAAGATCCATCTGGACCTTGAGCCCATCTTCTTGGGTGTGAGCTATTCCTGCCAGCTTAGTATCATCTGCAAATTTGGTAAGTTCCTCTTCTATTCTCTCATCCAAGTCGTTAAGGAAGATATTGAAGAGTACTGGGCCTAAGACGGAACCTTGGATATGATGATGCATTTGAACGGTCACTAAATGAACTGTTATAAGTCGAGGACTACCTGTACTTCATTCCCTTCTCTTCCCCAAAGCTGCTCACTGGATCCGATCGCAGGCAGGAACAGATTCTGCCCGGCCGTATCTCCTTTCCATTATTTGCTCCCTTTCACTTAAGAGAGTGTGAAAATTGCAGTGCCTGACCTTTTGCAGAAAGACACACACACGCACATACCTGAGCAAGTGTGTATTTGCACAGACCCACTTCTGGACTGAGTGATATTTAAGAGCACGGCAGCCTCGCAGCCAAGGGACTCCCCAAGCTTCAGCTCAGCCCCCAAATCTCCACTGTTTTGCCGGCATTCCTGAATTTCTTTCCACAGGTTGCTGGATTTCCGAAGTCAGCTTTACGGGAGGTGAGAGACCAGCTGGCTATTTTATTTATTTATTTTATTTATTTATTAAATAATTTTATATACCGCCCTTCTCCCGAAGGACTCAGAGCAGTAAACAGCCAACTAAAATATATATAAATTACAAATACAAATACAATTAAAAGATAATTAAATTATAGGCTGCCATTTAAAAATTTAAAACCTCCGATTAAAATAAGCTAAAATTTTCATACCCCAACCAATCAATTCTAAAGCCCCTTATTTAAAATCCCATTTGAAGTCAGCTCAGGCCGGCCTGCTCAAAGAGCCAGGTTTTCAGATCACGTCTGAATGCCCTCACGTCAGTGGTTGTCCGTAGCCCCGGGGGCAGCCCATTCCAAAGGATAGGTGCCCCCACAGAGAAGGCCCTATTCCTTGGGGTCATCAGGCAGCACATAGATGCCATCGGGACCCGAAGGAGACCCTCTCTGTGGGAGCGCACCGGTCGGTGGGAGACTACTGGCAGAATGCGGTCTTGTAAATATCCTGGTCCGATGCCATGGAGCGCTTTAAAGGCCAAAACCAATACTTTAATACTTTTATTTTCTTTGGCCTCGGATAAAATGCAGGAGGAACAAGGATCAAATATTGTGTAGCTTTAGGTAGGGTAACTATGGAGAGGAGAGCTTGAAATTTTACTTATTGATTGATGGATTGATATCCAATCTTGATTACCGTTATAATAATAATTATTACAATTATAGAGGCATGGTGGCGCAGTGGTCAGAATGCAGTACTGCAGGCTATTTCTGCCGGCTGCCAGCAGTTCAGCAGTTCGATCCTGACTGGCTCAAGGTTGTCTCAGCCTTCTGTCCTTCCGAGGTCAGTAAAATGAGGATCCCGATTGTTGCGGGCAAGAAGCTGACTCTGTAAACCGCTTAGAGAGGGCTGTGAAGGCCTGTGAAGCAGTATATAAGTATAAGGATTTTTGCTAAGAAGGAACGAATGAATGAATGAGGGAGAGGGAGTGACAGAAGGAAGGAAGGAGAAGGAAGGAAGGAGAGGGAGAGAAGGAAGGAAGGAAGGAAGGAAGGAAGGAAGGAAGGAAGGAAGGAAGGAAGGAAGGAAGGAAGGAAGGAAGGAAGGAAGGAAGGAAGGAAGAGCTGTGGTGGTGAAGTGGTGAGATTGAAGTATTGCAGGCTAATTCTGTGGGTTGCCGGCAGTTCAAACCTAAATGGCTCAGGGTTGACTCAGCCTTCCATCCTTCCGAGGTCGGTAAAATGAGGACCCTGATTATCACAGGCAAGAAAGAGGCTGACTTGCTGAGGACTATCTGTATTTGTAAGAAACGGAGATTAAGAAAGAAGATTGGAAAATGAGCTGGAAGTACAGCCAGGAGCCTTGGAGAAGAAATTTGCAGAAATGTCTCCCCATTGCATCTTTCTAAAAGAGGCAGCTGAGCAAAATATCACATTCTTCTCTTATGATATTATGATAAATCTCGGAAGATTGTATTGTTTCAGTGCAGGGATGTTTCTGTGATCTGATTAGGGCTTATGGATGTTCTTCTCCCGGTAGTCCTTGACTTACAACCACAATTGGGATCAGAATTTCATTGTTGTTTAATGCCTCGTTTAGCAACGGATATTCTGCTGCCAAATGTGGTTGTAAGACAAGGATTACCGGGAGAAGAACATCAGTCATGCCTGATTTTAGATCTCTCTCTCTTTTTTTTTTTTGGCCATGGTTGTTAAGCGAATCACTGTGATTCTTAAGTGAATCGCTGGTTGTTAAGTGAATCCGGCTTCCCACATTAACTTTTGTTTGCCTGAAGGTGATTGGGAAGGTCACAGTTGGTTAAATTGTGCCAGAATTAACCTTGTGACGAGAGTCTGATGGAAAGAGCCATAAAGCAGGCCACAAAGTCATGCAGAGAGGCAGTGGTCATTCTTTTCTGAAGCTCTGGGATTATAGACAATCGAAAATTTCTCACACCCACATGCAAAACATATATGCATTTCGAATGATACATAAACACAGTATAGTCAATACGGTCCCTGTATCCTTACGATTTATATGGACTATTTCCTAGTATGATTTGATTGCTTATTGTACCTTATGACCATCATTATTAAGTGTTGCACCTGATGATTCTTGACTCTTGACGGATGTATTTTTTCTTTTATGTACACTGAGAGTATTTACAGCAAGACAAATTCTTTGTGTGTCCAATCACACTCGGCCGATAAAGAATTCTGTTCTGTTCTGTTCTGTTCTGTTCTGTTCTGTTCTGTTCTGTTCTGTTCTGTTCTGTTCTGTTCTGGTCTGGTCTGGTCTGGTCTGGTCTAGTCTAGTCTAATCTAGTCTGTTCCATTCCATTCCATTCTATTCCAATTCTATTTTAATTCTCTTCTCTTCTACTCTATTCTCTATTCTATTGCCATTCCTATATTCTATTCTATTCTTATTATTCTATTCTATTCTATTCTATTCTATTCTATTCTATTCCTCTAAGCAGAAAGCAGACTAGAAATTCATACAGAGATGGGCAGGCACTCTTGCCTGGAGCTTTGGGATTATAGCTTTGGGATTATAGAAACCACTACATTTCATATAGCCACACACACACACACACACACATACACACACACACACACAGAGAGAGAGAGAGAGAGAGAGAGAGCGAGAGAGAGAGAGCAGTGGTGGGTTTCAAAAATTTCAGCAACCGGTTCTCTGCCCGGTTGCTGGGTGGGCATGGCCTAGTCGGCCTCCTGCGCCATGGCCGGGGGGAGCTGTTTTCACCTTGCCCAGGCTCTGGAGGCTTTCCTTGAGCCTCTGGGAGGGCGAAATGCCTTCCTGGGCTCCGGAGGCCCTCTGGAGGTCAGAAACGGGCCAATTTTCCGGCCTTTCAGAACTTCCAGGAGGCCCATTTTTCAACCTCCCCAAGCTTTGGAAGCTTTCCTTGAGCCCCTGGGAGGGAGAAAATGGCCTCCCCAGGCTCCAGAGGCCCTATGAAGGCCGGAAATGGGCCTGTTTTCAGCCTTCTGAAGCCTCCAGGAGGCCCATTTTTTGCCCTCCCTGAACCTCCGCGCGAGCCCTGTACTTACCTGGGATCCAAAATGGGCCACATGGGGACTCCTGGGAGGGGAGGGGCCAGCCAGGGGTGGGATTTGCAGGTTCGCCGAACCAGCCATAAAATTAGCAACCGGTTCACTTGAACCAGGGCAAACCGGTAGCCACCTACCCCCCCCTGACACACAGAAACATAATTTGGTCAATATTGTTCCTCTAACTACAAAGCCAACAACAAACTCGTGCAGAGAAGTGGCAGGCCCACTCTTCTGGAGCTTTGGGTTTGTTTTTTTAAAAAACAACCCTAAATTTCACGCCCCCATGCATGCACAACCAGACACAGCTCCCCCCCCCCACACACACACAATTTGTTCTTCCAACACGGGCAAGAAACGGTGCCCTCTTCTTTGCCTTTGATTTGGCTTTGTGCTTGAATCATAAATTAAGTAAGATATAATAGAGAAGGCAGGCCGGGAGTCCCTCGGCTAAGGGTGGGCTCGCCCCATTGGGGGAAACAACGGGCTTTGATTTATCCTGCCTGTCCAAAGAGATGTAAGCAGATTGAGAAACGTTGCTTGCGTCCAAATTTGGGGGTCTCTGAACCCCCTCCCTCTCCCCCCTGCCCCAGCTGCAACCTCCTTCTCCCCCTCCCCTGCTTTTCAAATTTTTCTTTCAACTCGTCTGCCTGGCCTGTTTTTTGGGGTGTGTGTGTGTGTTTTTTTGGCAAGGCCGGGTCCAGCTGTTGAGAGTGGATTTAAAGCTTCTGTGGGACGGCAGCCAAGACCCCCACCTATCCATCTGCCTGGCCAAACGGAGGCCTCTTGGCGACACTTCAAAAACAATATGTCCGAGGATAGGCCACGGAGTCCTCTTGGCTGCGACAGGTCCCGTGTGGCATGTCAGGGAGGCCAGACAAAACCCCGTGGAAATTCACAGCTAGGCTGTTTTGGAGACGGGACGGAAGAGGCTCCTAGAATAAGATGTGGCTGGCCGAAACCAGACGGATCTCGTCAGAAGCCGACTTAGGAAAAAAAACCCATGTTTGGCTCAGGGGGAATGCAGCAAAATCTGTTTGAAAGTCAAAGATTTTCCGAGGAGGGAATGAAGTTCCTGGCTGGTCCCAAAATGGAACATTGATGTCAGGATTGCTAGAGTTCCTTGGGCAGATTTTGTTTATTTCTTTATTTACTTATTTATTTCCTGTTCTTTGCTATTTGAATAAACAATTCAAGTTGGAGAATGCATCAAGCACTCTGACCTTCTCCTATTTTCCCTTCCCTCACAACAACCCTGTGAGGCAGGCTGAGCTGAGAGAAGGTGACTGAGCCAAAGTCATCCAGGGAGGGAGAGAGGGTGAGACAGAGGAAGGAAGGAAGAAGAGAAGGAAGGAGAAGGAGAAAGAAAGGAAGGGGGAAAGAAAGAGTAAGAAAGAAGGAGAAAGGAAAGAAGAGGGAAGAAAGGAAGAAAAGAAAGAAAGGAGAAAGGAAGAAATAAGGAGAAAGGAAAAGGAAAAGAGAAGAATGGAAGAAAAGAAAGGAAAAAGGAAGGAATAGATAAAGAAAGAGACAGAGAAAGGAAGGAAAAGGGGAAGGAAAGAGGGAACGAGAGAGAAGAAAGAAAAAAGGATGGAATAGAGAAAGAGAAAGAGAAAGGAAGAAGGAAGGAAGGAAAGAGAGAGAAAGAAAGACAAGGAAGGAGAAATGAGAAAAAAGGAAAGAAGGAGAAAGAAAGAGCAAGCAAGGAAGGAAGGAAGAAAAAAGAACAGAAGGAAGAAAGAGAAGGAAGAAGAAAGGAAGAAAAGAAAGAAAGGAGAAAGGAAGGAAAAATAGATAAAGAAAGATAAAGAAAGGAAGGAAGAAAGGAAGGAAGGAGAGAGAAGAAAGGAAGAAAAGGAAGGAACGACAAAGGAAGGAGTAGAGAAAGAGAGAAAGGAAGGAAGGAAAGAGAGAAAGACAGAGAAAGAGGGAGGGAAGGAGAGAGAGGGAGGGAGATTTTGAAATGAGTTGATCTTTTTCTGCTTAAAATCTTTTCATGGTAGCTGAGCTCCTTTACATGCTGCCTTCCTCGGCCACCTCTAGACCTCCCTTCATGGGACGTGATTAAATCATAAAGCCCAGCCACAATCGCTCCTGATAGTCATTCATTAAAGGTGGCCAGTGCAATCTACCGGGGAAGTCCAGGCCCGTGATTTCAATCATTCCTCCATTCAGTCTGATTTCTGCCTCATTAGCAAGAAACAAAAACAAGATTGAAACCCAAAATTGCACATGGCCAGACCTTTATCCCTTCTGGCTTTTTGCTGAAATGCGCATTTTTCTTTCCTAGGCAGGGATTGAGTCCCCAAAAATGGGAATTTAAAAAAATTCATGGAAATTTGCTCATTTTACCCCAACCCTTGCATTCATTTAAGTTTGGCCACTTGAAGACAGGTGGACTTCAGCTCCCAGAATCCTTCTTCCTTCTTCTCGTACATCTTCCTTCCTTCCTTTGATCCATTTACTTCTTTCCTTTCTTCTTCCCATACATCTCCTTCCTTCTTTCCTTTTCCTCCCTTCCTTTGATCCATTTACTTCCTTCCGTCTTCTCATACATCTCCTTCTTTCCTTCCTTTTCCTTCCTCCCTTTGATCCATTCCTTCCTTCCTTCTTCTCAAACATCTCCTTCCTTCCTTCCTTTTCCTCCCTTCCTTTGATCCATTTACTTCCTTCTTTTCTTTTCCTATACATCTCCTTCCATCCATCCCTCCCGCCATTTTTCCTTTCCTTTCCTTTCCTTTCCTTTCCTTTCCTTTCCTTTCCTTTCCTTTCCTTTCCTTTCCTTTCCTTTCCTTTCCCCTCTCCTTCCTTCCTTCCATTCATTCATTCATTCATTCATTCATTCATTTCTATTCTATCTTACTTCCTAAATAACTCAAGGCAGAAATCTGGAAATTTACACTCACATCTGCAATCAGTGGAAATGCTCAGCCAAATTTAGCATCTCCAGTAATCCAAATAGGTAGCCATTTGTTGACGTTTGGATGGGAGGCCACAAGGAGGTGGCTGGCTGGGGAATTCTGGGAGTTGGAAGTCTACCCGTCTTCCAGGAGCTGAGGTTGAAAGCCATGATCCATTGCAAAATGTAGAGCAAATCTAATTGCTAAATATCTCTAAGTTAGATGGCCATCAAATGTACAGAGAATTGAAGAGGCGAAGACATACAGCAGAATTTTTCCAACCGTGGCAGGTTGGAGATGTGTGGACTTCAACTCCCAGAATTCCCCAGCCAGCTGGGCTCCATTGCAGAATGTGGGTATCCGTACAGATAGTCCTCAAAACTTTCCACCACAACAGAACCCAAAATTTTCATCGCTAAGCGAGGCAGTTGCTCAATGGGGGTTTTTTTGCCCCATTTTACAACCCTTCTCGCCACAGCGGTTCAGTGAATCACTGTGTTAAGTTAGTCACACCGTTGTTAAGCAAATCTGGCTTCCCCATTGATGTGGCTTGTCGGATATTCTCCAAAGGGGATCATGCAACCATCATAAATATGAGCCAGTTGCCAAAAGTCTGAATTTTGATCATGTGACTGTGAGGATGTTGCTGTTCTGACCCAGGCTTCATCAAGCGTAATTAATCACCAACTTGTTTTAAAAGCAAAACCTATTTTATTGCAAGGCTGGGAATTGCTTCCATTCCCAGCCGGAGCTAATCTTAAACAGTTCCCCAAGATAAGCACCCACCTTTCAGTTCTATGGAATGCTGCCAAAAACAGAAGAATCCAATCAACTGTAAAAGAAACCAACCAAAGTATACAGAGCTTCAAAGATGACTCGGAACCAATAGAACTACTTTGCTTCCCACAAAGGTTTTGTCATTTAGATCTGACTTTTATCCCTTATGGGAGGGGCCATCACCTCCTAGCCTTACTCCTGAGTCACCCCTTTTGTTTTAGCTGCTCTCTCCTTCTAGCAGCTCTGTGCATGTGTGCACTGGGAACAGGCTCCCCTTACTCCTCTGCCTCACTGCTGCAGACTCCAAAGGCTCCGGAAGCAGCACCCCACTCCCAAATAATCCCTGCCCCATCTCTGCATCGGATGCAGGACCCTCGTCCGAGTCCTCTCCAGATTCCCTGACTGGTCCCCGTTCTTCCCCACTGTCCGATTCCTCTGCTGTCTGCACCACAACAGCTGCAACGGCCGTAAGTGGGAAGAATGGCCATAAGTCCCTTTCTTCAGTGCCGTTGCAATTTTGGATGGAGACTAAACGAATGGTTGGAGGGAGGAAAAAAAGCAGCATATAAATAGATCTATGCAAGATCTATTCTGTGCATTTCCTGGTTTATTTACTGCAGAGTCTACCAAACTATAGAAACTCATAAACTACCCCTAATAAACATCAAAGTAACAACAATAAAAAAGCCACACCAGAGAGAAATATGCAAACGTTCACAGACACACATGCATATATATCCTGCTTAGAAATTCAGAGGTATTAACCATATTAGCAGCAACGTTGAAACTAATTAAAACAAGGTAAGGGGGAAATGGAAGAAAACAAAGATTGGATAAATTATACCATAAATAGAAGAACGGCAAAACAAAAAAACAAACATGGCAAAGAGATTTATTTGTTAGGGTGGTTCGGTTGACCTGTTTTTAATTTTGAAGACTTATTATTTTTATTTACTGTTAAACGTTTAATGGGATCTCTTGCTTGCCACGCAGTTTTTCATTTCTTGATGTGGTCCTAACATAAGGGAAGTGTAGAAAAAAACCATGCAATGCATGAGCTGTGCATTAATATACATACATAAATACATACATACATACATACATACATACTTACTTATATACATACATATATTAGCTCGATCCTGTGCTTTGCTACAAAACTATGTGGTTGGGATTAGTTTTGGGGTAGGAAAATAAGGGGAAAAAATTGTGCCTCTGCCTACCAGCATCCATCAGTATTCATCTGGCTAGATTCCTGTCAGTGTGTGAGGAAATTGAGGGCTGTTTGGAAACTGAAGCAGTATTTGCTGTGTGAGCAAGAAGGAGACTGGGCGTGGCTTAGCTCAACTGTTCTGTACTAAAGCTGCTTGGTGCTGTGAAACTGAAACTGAAATTGAAACTCCTCTGCTTGTGTTTTGCATTTGGAAGAGATTTCTTTTCAGGTGGGGCGGGAGAGTAGAACTCCTTAGCATCAGAGCATGTTAATAATAATATATATAGGAAATACTCTAAATGCTCTGATGATCCTTTTAAAAAATCCTTTCTTAGTAAGTTCCTAGAAGCCCAGACGAACATACGGGCCAAATTTCAAGTTTGTAGGCTTTACAGTTCTGGAGATTTTGTGATGATGTGTGAGTGGTATTTTGCTTTTATATATATAGATATTATTCATTATTCATCAGTGTGAATCCAAACTAGATTGAACCAAAATCCTTTTGGGACCATTTTGGCACAGTGTCAAGCAAAAGAAGGGCCCCTTGCTTAACATACCTCAAAGAAGGTGCCTTAAAAGGGATGTGTGTGCATTTATTTGCACAAGTGTGTTGTCCGCTGCTCCAGTTTAATCACACGCAAATCTCCTTGGCGTCTCCATGTTCCGTTTGAACGGGAGAAGCGAGCCATTTCCTAATAACTGCAGAGATTAGACCGGGAGGAGCCCTGAAACCATTAACCTGAAGGAAATGTAACAGTAAATTAAAGGTATTAAACAAGGCTGTGCTACAAGCTCAACATTTGTTAAGTAAATTGTACAGTTATTAAGACCCATTTCGCCATCCGTGGATCCGTTCTTGTGAACTGGAGAGCAGGGAAAGGAGAAATCTAATTCAGAAAGGCAAGCGGGAACCAAAGAGGACCTTTTCCCGTCCTCCATGAACATCTGGAAAAAGTTCACACGTGGAAGATGTCACACGTGCGTTGCGACCTCGTCACACATTTCATCCTTTGTGACGTTTGCATGATGATGCCACCATGGGGGCATCTGACGAGAGAGGCATTGCTTCTGCCAACAGATGGCCCCTGCCAATCTGGTTCCACCCAATATAAGCTGGCTGGAATTATGGAATTGAGTGTGTCTGGATGATTTCACTTTGGAGATGATGGGAATGAGAAGAGAAGAGAAATAGAACAGAATAGAGAATAGAGAAAGGAATGGAATAGAATAGAGCCGTGATGGTGAACCTATGGCACACGTGCCACAGGTGGCACACAGAGCCATTTGTGCCGGCACGCGAGCCGCAGGCAAACTTACCTCACTGCGCATGTGCGAGCCTCCTAGCTCATTTTTGGATGGTTTGAGGGCGTTTTCGGCTTTCCGGAGGCTTGAAAAAAGCCTCTGCAGGCTGAATAGGCCCGTTTCGTCACTTCCTGTAATACCGGAAGTGATGAAATGGGCCTATTCGGCCTGCAGAGGCTTTTTTCAAGCCTTTGGGAGGCTGAAAAAGGCCTCAAACCAGCCGAAAATCAGCTGTGAGGCGCAGTGCAAGTAAGGGGGGGGGGTGGCGTGGGCATTGTGTATGCATGCGCAGGGAGCATGGGGGGCAGGCATTGCCTTCTGGATGCTGGTGCACGAGCGCCACGCAGACAATTTTTGGCACAGGAGCCCAAAAAGGTTAGCCACCATTGGAATAGAGAATCTGCCGGCACTCCTAATAAAGGAATCATTGATTTAGTGTCAGAAAGTTTGTGGTGTTTAGGGAGCTGGGTGAGAACAACTCCTCTTTCCAGAGCCTCAAAATCTTTTTTTATATTGTGGTGACCAGAACTGGAGGCAGGATTCCAATATTGTGTTTGTGTGGAGCCAAGCTGTTTGCTTAGCTTATGGTTCAGGGTGCAGGTAGTCTTCCACTTACAACCACAATGCAGCCCAAAACGTCTGTTGCCAAGCGAGACTGTTGTTGAGTGAGTTTCGTCCCCATTTTCCTGACCTTTCTTGCCACGAACGTTAAGCGAATCACTGCCATTGTTAAGCTAGCGACTTGGGATCTGGATTCCCTTGTTGACTTTGCTTGCCCGGCGGGTCAGATTTACCTAGCAACGATCTGCTAAACAACCACAACAAAGCGAGGCCGAAAAATGGAGCAAAGCTCAACTTATTTGCTGTCTTGCATTGCTACAGAAATTTGGGGTTCAGTGATGGTTGTACGTTGAGGATTACTTTCCATTTTCTTTCCCTCCCTCAGTGAAAACTGCCGGCTGGGGAATTCTGGGAGTTGACGTGGAACTCATGTTAAAAGTTGTCAGGTCAAGTAATACTTCCCTCTCTAGAGCCTTTGTCTCTCTCTCTCTCTTTCTCTCTCTCTTTCTCTCTCTCTTTCCCTCCCTCCCTTTCTCTCTCTCTCTCTCTTTCTCTCTCTCTCTTTCTTTCTTTTCTCTTTCTTTCTCTCTCTCTTTCCCTTCCTCCCTTTCTCTCTCTTTCTCTCTCTCTCTCTTTCTCTCTCTCTTTCCCTTCCTCCCTTTCTCTCTCTCTCTCTCTCTCTCTCTTTCTTTCTCTCTCTTTCTTTCTCTCTCTCTTTCCCTCCCCCCTTTCTCTCTCTTTCTCTCTCTCTCTCTTTCTCTTTCTTTCTCTTTCCCTTCCTCCCTTTCTCTCTCTTTCTCTCTCTCTCTCTCTCTTTCTTTCTCTTTCCCTTCCTCCCTTTCTCTCTCTTTCTCTTTCTCTCTCTCTCTTTCTCTCTCTCTCTTTCTCTCTCTCTCTCTCTTTCTTTCTCTCTCTCTTTCCCTCCCTCCCTTTCTCTCTCTTTCTCTCTTTCTCTCTCTCTTTCTCTTTCTCTCTTTCTCTTTCTTTCTCTCTTTCTCTCTCTCTTTTCTTTCTCTCTCTCTCTCTCTGTGTGTCTGTGTGTGTATGTGTTGTGTGTGTCATCTTCCAAGCCCAGGACAATCTCTTCATGCTGGCCCATTTGCCTTGAATTTGTTCCTATTGTTCTGTGGAATTCCTCTAATCCCTTGTTTTTCTCTTCCCCTCATCCGGACTTTGAGAGACACCAGCAACTTATGAGAGGGGGAGGAAGGAGAGACAGAGAGAAGAGGGGGGAGAAATTGTCCCATTTTTCACTTCAAACAAAATGGGGGTTGTCCATGGAAAACAGCAGTAAACTAAGACCAGCTTCTGAGGATTGAGTTCAGAGCGGTTGAATGAAATATTTCCTTGTTAGGAACGCAATAATATGGAAGGAGTTTGCCACTGTCTTCTAGGATGACTGTTTAGCTTCAGAGCCTAGCCTTGGGATCTCCTTGTGGTCTCCCATCCAAACGCCAACAAGTGACTTTATCTGCTTAGACTACTGGAGATGCTAAAGTTGACTGAGCATTTCCACTGATTGCAGATGTGAATGCAAATGTCTAGATTTCTGCCTTGAGTAACTTTGGAAGTAAGGTGGAATAGAAATGAATGAATGAATGGAAGGAGGGAGGGAGGAAAGGATGGAAGGAGATGAATGGGAAGAAGAAAGGAAGGGAGCAGATGGAGGGAAGTGAGAAAAAGGAAAGAAGGAAGGAGATGTATGGGAAGAAGAAAGGAAGTAAATGGATCAAAGGAAGGAAGGAAAGGAAAGGAAAGGAAGGAAGGAAGGAGACGTATGAGAAGAAGGAAGTAAGGAAGTAAATGGATCAAAGGAAGGGAGGAAGTAAGGAAATGGATCAAAGGAAGGAAGGAAAAGGAGGGAAGGAAGGAGGTGTGTGAGAAGAAGTAAGTAACTAAATAAATGGATGAAAGGAAGGAAGGAAGGAAGGAAGGAAGGAAGGAGATATATGAGAAGAAGTAAGTAACTAAGTAAATGGATCTAAGTAAGAAAATGGATCAAAGGAAGGGAGGAAAAGGAAGGAAGGAAAGAGATGTATGAGAAGAAGGAAGGAAGGAATGGATCAAAAGAAGGGAGGAAAAGGAAGGAAGGAGATGTATGAGACGAAGGAAGGGAGGAATGGATCAAAGGAAGGAAGGAAAAGGAAGGAAGGAAGGAGATGTATGAGAAGAAGGAAGGAAGGAATGGATCAAAGGAAGGAAGGAAAAGGAAGGAAGGAAGGAGATGTATGAGAAGAAGGAAGGAAGGAATGGATCAAAAGAAGGGAGGAAAAGGAAGGAAGGAAGGAGATGTATGAGAAGAAGTAAGTAAGTAATTGAATCAAAGAGAGGAAAAGGAAGGAAGACAAAGAAAAGGAAGAAAGGAAGGCCCAATGAGAGAGATCCAAGTCTTTGGGATAAGCTATCTTAATAGTCATTGCTCAATGTGAAATCACACAACACACACACAAAACCCACATCCAGCAATTATGTCTGCTTGCCGAGTTTGGCTTGCAGTTTGCGATCTGGATCTGGCCTCAGTGGCTTCTTAACAAAATCAGGCTTAAAATAAGCCCTGGTTTAGCAGTATGTAGGAATGCACGCCAGGGAAGGTGAGTGTTTAGCAGCTGGAATTTTCCAAAATCTACCCCTACAGCCACCACGTGAGATAATATCCATCAGTTTTTTGACGTGGAATGTGGAAGGTAGGCTTCGGTTTAATCTCCCCAGTTTGATCTTTGCCACGGAACCACGGAGAAGGGAGATCCGCTCTCTTTTAAGCATTTTGTTGCTTAACTAGCAAAAACCTCGGGACTACTTTTATTTCACCCTGATCTTCCCCACTTGATTGCCTTCGACTAGGTGCTGCCATCTGCTGGTGGCTAAGCGCCATTGCTTCACTTTGCAAGGTGGCTGTAAAAGTTTAGAGCAGGGGTGTCCAACTCAATTTCATTGAGGGCCACATTAGGGTTGTGTTTGGCCTGGGGGAGAGGAGGGGGCTGAGTGGGCGTGGCTGAAGTGGACAGTTTCCTGACAGTGAAAACAATTACCCAGTGGAACAACTTGCCCTCCAGAAGTTGTGAATGCTTTACCACTGGAAGTTTTTAAAAAGATGTTGGATAACCATTTGTCTGAAGTGGTGTAAAGTTTCCTGCCTTGGCAGGGGGTTGGACTAGAAGACCTCCAAGATCCCTTCCAACTCTGTTGTTCTATTCTATTCTATTCTATTCTATTCTATTCTATTCTATTCTATTCTATTCTATTCTATTCTATTCTATTCTGCCTTAGTAAGGCCACACCTAGAGTCCTGCATCCAGTTTTGGTTACCACACTATAAAATAGATGTTGAGGCTCTAGAAAAAGTACAGAGAAGAGCAACCAGGATGATTAAGGGACTGGAGGCTAAAACATATGAAGAACGGTTACAGGAACTGGGCCTGGCTAGTCTAGGGAAGAGAATTACCAGGGGAGACAGGAGAGCAGTCTTCCAATATTTGAGGGGCTGCCACAGAGAGGAGGAGGGGGTCAAGCTATTCTCCAAAGCCCCCAAAGGCCAGACAAGGAATCAAGGATGGAAACTGAACAAGGAGAGATTCAACCTGGAAATAAGGAGAAATTTTCTGACAGTGAGAACAATCAACCAATGATTGTTGAAGTCCACAAGTCTTAAAGTTGCCAAGTTTGGGGACTCCTGCATATAAAGAACAGTTGCAGGAATTGGATATGTCTACTTTAATGAAAAGAAGAACTAGGGGGGACAGGATAGCAATCAAATTCCAATATTCCAAAGAAGAGGGAGTCAAACTATTCTCCAAAGCCCCTGAAGGCAGGACAAGAAGCAATGGATGGAAACTCATCAAGGAGAGAAGCAACCTAGAACCAAGGAGAAACTTTCTGACATTGAGAACAATTCACCAGTGGAACTGCTTGCTGCCAGAAGTTGTGGGTGCTCCATCACTGGAGGTTTTTAAGAAGAGGTTGGACAATCATTTGCCTGAAATTGTATAGGGCCACCTGCTTGAATAGAGGGTTGGACTAGAAGACCTCCAAGATCCCTTCCAGCTCTATTCCGATTGATTGATTGATTGAATAGCTGGCTGAGGAATTCTGGGAGTTGAAATCCATAAGTCTTAAAGTTGCCAAGTTTAGGGACTCCTGGCTTAAAGCATTGGTTCAACCAACCCACCGAGCTCCAGCAACCATAGAGTCTGTTCTCTAGAGAGGCCAGACCCTGGGGAATTCTGGGAATTGAGGTCCACAAGTCTTAAGTTGCCAAGTTTGGGGACCCCTGATATAGATGGATGGAATGGATGGTTGGGGATGGAAGGATGGATGGATGGATGGATGGGTAGATAGATAGATAGATAGATAGATAGATAGATAGATAGATAGATAGATAGATAGATAGATAGATAGATAGATAGATAGATAGACAGACAGACAGACAGACAGACAGACAGACAGACAGACAGACAGACAGACAGACAAAGGCATATGATAGAAGGAGAGAGGGAGGAAGATATAGATGGATAGAATGGATGGTTGGGGATGAAAGGATGTAGATAGATTGATAGATAGATGGACAGATAGACAGACAGAAAGATGTAGGTAGGTAGGTAGGCAGGCAGCAGGCAGGCAGGCAGGCAGGCAGGCAGGCAGGCAGGCAGGCAGATCCTGACACGTTCTGCTCTAACACCAGAGAAGAAAAACGAAGAGGAAGAAGGGAAAGAAGAAGAGGAGGCAGAGGAGGAAGAAGAGGAGGGGGGAGGAAGGGGAAGAAAAGGAGGAAGAAGAAGCGAAGGAGGAGGAAGGGGAGAAGAAGAAGAAGTTGTTCCCCAACCCTCCATCTGATCCTGAGGGAGGCTCAGGAAAACCCTACGAGTGAACAAGCCGCCTGCTGTGCCAGCCTCGTATCGGTGCCTCTGATCTGGCCTGGCCTCTTGTATTGATGGGGGAACGGCTAACCTTGGCTTTGTCTCCGTCGGTGACCTTATGTCAGAGCAGCCTCTTTGGCTAGAGTTTCATTGACAGGGTGAGATCAGCCTCCCCAAGGAGATGGGCTGTTCCAGCCGGCTGGGAAAGGAGCTGCTCTTCTTCTTCTTCTTCTTCTTCTTCTTCTTCTTCTTCTTCTTCTTCTTCTTCTTCTTCTTCTTCTTCTTCTTCTTCTTCTTCTTCTTCTTCTTCTTCTTCTTCTTCTTCTTCTTCTTCTTCTTCTTCTTCTTCTTCTTCTTCTTCTTCTTCTTCTTCTTCTTCTTCTTCTTCTTCTTCTCCTTCTTCTTCTTCTCCTCCTCCTCCTCCTCCTCCTCCTCCTTCACTGTGACTCTGACATTGTGAGACTTATTGTGCCGGTGCAGCCTCTTGGAGCAGGAGGCCTTGCAGGGTCCCCAAGACTCATTTCTGGCAGAGTTTGGGGAAGAGAAAGAAAGACTTTGGCTGCTTTCCTTGCGTGCAGCCAAAAGCAGAAGAAGAAAGAAGCAGAAAGAAGCAGCCCGGTGGCCAGGCCAGGCACATGGGGTGCGAGGGGCAAGTTCCCCCCTCTACCCTTCCCTCCCTCCCCTCACTGCCTTGTGTTGTTTGCAATGCAAGCAACGCAAGCCTTGTGTTCCCACGGGCCATGTGGGCGGCACAGCCTTGTGTTCCTGCACAGCCTGGATTAATTGCTTTGGGGGGGGACATTTCTCTGCGGACCACCAACATTTTCTCGTGGACCACCAGTGGTCCCCGGCTCACTGGTTGGTGACCCCTGATCTGGAGGGATGCTACGATACAATTGCGGTTGGAGCCTTCTGGAGTTTATAAACATGTTTGTGCTTGTGTGTGTGTTGTGTTGTGTGTGTGTGTGTGTTGCCTCTTTTGTGGCAAAATATGACCCCCACCCAACATCCTCCCTCTCCTCTGATCAAGACACCTGCATTCCATGTAGCTTTGGCGCAAATTGCCTACGCGACATCTGTGACTGCAGTTGCGCTGAACCGTGGGGACTGCGGACACACACATCCTTTGGCCCGAAGGAAGATGCCAATTCCGTTGTGTGTTGCCAGTTCACTTTATGCACGTTTCCCTTCCCCCTGGTGACCTTCTTCTTCCCCAAAAATACTATTGCTAAATTTGCAGATGATACAACAGTGGTGGGACTTATCTCCAGTGGGGATGAGTCTGCCTACTGAGCTGAGGTGGACCAACGGTTGCTTTCATGGTGTGGAGACGATAACTTGGTCCTCAACACCAATAAGACCAAGAAGCTAATAGTGGATTATAGAATAGAATCTTTATTGAGAATAGAACAGAGTAGAGTAGAATAGAATAGAATACAGAATAGAATAGAGTAGAATAGAACAGAATATTTAGAATAGAATAGAATAAAAATAGAATAAGAATAAAAATAAGAATAGAATAGAGAATAGAATAGAATACGGAATAGAATAGATAATAGAATTAGAATAGAATATGGAACAGAATAGAGTAGAATAGAACAGAATATTTAGAATAGAATAGAATAAAAATAGAATAAGAATAAAAATAAGAATAGAATAGAGAATAGAATAGAATAGAATATGGAATAGAATAGAATAGAATTCTTTATTGGCCAAGTGTGGTTGGACAATAAACAAGGAATTTGTCTTGATGCAAATGCTCTCAGTGGACATAAAAGAAAAGATACATTCGTTAAGAATCAAGAATCATCAGGTACAACACTTATTGATAGTCTTAGGGTACAATAAGCAATCAAATCATACTAGGAAACAGTCCATATAAATCGTAAGGACACAAGCGACAAAGTTACAGTCATACAGTCCCAAGTGGGAGGGGAGGGACAATAAGGAGCGATGAGAAGATTAATAGTAATGGTAGTGCAGACTTTGTACATAGTTGAACATTGTTGAGGGAATTATTTGTTTAGCAGAGTGATGGTATTGGGGAAAAACTGTCCTTGTGTCTAGTTGTTCTGGTGTGCAGTGCTCTATAGCGTCGTCTTGAGGGTGGGAGTTGAAAGAGTTTATGTCCAGGATGTGAAGGTTCTGGAGATATTTTCACAGCCCTCTTTTGGACTCATGTAGGATACAGGTCCTCCATGGAAGGCAGGTTGGTAGCCATTGTTTTTTCTGCAGTCCATACAGAATAAGAGAGTTGGAAGAGATCTTGGAGGACATCTAGTGCAGGAGATCCAAGGCCATTCTGGACAGTCTCTTCTTGCAAAGTTCCCATTCCACTGATTAATTGTTCTCACCATCAGAAAATGTCTCCTTAGTTCCAGGTTATCTCTCTCCTTTTGAATAGTTTCCACCCATTGCTTCTTGTCCTGCCTTCAGGGGCTTTGCAGAATTGGTTGACTCCTTATTTGGGGCAGCCCCTCAAATATTGGAAGACTGCTATCAGAATAACAGAGTTAGGAGGGACCTTGGAGGTCTTCTAGTTCAACCCACCCTATGCCATTCTGGACAAATGACTGTCCAGTCTCTTCTTGGAAACATCCAGTGATGGAGCACCCACAACTCCTGAAGGAAGCCATTCCAATGGGCATAAGTCACTTTTTTCATGTGCCATTAGCAACTTCGAATGGTTGCTGAATGAACCATTGTAAGTTGAGGACGATAGATAGATAGATAGATAGATAGATAGATAGATAGATAGATAGGTAGATAATGGATGGAGAGAGAGAGAGAGATGGATAGATAGATAATGGATAGAGAACAAGATAGTAGATGGATAGACAGATAATGGATGGTTAGAGAATAGATAGACAGAGAAAGAGAGAGAAAGAGAGAGAGAGAATGGATGGAGAGAGAGAGATGGATAGATAGATATGGATAGAGAGCGAGATAGCAGATGGATAGACAGATAACGGATGGTTAGAGGATAGATAGATAGATAGATAGATAGATAGATAGATAGATAGATAGATGATAGATAGATAGATAGATAGATAGATAGATAGATAGATAGATAGATAGATAGATAATGGATGGAGAAAGAGATATGAATAGATAGATAATGGATAGAGAGAGAGATAGTGGATGGATAGACAGATAACGGATGGTTAGAGGATAGATAGATAGATAGATAGATAGATAGATAGATAGATAGATAGATAGATGATAGGTAGGTAGATAGGTAGATAAGATAGTGATAAGGTAGGTAGGTAGATGACGGATAGACATATAATGGATGGATAGAGAGATATGGAGATACAGATAGATACACAGACAGACAGATAAAGAATGGCTCCTATCTTATTCTCTTATTCTATTTTCTTTAGTTCCCTTCCCATCCCATCCCATCCCATTGTATCCTACTCTCTATCCTATCCTATCCTATCCTATCCTAAGCCACTCATCTTATGCAACATATATCTGCGTGGCTCCCTGTCAAAACTTAAAAGACCTTTAAGAATCACACTGAAACTATAACATCAAACCAATTAAAACATTAGAAACCACAAAAACCTGGTGCCAAATTAAATTTCTAGCATGCATTTGTCTAGCATTCTTGCAGCTCTTGGAAGAAAAGCCAACTCTTCAAAGCCTAATGGAAGGCGGAAGGGGGGGAAGGGACTGCTGAACTTTACAAATCCTCAAAAGCTACCACAGGTCCTGCCCAACCAGACCAGTTGTAGCTTTTGAGGATGTGTAACCCATTTTTGTCAAACTAAACTATAATTCCCAGGTTGAGTGGTGCGGTGGCCTGGGGGTGGAGTTCTTGTCTTACAATCCAGAGGCTGTGAGTTTGATCCTAGGTAGAGGCAGATATTTCTCTCTCTGGGCACCAAGAGAATAGATCTGCTGAACAAAACTCCACATCGGCGACAGGAGAGGCATCCAGCCAGTAAATCACTCTGCTAGCTCCATTCAGTTGCTCAGAGTCCACCCTGCAAAGGATTATGAGCTCCTTAAAAGAAGATGAAACTATAATTTCCAGGAATAGAATAGAGTAGAGTAGAGTAGAATAGAATAGAATAGAATAGAATAGAATAGAATAGAATAGAATGGAAGAACTTTATTGTCATTGTATAAGTACAACGAAACTATGGATGCATCCCAGCAACTGTTTGCAATACAATAAAACCAAAGCACTTAAAGATAAAAATAAGAAAAACAGAGTATCCATGTCTCCATTTGCAATTTGAGAGTACAATATCTACAAATATACACAAAATATACATCCAACGCTGACTGTGATGCTTGCCAAGTGTAATACACAAGAGATGGATTGTACTGTAATATGTTATTTTACATCTGAATGAGGTATTGCGGTTTCACATCTTTACACATCTTAATAAGGTAGTAACTTATATTTATTTGCAGTACGGATGGCCCAGGGAAAGAAACTCTTTGTTAGTCTAGTGGTGTGGGATTTAATTGACCTAAAGCGCCGTCCAGACGGCAGCAGGTCAAAAAGATAATTGCCAGGGTGTGAGGGATCTCCTATGATGGCCTTGATTCTGTTTTGGCAGCAGGACCTGGCTAAGTCTTCCAGGGAGGGCAGAGGGCAACCAATGATCTTTTGAGCTGTGTTTATCACCCTCTGTACGTTTTTCTGTCCTCAGCTGAGGAACCTGCATACCACACACCCAGACAGTATGTCAGAGTGCTCTCCACAGAGGCTTTATAGAAAGCCAACAACAGCTTCTTTTCCAGATTGTTTTTCCTGAGGACCCGCAGGAAGTGCAGCCACTACTGAGCCTTCTTCATTATGGCCTTGGTGTTAGAGGACCAGGAGATAGCAGCTGAGATATGAATGCCAGGGAATCTGATCGTAGAGACAGTTTCCACTCGTTCTCCGTTGATGATGAGTGGGGCGTGGTCCTGTCCATGTTTCCTGAAGTCCATAATCAGTTCTTTGGTTTTATGGACATTCAGTGACAAATTGTTCTGTGAACACCAGACAGACAGGTTCTCTACTTCTGCCCTAAATGCTGTCTCATCCTCTCCGGAGATGAGACCAATCACGGTCGTATCGTCTGCAAATTTTATGATGGTGTTTGTTGTGTGGCTTGGTGAGCAGTCAAAGGTGTACAAGGCATATAACAGGGGGCTCAAGACACAACCCTGGGGGGAACCAGTACTGAGTGTAATAGTGGAAGAAAGGTGGGGGCCAAGTCTAACAGACTATGGTCTGTTTGTCAAAAAGTTCTTAATCCAGGAGCATGTGGGGGGTGGAGACCAGCATATTATACAGTTTGGTTTCTAGTATATCTGGGATGATAGTGTTAAACACAGAGCTATAGTCCACAAAGAGCATCCTCACATAGCTCTGTTTGTCCTCCAGATGACTCAGCACTCTATGAAGTGTGATGGCCACAACATCCTCTGTAGATTGGTTTGCTCTGTAAGCAAACTGATGTTGATCAAAGGAGAGCGGGAGGCAGTCTCTGATGTGCTGTGAGACTAGTCGTTCAAAAACCTTCACGATGGAGCTTGTTAACGCTATGGGCCTATAGTCATTGAGAGTGTTTATATTTGTTTTTTGAGGAACGGGGATGAAGGTTGCAGCCTTCAGGTATTGTGGGATGATGGTTTTTGGTGGATGATGATTTTGGTGGATAATGAGTGAGGACGACGTTCGTTTGAAAGGAAAGATTATTTTTTTCTTTTTTTAAAGCACAAACAGTGCCTATCTTTTCCAAACTGCAGTGTCAGGATTCCAGCCATCGCCCTAATGAAATCATGATTCTCGAGCCAAACTTCAACCAACTTCAAAGGATTTATTAGAGGCGACTTACTGGCATTGCCCTGTATGAAGCCAAGTCTGGCATACGTCATTTCCAGTCCCCTGTGACCCCGTTTCCCCGCTTTCCCTTGGGTGTGTCATAAATCACATTCTCCAACTGAGCACATTCACAGGCTGGGTTTCTTCCTTCACATTCTCCAATTAAATATATTTGCGGGCAAAAACTCTAGTGTTTTAGCTACAATCTTTTAAAGATAAAAAGTTGGAATGTACTTTCACTTCCAGACTGCTGCACTGCACTTCCAGATTTCCTTCCTCTCCCCTCCCCCTTATATTTTGCAACTACTAAAATAGGCATAGGAATGTTGTATGAATTGACAGATAGTCCTTGACTTATGGTTGCAACCACTGCAGTATCCCTCATGGTCACGTGATCCAAAAATTGGGCCCTCAGCAAATATTTAAGATAGTTTGTAGCATCCCTGGGTCCTGGGACGGCCAGCTGCAACCTTCCCAGGTTGGTTTCTCACCAGCAAAGTCAAAATGGCGGGAGGTGGGAGCCGGATTAAGTCACTTAACGACCTCATGTTCCAATGAACCCCTGCAGTGATTTGCTTAAGGACCGTGGCAACAACGGTCATAAAATCAGGTGTGCTTCGAAGCTGCCTTACTTGGCAAGGAAATGCCCATCTCCTAATTCTGGCCGTTTAATGGAGGATTCTCTGTCTAATTCTTCTGCAAAAGGAGCCCACCCAATGGAGAACATCTCCAGAACGTATGAAATGCGACGTCTGGGCAAAGCTTACTCCTCTTTAATGGATGTCCTGGCAAGATATGAATGTTTGCCTTGGCAAGCGGCAACCTTGAAAAATTAGCTTCCCCAGCCTGCCTCTTGTTGCTACAAATGAACACTTCCCATTGATTAGCACATGGCTTGTAAGGGTCTAATTTATCAATCAGGCGGCTCCAGTGGGAGTGTGTATCAACCCAGATTTCACAAATGATGTCATCTGTCCATTGGCAGAGGAAGGGCAATGTTGTAAGCGACTGGCATCAACGGTGCCACGCTTGGAGGAGAAAGGAAAAGAAAGAGAATTTCTCTCTGTGTGTGTGTCTCTCTTTGTCTCTCTGTCTCTGTCTCTCTCTCTCTGTTTCTGTATCTCTCTGTCCCTCTGTCTCTCTCTATATGTGTATCTGTTTCTCTCTGTCTCTCTCTGTCCCTCTGTCTCTCTGTATGTCTGTCTCTCTGTCTCTCTGTCTCTGTCTCTCTGTCTGTCTGTCTCTCTCTCTCTCTCAGTCTGTCTCTCTTTGTCTGTCTCTGTCTGTCTGTTTCTCTCTCTGTCTCTGTCTCTGTCTCTGTCTCTGTCTCTCTCTCTGTCCCTCTGTCTCTCTCTGTATGCCTGTCTCTCTGTCTGCCTGTCTCTCTGTCTGTCTGTCTCTCTCTGTCTGTCTCTCTTTGTCTGTCTCTGTATGTCTGTCTCTCTCTGTCTCTGTCTCTCTGTCTTTCTCTCTGTCTCTCTCTGCTCTATCTGTTTGTCTCCCTCTCTCTGTCTCTCTGTATGTCTCTCTCTGTCTCTCTCTGTCTCTGCCTCTCTCTCTCTCTCTGTCTCTCTGTGTGTTTGTTTGTCTCTCTCTCTGTCTCCATCTCTGTCTCTCTGTCTTTCTCTCTGTCTCTCTCTCTCTGTCTCCATTTCTGTCTCTCTCTGTCTCTCTCTGTCTCTCTGTATGTCTCTCCCCCTCTCTCTCTGTCTCTGTTTCCTTGACTCTCTCTGTCTCTCTCTCTCTGTATGTCTCTCCCTCTCTGTCTCCTTGATTCTCTCTGTCTCTCTGTCTCTCTGTGTCTCTCTGTCTCTTCTTTGTAGGGTAGATGATCTAAGATTCTTATTCACCTGAAGAATAAAGCATATATGGTCTAACAAGGTTTAAAGGCAGGCATCCTTAACTGTGCTTGGGGATTGGGGGCCCTTGTTCTAGTCCAACCCACTACTTGAGCAGAAAAATTCCATACCATCACAGACAAATGGCCATCCAGTCACTTTTTGAAAGCCTCCAGTGATGAAGCACCCTCAACTTCTGGAGGCAAGCTGTTCCACTGCTCAATTGTTCTCACTATTAGGGAATTTAGTTCTAGGTTGAACCTTCCATGATTAGTTTCCATCTGTTGCTTCTTACAGAATACAGAATAACAGAGTTGGAAGGGACCGTGTAGGTCATCTAGTCCAACCCTCCCACCCAAGCGGGAGACCCTACATGCTGATGATACTCAGCTGTACATTTCTACCCCTGGCTACCCCAACAAAGCCGTTGAAGTGATGATCCGGTGCCTGGAGGCTGTGCGGAGCTGGATGGGGCAAAACAGGCTTCAGCTCAACCTGGCCAAAACTGAGTGGCTGTGCTTTCCGGCACCCCGATACAGCCAGCTAGTTCCATCGCTGACTGTTGGGGGGGGGAAACTCTTACTCCCACTGACAGGGCACGCAATTTGGGTGTCCTCCTGGACGTACGGCTGTCGTTAGAAAAACATATCGCGGCCGTCACCAGGGGGGATTTCTATCAGGTCCGTAGGATCTACCAGTTGCGGCCCTTTCTGGATCGGGATGCACTTCGCACAGTCACATCCGCCCTCGTTATCTCCCGCCTAGACTATGCCAATGCTCTCTACATGGGGCTCCCCTTGAAGAGCACCCGGAGGCTCCAGCTGGTGCAGAATGAGGCCGTGTGGGTGGTTTTGGGGGCTTCTCGGGGCTCTCATGTTACACCACTCTTGCGTGAGCTGCATTGGCTCCCGGTGATCTTTCGGGTGCATTTCAAGGTATTAGTTACCATCTTTAAAGCTCTCCATGGCTTGGGACCTGGGTATTTGCGGGACCGCCTACTGCCACCATCAATTTCCCGTCGGCCAGTGCGCTCCCATAGAGTGGGTCTCCTCGGGGTGCCACCAGCTGGACGGCTGGCGACTCCGAGGGTGCGGGCCTTCTCTTTGGGGGCGCCCTCCCTCTGGAACAAATTACCCCCAGAGATGAGGATCATCCCTGACCTTTTGACCTTCCGGCATGCGTTGAAAACTCACCTATTCCATCAAACCGGTCTGGCCTAGGGTTTTTCATTTACTTTAAATTCGGTCATAATTGCTCTTAGTCTTTACTTTTTTAAATCCTTGCCCCATCCTGATTATTTAACAACCAAATTTATTCTTTAATTATTCTAATTATTGTATTTTCAACATATTTCTAATGTCTGTACACCGCCCTGAGTCCCCCAAGGAGAGAGGGCGGTATATAAATCTTGAAAATAAATAAATAAATAAATAAATAATTTTCTGATAGATGGGAGTCCAATCTCTTCTTGAAAAGCTCCAGGGATGAAGCTGCCACAACTTCTGAGGGCAACTTCTGTTCCACTAGTTGATTGTTCTCACTGTCAGAAAATACCTCCTTATTTCCAGGTTAAATCTCTCCTTGATCAGTTTCCATCCATTATACCTTCTCTAGCCTTTGGGGTACGTTGAAAAACAGCTTGACCCCCTCCTCTCTGTGGAAGCCCCTCAAATATTGGAAGATGCTATCAGGTCACCAATAGTCCTTCTTTTCATTAAACTAGACATACCCAGTTTCTAGCATCGTGATGGCGAACCTACGGCACTCGTTCCACAGGTGGCACGCAGAGCCATTTGTGCCGGCACGCGAGCTGCAGGCAAACTTACCTCACTGCACATGAGCGTGCCTCGCAGCTGATTTTTCGGCTGGTTGAGGCCTTTTTCAGCCTCCCAAAGGCTTGAGGAAGGCTTCTGCAGGCTTTGCAGGCCAAAAACTAGCCCTGTTTCATCACTTCCTGTTTTTCTGAAAATACCGGAAGTGACGAAACGGAGCTAGTTTTTGGCCTCCAAAGCCTGCAGAAGCCTGCAGAAGCCTTCCTCAAGCCTTTGGGAGGCCAAAAAAGGCATCAAACCGGCCGAAAATCAGCTGTGAGGCGCAGTGCAGGTAAGGAGGTGGCGAGGGTGGGTGGGTGGGGATTGCGTGCGCATGTGTAGGGGGCGTGAGGGGAGCACGCATTGCCCTCTGGGTGCTGGCAAGCGCACACACAATTTTTGGCACAGGAGGCCAAAAAGGTTAGCCATCACTGGTCTAGCACAAATGCTCCTATGTGTGCTAGTTAGAATCTATATAATTTTGCCATATCTCAATGTTTGAGTGTGTATCGGGCAGGGACTCAACCTGCCTCTTTAGCAGAGTTTGCTAAGAGCTTCCTTAGTGTCTTCTGGGACATAAAATGCACATTTTTAAATTATCTACTGACTGGCCCTTAACAGGCATTAGAAAAAATTAAAGGAGGCCATTAAGCCCAGACTGAAGATGAACTGCCTCAATGCCAGTAATTCCCACCCCTGCTGGCTCCCAGCCTTCTTGATTTCCCAGATCAATATAGCTTAAATCAATTAAAGAGGTGAGATGCATCACATATGCAACAACCCACGTGTAGATACAGTTGTGTTTTTCCCCCCCTGTTGAAGGACGCCCGGCCAGAGATCCTGACACAATATTGGAAAAGCAATAAGGTGTCAGAAAAGTCTCGGTTTGCTCGTAACACCACTGGCCAGATTGAGCAACAACGTGGATTGATGTTCATGGTGAGGGGGCACCTCTGGCCACCCCATTACAAGGAAGAGGTTGAGTCTTTGGAAAAAGTGCAAAGAAGAATTAGATTAGAATTAGAATTCTTTATTGGCCAAGTGTGGTTGGACACACAAGAAATTTGTCTTGGTGCAAATGCTCTCAGTGTACATAAAAGAAAAGATACATTTATCAAGAGTCAAGAATCATCAGGTAGTCACTTAATGATAGCCATAGGGTACAATAAGAATAGAATAGAATAGAATAGAATAGAATAGAATAGAATAGAATAGAATAGAATTCTTTATTGGCCAAGTGTGATTGGACACACAAGGCATTTGTCTTGGTGCAAATGCTCTCAGTGTACATAAAAGAAAAGATACATTCATCAAGAATCATCAGGTACAACAATTAATGATAGTCACAGGGTACAATAAGCAATCGAACCATACTAGGAAACAGTCAATATAAATCATAAGGATGCAAATGACAAAGTTACAGTCATACAGTCAGAGGTGGGAGGGGAGGGGCGATAAGGAGTGATGAGTTGGTTAGTAGTAATAATAGTGCAGACTTTGTAAATAGTTGGACAGTGCTGAGGGCATTATTTGTTTAGCAGAGTGATAATGCTGGGGAAAAAAATTGTCCTTGTGTCTAGTTGTTCTGGTATGCCGTGCTCTATAGCATCATTTTGAGGGTAGGAGTTGAAGCAATTTATGTCCAGGATGTGAGGGGTCTGTAAATATTTTCACAGCCCTCTTTTGGACTCGTGCAGGATACAGGTCCTCCATGGAAGGCAGGTTGGTAGTAATTGTTTTTTCTGCAGTCCTAATTACTCTCTGGAGTCTGTGTCTGTCTTGTTGGGTTGCAGAACCAAACCAGACAGCTATAGAGGTGCAGATGACAGACTCAATAGTTCCTCTGTAGAACTGGATTAGCAGCTCCTTGGGCACTTTGAGCTTTCTGAGTTGGCACAGAAAGAACATTCTTTGTTGGGCCTTTTTGATGACGTTTTTGATGTTAGGTGTCCATTTTAGGTCATGTGATATAGTAGAAATTTGAAGGTCTCTACAGTTGATACTGTGTTGTCTAGTATTGTAAGAGGTGGTAGTATGGGAGGGTTTCTTCTAAAGTCTACCACCATTTGTACGGTTTTGAGTGTGTTCAGTTCCAAATAGTTCCGGTTACACCACAAGGCAAGTTGTACAACCTCCTGTCTGTATGCAGATTCGTCGTTACCTTGAATGAGACCAATCACTGTTGTATCATCTGCAGCTTCAGTATTTTAACACATGGATCGTTTGAGATGCAGTCATTGGTACATAGGGAGAAGAGAAGTGGAGAAAGCACACAGCCTTGGGGTGTGTGTGCGCTAATTGTACAGGTATCAGATGTGATTCTGACTAGCTTCACCTGCTGCTTCCTGCCTAAAATGATGAAAGGCCTGGACACAAAAACATTTGAAGGACGGTTGCAGGAATTGGGGTTTGGCCAGTCTAGAGAAAAGAAGGACTAGGAGAGTCATGAGAGCAATATTCCAGTATTTGAGGGGCTGCCACAAAGAAGAAAAGGGGGTCAACTTATTTTCCAAAGCCTATTAGAAAACCTAGAACTACACCCCCTTCGGTCCGATCTAAGTATAGTATATAAAATCATAAATTGCAATGTCCTACCTGTCAATGAATACTTCAGCTTCAACCATAACAACACAAGAGCACACAATACTGATAGATACAAACTCAAGGTTAATCACACCAAACTTGATTGCAGGAAATACGACTTCAGCAACAGAGTGGTCAATGTCTGGAATACTCTACCTGACTCTGTGGTTTCTTCCTCAAACCCCAAAAACTTTAACCTCAGACTGTCTACTATTGACCTCACCCCTTTCCTAAGAGGTCTGTAGGGAGCGTGCATAAGCGCACCAATGTGCCTACCATCCCTGTCCTTTTGTTTCTTTTATTTTTCTTATATATACCCATTTTATGTATTCATAACTATGTTTTTACTTATACCTATTACCTTGTAAGCAATTGACAAACCAAATAAAATAAAAAATAAATAAAAATAAAGCCCCTGAAGGCAGGACAAGAAACAATGGATGGAAACTAACCAAGGAGAGAAGCAACTTGGAATTGAGGAGAAACTTACTAACAGTGAGGACAATTAATCAGTGGAATGACTTGCCTCTAGAAGTTGTGGGTGCTCCATCTTTGGAAGTTTTCAAGAAGAGGTTGGACAACCATTTGTTTGACATAGTTTAGGGCAGTGATGGCAAACTTTTTTGTTGTGGTGTGGTGAAAGTGTGCGTGGAAATACCAGAAGTGACTAAACGGGCCCATTTTTTGGCCTCCAAAGGCTGCAGAGGCTTCCCTTGAGCCCCCCAGGAGGGCAAAAACAGCTTCTCCCGAGCTCCAGAGTCCCTGCAGAGGCTGAAAACGGGCACTTCCTGTATTTCCAGAAGGCCCGTTTTTCGGCCTCCCGAGCCTGCAGAGGCTTCTCTTGAGCCTCCAAGAGGGCGACAACAGCCTCAAATGGGCCAAAAATCAGCTGGGAGGTGCATGCATGCGCAGTGCAGGTAAGTTTGACTGGGGCTTGCATGCACACACAAATGGCTCTGCATGCCACCTATGTCACACGTGCCATAGGTTCGCCACGGGGGTAACTTTGGGCCAATCACTAGGAGATGGTGAGTTCTAGTTCCGCCTTAGACATGAAAACCACCGGGGTAACTTTGGGCCAATCAATAGGAAATGGTGAGTTCTAGTTCCGCCTTAGACATGAAAACCACCGGGTAACTTTGGGCCAATCACTAGGAAATGGTGAGTTCTAGTTCCGCCTTAGACATGAAAACCACCGGGTAACTTTGGGCCAATCACTAGGAGATGGTGAGTTCTAGTTCCACCTTAGACATGAAAACCACCGGGTAACCTTGGGGCAATCACTAGGAGATGATAAGTTCTAGTTCCACCTTAGACATGAAAACCACCGGGGTAACTTTGGGCCAATCACTAGGAGATGGTGAGTTCTAGTTCCGCCTTAGACATGAAAACCACCGGGGTAACTTTGGGCCAATCACTAGGAGATGGTGAGTTCTAGTTCCGCGTTAGACATGAAAACCACCGGGGTAACTTTGGGCCAATCACTAGGAGATGATGAGTTCTAGTTCCACCTTAGACATGAAAACCACCGGGGTAACTTTGGGCCGATCACTAGGAGATGGTGAGTTCTAGTTCCGCCTTAGACATGAAAACCACCGGAGTAACTTTGGGCCAATCACTAGGAGATAGTGAGTTCTAGTTCCACCTTAGACATGAAAAATGCCTGGGTAACTTTGGGCCAATCACTAGGAGATGGTGAGTTCTAGTTCCGCCTTAGACACAAAAACCACCTGGGTAACTTTGGGCCAATCACTAGGAGATGGTGAGTTCTAGTTCTGCCTTAGACACAAAAACCACCTGGGTAACTTTGGGCCAATCACTAGGAGATGGTGAGTTCTAGTTCCGCCTTGGCCATGAAATGGTGGATGATTTTGAGCCAGTCACTCCTGCCCAGTCCAACTTGCCCCCCCACCAGACATGGTTGTTGTTATGGGGGAAAATAGGAGGAAAGAATATCATGCGTATTCACTTTCTTGAGTTGTTCATAAAAATAAAGCAGGGATAATCAATCAATCATTGGTATTTATCAGCAGCTTCTAGATGTGTAGGTACCACACTCTGTTTGGGCTTTGGCCAGGTTCTCTTCCTGATTGAGAAAGAGGAGGAGGAGGAGGAGAAGAGGAGGAGGGGGAGGGGGAGGGGGAGGAGAGAAGAAGGAAGAGGAGGAGGAGAAGGAAGAGGAGGAGGAGGAAGAGGAGGAAGAGAGGAGGAGGAGTAGGAAGAGGAGAAGGAAAAGCAGGAAGAAGGAAGAAGAGGAGGACGAGGAGGAGGAGGAAGAGAGGAGGAGGAGGAAGAAGAGGAGGAGGAAAAGGAGGAAGAAGGAGGAGGAGGAGGAGAAGAAGAAACGTCCCCTTTAAAGAGGAATCATCCTGTTTGCTCATTAAAGAGATAATTCCCCTCCTACTCAAGCTGGAACACTTGAATGCAAGCATCTGTTTGCTACTGGGAGCGGATATTAATTGTCTCGCTACTTCAGTGGATAGAAAATCCACCCGCCAGCCTCAGATAATGTTTGAACAAACAAACAAACAGCTGCCAGGAGGGTCTCTCGGATGGTTGACCTTTGCCGAGCGAGCATTGGGCGGCTGTTTTCAACAGCAACCTGGTTGGCAGGATAAAAGGGAACTCAGAGATGGATGCTCCAAGGTTGGGAAATAGAGGCTGGGGATCCTTTTGGGCTACCAGCTGGCTTAGGGGCCCTGAGGCTGGAAAGGTGCGCTTGGGAAATTCAGGTTGTTGGAAGGAGAAGCGCGAAGACCGAAGGTGCACGGTGGGTACATGGGAATGGATTTCATCCTAGAGCTCAGAGGCAAATCCGTGTCTTGGAGATGAGATGAGATGACAGAACTTTATTGTCACATTTTTTGTTACTGCGAGCACACTCCGGCTTGCATTAATTTTGTGGCCTGCTCTCAAGAGGAAGTGTGTATCTACCCAAACACATACATAATGCACATATACATATGCTATATACATACATAAATATATATCTGCACCATGCATCATATGTACAGATAGGTAGGTAGGTAGATAGATAGATGTAGATAGATAGATAGATAGATAGATAGATAGATAGATAGATAGATAGATAGATAGATAGATAGATAGATAGATAGTGTTGTGGTTCACCGGCAGCAGATGCAGACAGCTGAGGTCTCAGAGAGTGAGGATTCCAATGAGGGTCCTGCGTGTGATGCAGGGATGGGGCCAGGACTATCGGAGAGTGGGATGCGGCCTTTGGAGCTTGTGGAGGCTGACAGCAGTGATGAAGAGATCCCGGAGGAGCCTGTGCCCAGTGTGCGTAGGGCTGCTCAAAGGAAATAGCAGCTGCAGCAACACGGGCAACTTGGGAGTAAGGCTGCAAGGTAATGGCCCCTCCCTTAAGAGATAAAAGCCAGCTGAGAAACTGGAGTTCTTTGCAGGAAGCAAAGAAGTTTTTGCACTTCAAATATTGTGGAAATTTGGACTGTCCTGGTTTGTGTTTGGAGACTTTTGGTTTTGATTATTTCCTGGCGATTGACACTAGTGTTCTTGGCATCCTTGCACAACCTTGGCAAGACTTGTTCTTAACTGGGACAATTAGTTTTTAACAGCATTTTACTGTGAATGAATGGAATTCACAGAGAAGCATTAAAAAGGTTTTGCTTTTATCTCTGTTTTGTGTTTGTTTTCTTTGAATGAGACTTGGATCAGAACACCTACAGATTTTTCTTCAATTCCCCCAAGGACTCACTGCTTGACGTTGTGATGATCCGGGGCGTGACACAAAAATAACCAAGTCACAAAAATAGAAGAGGGTCCCTTTAATGCCTCCAACTTGGCCCCAGTGTTCAATTATCCCAGGCAGGATATCAAACTCTTAAAGAAAACACTTTACGGAGGGAGCAAATGCAGTTCTGCCCCCAAAGTAAAGTTCATTTGAAATAAAAAAACCCAACTCACCACACTGAAGGAATGACTATGGCAGGCAAGGATGATTAATTGCAGATTTCTACTAGATAATGCAGCAACCACAGTTGGGAGGAAGCCAAAACACAGATTAGCTCCGACAAAAATAATGCACGCTTTGCTTCCAGCACTTTTGCCATGCGCAGCCCATGCAGGGGATCAGGGCCCCTTCCCCACCCGTAGATCACACCACTCACATTGCTCCCTTCTCCGTTCCTCCCTGCATGCCCTAGGATGAAGAGGGGATGGTCCTGGGTCCTCCTCTGACTGCTCAGCCAGACACTGCCCTTCCCCAGCTTCCTCCACAACCTCCAGGGCCACACTCCCACTCCCTGTCGGCTGTTCCACTTCTCCCTCAGAGTCAGACTCCAATGGGGGCATGACAGGCATCTTGGGAGTTGTAGTTCTAACCCATCTGGAGATCTGGGCTTGGGGACGTATACCGTAATCGGGGTCAACAGGATTGACGGACCATTCACCTATGGCTTATTATCCTTCGCCCTCCGGCAACAAAATGTCCCCAGTCAGCCTTGTTAGTCAATTAGCAGGGTCCTCTAATGAGAGAAAAATCTCTCATGTCACTCGGACCAGTTCTCTCCTTGACAGAAAATCTGTGCAAACCAAGTGCAAGGCTGAGGTTTGTGATGAGCCGGCAGAGGTGTGTGTGTGTGTGTGTTTCGATTTGGTGATTAACCGGAAAAGCTCGGTCGTTTCCAATAAGGAGAGGAGAGAGGGGGTGTTTTAAAGGAAAACAGATGGGTCTCGCTAAGCCAAAGGAAGAGGAGGGGCAGGTGATAGTTTTCCCTCCTCCTCCCAGAATTGGAACAGAGGTTTCCAGGGGGGGGGGGGAGGAGGAGGAGGGAGGGTCCAGGAAGTCAAGGTGGCAGCTGGGGTCCTGCAATCAAAGCCCCTCTTTTTTAAGAAAAGAAAAGAAAAATGGTGGCCAGTATCTCGATTTTGCAATGCAAACTTTTTCTTCTTTGTTGACCTTAAAATGTTTTTAAAATGTTGATAATGGTGTTGACACTGGGACATCTGCCTGTCCTTCCTTCCTTCCTTCCTTCCTTCCTTCCTTCCTTCCTTCCTTCCTTCCTTCCTTCCTTCCTTCCTTCCTTCCTTCCTTCCTTCCTTCCTTCCATCCATCCATCCATCCATCTACTCAACCACTCACCCACCCATCTATCTATTCAGCCTTCATTTGTCTCTCTCTCTCCTTCCCTCCCTGACTCCATCATCTATCTCTGTGCTGCCTGCCTGCCTGCCTGCCTGCGTATCTATCTATCTATCTATCTATCTATCTATCTATCTATCTATCTATCTATCTATCTATCTATCTATCTATCTATCTATTTATCATCCCTATCTCCAACTCTCTCCCCCAAACTTTCTCTCTTTCTCTGTCATCTCTAACTCCATCTCTGTCTTTTCCCACATTTTGGTCTCCAGAAAGTCTGGAAGTACAAATCCCCCATAGTCTTGTTTGCAGCCTGAGACAGACGTCTTTTGTGAGGGGGGGGGATCCTTTCTGAGTCTCTTTCTCCACCCATTATGCAGCTGAGGGCTTGGGCCTCTCTTATCTCACCCTTCCCTATGCAGCACCTTTTTCCCAACGTCAGCCTCACATACATATTAATATTATGAAATGCCTCTACTAAGAGAGCCCAGCAGGCCTATTCTACGTCTGTTGCCACTGTGTAGAAGGATAGCAGCAAAGTAAGGAGTAATTTCAGGTAAGAAAATTGAAAGTCAGATCTCGACCACAGCCTAAAGTTATTAGCAGAGTCTTTCTAAACCTTGTTTCCAACCTTAATTAGTTTTGCTGGTTTGTGGGAAAGCAAAAATCGAATCCTTGTCTTGTAGGAAGTATGGGATCTATCTAACCTAAAGTACATTTGAAAGCTGCTCCTTGGTGCTCCTGTCTTTCCTGAAAGGGAAAATACTAGGTATTTAATAATATATGCCGGTAGTCCTCAAGTTATGAGCGCACTTGACACCAGAATTTTGGTTGCTAAGCAAGCCGGTTGTTAAATGAGTCACACCCAATTTTATGAACTTTTTTTTTTGTCACGGTGGTTAAACGAATCATTGCCATTAAATGAATTGATCGTGTGGACGTTAAGTGAAATCTTTCTATAATATGCTAATCTGTAGCCACAGTGACAGCCAGTCCTTGCTTAAGGACAATCATTGGGATTGGCAACTCGGTCCCTAAGTGGCACAGGATTTAAAGTGTGACATAAATAAATAATAAATGTAAGTAAGTAAGTAAGTAAGTAAGTAAGTAAGTAAGTAAGTAAGAAAGAAAGAAAGAAAGAAAGAAAGAAAGAAAGAAAGAAAGAAAGAAAGAAAGAAAGAAAGAAAGAAAGAAAGAAAGAAAGAAAGAAAAATAGTGGTGATTTACAACAGCAATTCCGGCACTTCTGGTTACTGTCATTAAGTGAAACCTGCATGGATGTTATTGGGACATAATGCGGACACTATTTGCAACCCTCATAAACACATGCTGGTTGCCAAGTACCCAAATTTTGATCCCGTTATCTAGTGGTGGGATTTAATTTTTTTTACTATCAGTTCTATGGATGTGGCTTGGTGGGCGTGGCTTGGTGGGCGTGGCAGGGGAAGGTTACTACAAAATCCCCATTCCCTCCCCCACCCCACTAACCTGCTTTCCAGCTCCATTCTCCTGGGCAGGGCAACCAAAGAAGACCCAGCCGATCAGTTGGAACTCAATGGGAGGCAGGGAAGAGATGGGGTTGGTGGGGCCAGTCAG
This sequence comes from Bungarus multicinctus, assembly GCA_023653725.1. Taxonomy (NCBI): domain Eukaryota; kingdom Metazoa; phylum Chordata; class Lepidosauria; order Squamata; family Elapidae; genus Bungarus; species Bungarus multicinctus. The sequence goes on along the minus strand of CM042848.1, from coordinate 79,592,321 downwards.
AGGTGGGATTTACCGGTTCTACAGAACCGGTCAGAACTGGCTGAATACCACCTCTGCTGTGATCGTGGGGCTTCTGTGACATTTGTTAAGTCGCTTACTTTGACTGCTGTTGTAACTTCGGTCTCTAAACAAATGGAAACCCTGTGGTTGTTGTTTCTACTTAGATTTCGCTTCTGGACTTTCTTGTGCTCAGGACAATTTAAAAAAAAATGAAATCTTGACTTTGGGCTTTGCTGATTAAATCACTCTGTGATTAGAGCTATGACTCAGACTTGTTAAGCTGGTAAAGTAAAAAAGTTGAGACTGTAATTTAATTTTTTTACTTTATTGCACTGAAAAAAAAAATTGACGTTAAAGGTTTTTTCATCCCTTCCCCCTAGATTTCCCCTCTCTTTCTCCTCCTCTTCCTTCTCCTCCTCCTCATTCTACTTCCTCCTCTCCCTGCTCCCTCTTTCTCCTCCCTCCTTCTAATCCTCTTCTTCTTTTTCTTCCTCCTCCCCTCCTCCCTCCCCCTCCTCCCTCTTCCTTCTCCCACCTCTTCTTCTTCCTCCTCCTCCCCCTTCCCCTCTCCCTCCTCCTCCTCCCTCCTCTTCTTCTTCCTTCTCCTCCCCCTTCTCCCTCCTCCTTCTCCCTCCTCCTCCCCCCTCCTCCTCCCTCCTCCGCCTCCTCTTCTTCTTCCTCCTTCTCCTCCCCTTCACCTCCCCCTCCCCTCCTCCTTCTTCCTCCTCCCTCCTCCTCTTCTTCCTCCTCCTCCCCTTTCCCCCTCCTCCCTCTTCCTTCTCCCTCCCCCTCCCTCCCCCTCCTCTTCTTCCTCCTCCTCCCCCTTCCCCCTCCTTCTCCCTCCTCCTCTTCTTCCTCCTCCTTCGCCTTCCCCCTCCCCTCTTTTCTCCTCCTCCTCCTCCCTCTTCCCCCTCCTCCCTCTTCCTCCTCCTCCTCCCTCCTCCTCCTCTTCTTCTTCCTCTTTTCTCCTCCTTTCCCTCTTTCCTCCTCTTCCTCCTCCTGCCATATCCATCATTGGACATTGGCCATAACTAAATTTATTTTCACCTGTATTGTACCTTGTGACAAATTTGAAAAAAAAAAAGAAAAGAAAATACTGTGATTTTCCAGGGAACTTCCTTGAACTCATTCCTTGTCTTTCTTTTGTTTTTTTACCTCTCCAGATCCGCATCGATGGTCCCATTAAAGGAGCTTTGGAGTATGAAATAGTCCACGTGACCGATTCAGGACTGATCTTGAGGGATATGGCTTTTTCGGTGGATCACAAGCATCTGTACATCATGTCGGAGAAGCAGGTGAGCTCTCTGGCTTTTCCTGATGTGGTTTCATTCGCGAGAGCGACGTTGATCACATTTCTTAGACGGAGAGAACTCGGTCTTGTTGGAGTGCAGGGAGACAGCCGACAAGTATCACACAGGTGGTCCTCGACTTATGACCACAATGGAGCCCAAAATGTACGTGGCTAAGCGAAACATTTGTTGAGCGAGTGTTGCCCCATTTTACAACCTTTCTTGCCACCGTTGTTAAGTGAATCGCTGCAGTGGATATGTTAGTAATCCGGTTGTTAAGTGAATCTGGCTTCCCCATTGATTTTGCTTGTCAGAAGGTCGCAAAAGGGGGAATCACGCGAGCCCTGTCATAAATATGAGTCAGTTGCCAAGCGCTTGAATTTTAGTTACATGACCACGGGGATGTTTCAAAGGTTGTTAAGTGTGAAAAATATTCCTAAATCTTTTTTTTCAGGGCCATCATAATTTCTAATGGTCACTAAATGAACCGTTGTAAGTTTGAGGACTACCTGCATAACCTAAGTGTCAGGATTCCAGCAGTTACCCCAATTAAATCATGAGTCTCAAGCAAAACTTCAAAAGGATTTATTAGGAGTTAACATGCCAGCACTGCCTGGGTGTAGCCAACTCTCAGATACATCATTCATTGTCTCCCTTAACTCTGGTTTTCCCCCCTAAGTCTATCGTAATTCATATTCTCCAATGGGACACATCCATAGCCAAGAGTCATCAATCATGTTCTCTAGTTAAATATTTGCACGGCAGAAACTACAGTCACCTAATTACTATCTTTGAAAAACTATTTATGGAATGCACTTTTGATTTCCAAGCTGCCGCACTGCTCTTTCAAACCCCTTTCCCCCCTCCCTTTCTGTTGGCAACTCTAAAAAGACCATCAAACTATTTTATGAGTTGACACTAAGTTTTGATCTTGTCTGAAAATATTTCTTTTGTTTCGCTGGACTCCTGTCCAAGTCAAAAAAATGCATCTGACGTGGTGGATTGGATGTCAGGGACAGTGGTGGGCTGCAACTGGTTTAACAACTGGTTCTGTGAGCATGCACACACGCGTTTCTGGTGTGTGCACAGCATTCAAAAAACACCAATTTGAACCTCTACAGCTTAGAGGTTCTAAGGGCAGTCCCAGTAAATAGAACAGCTGAGGCGCGGTAATCCACTGTGCCTTGCGAATCAGCTGAGTTGAAAAAGATGGAAATATAGGACAGGATGGGGCGGTTGCAGGTGGGCAGGGCCAGCCAATCATCGGAGCTATCGGTCTGGTCCAAACTGGCAGCAGCCCACCATTTCTCAGGGATGATATTTTTCTGACCAAGGCTTATTGAGACACTAACAAACACACGTTAGTCTCCAAACCCTTTTTTTTTTATTTCAATGGCTGTGAATTTTAGTCATTCACAGCCCGTAGTGAGTCTCAAAAAGTTTGTAAATAGTCCCATGGAAGTTTGCCAAAGGCCTTCAGGATAAGTTTGATAAGCACGCACCTTTATCTCCCTTGAAATGCTGCTGAACGACTAAATTTCCAACTAGTTACACAAGGCCAAACAGAGCACAAATTCAACACAGAGATTCAAGGTTTAATCCGAACGGAGCGAATAAAGTTGCTTCCTGCAAAGGCTCCTGTCCCTTTGCTCCTCCTTTATTTCTTATGGGAGGGGTCAATCATCTCCAAGCCTTACTTCCAAGTCGCCCCTTTTATCTTAACTGTTGTTGCCTTCTGGCAGCTCTGCACAAGCATGCACTGGGAACAGGCTCCCCTTGCTCTTCTGCCTCGCTGCTGTCAGATTCTGGAGGCTCTGAAGTCAGCACATAACTCCCAGATGGCCCTGGCCCCATCTCTGCATTGGACGCAGGACCCTCGTCCGAGTTCCCCCCCCCCCCAGACTCCCAGACTGCTCCATGTTCCTCCCGACTCTTCGGCCATCTCCACAGGCTGCCAGAGGACCACAACAGATATGAGAAATTGAGATCGCTCCATAAGACGTTTCTTCTGCCAAGTATTATGCAGATAGTCCTTGACTTACGACCTCAATGGAGCCCAACATTTCCATTGCTAAGTCTGGCATTTGTTAAGTGAATTTTGCCCCATTTCACCACCTTTCTCCTTGCCACCGTGGTTAAGTGAATCCCTGCAGTTGTGAAGTGAGTCTCATGCTTGTTAAGTGAATCGGGCTTCCCTGGTTGACTTTGCTTGTCGGAAGGTCGCAAAAGGGGATCGTGTGATCCCAGGATATTGCAACTGTCATATATAGGAATCGGTGACCAAGCGTCTGAATTGGGATCGCGTGAGCATGGGGGGAGGGGGATGACACTGCGATGGGTGTCGGTGTGAAACATGGTCATCAGTCATTTCCTTCGGTGCTGTTGTAACTTTGAACCATCACGAAATGAACTATTATAAGTTGAGGACTACCTGTATTGACCATTTATGGCTTGATTTTTCTGGACTTTAGCTGTATTAATGCCTTTTGGTTCCCATGTTTTGTCTGCTATATTTTACTGTTCTTAGTCAGTTTGATGGAGTCATGTGGAGAGTGTAACCCTATAAGTAATAACTCAGACATGAGGGGTTTACAAAACGTTTTGGACTAAAAACTTTCAGGTTCAAACACTCCATGTGGTCAATGTCCAGGCAAAGCAACAAATAACAATTGTCCAGAGTAGGGATGGGCATAGGGATGGACCGGTTCTATAGAACCAGTTGTTTATGATTTTGCGCAATTCGGAGAACGGGCAAATCATGCCCCTGGCTGGCTCTGCCCCTCTCCGTCCGCCCCTCCCTTCCTGCCCAGTCAGTCCTTATCGTGCATGTGCAACATCACTGACTGCGTTCTCCCCCACCCAGTCATTCCTTAAGGTATTTCTTTCCCCCTCCTCACCATCTCCTGGTGATTGGCCTAAAGTCCCCCGCCAGCTTTCATGCCTAGGTTTAGGTTTAATTTAATTTATATACCGCCCCCTCTCCCATTTGTGACTCGGGGCGGTGTACAGCCAGATTAAAACAATACAAAGAAATTTAAAAGTTAAAAACAAATTAAATAAGTGGCTGAAATTAAAATAATAAAAACAAGGGCATATAAAACAACAAATTTAAAACCCCACAATGCTACTAGGCCAGACCGGCTCATTGAAAAAGATGGGTCTTCAAGGCGCGTCTGAAGGTCCGCAGGTCAGGGATAGTCCGTATCTCCGGGGGCAACTCGTTCCAAAGGGAGGGTGCTCCCACAGAGAAGGCCTGTACCTTTGGGGTCGCCAGCCGACATCGTCCAGCTGACGGCACCCCAAGGAGGCCCACCCTGTGAGAGCACACAGGCCGATGGTGGCAGAAGGCGGTCTCGTAAGTACCCGGGTCCCAAGCCATGGAGTGTTTTATAGATGATCACCAACACCTTGAATCGCACCCAGAAAGCTACCGGAAGCCAATGCAGCTCACGCAGGAGCGGTGTAACATGGGAGCTACGAGAAGCCCCCAGAATCACCCGCGCGGCCACACTCTGCACCAACTGGAGCCTCTGGATGCTCCTCAAGGGGAGCCCCATGTAGAGAGCATTGCAGTAGTTTAGACGGGAAATGACAAGGGCAGAAGTGACCATGCGAAGTGCGTCCAGATCCAGAAAGGGCCGCAACTGGCAGATCCGTCGGATCTGATAAAAAGCCCCCCTGGCGACGGCCATTATGTAATCTTCCAGCGACAGCCGTACATCCAGGAGGACACTAACCCCTAAAGTGGGGCTAGAGCTCACCGTCTCCTGGTTTTAGCCATGTGCCTTGACCACTAGACCAGATTGTCTCTCAATGCTCTCAATGCATGCGCCATATGTGTGAGGACATCACAGGGCATCAATTGTCTGCCTCCTCCCCCTCCCTCCCACTTAGGGACACCTATGCTACCTCTTTCTCCTCCGCGTTTCTCCGCTCCCTTTCTCCCTGCCTTCTGCTAAACCCATCTGATCTTGTCTTGGGAGATCTGATTCCTCCATCCTTCGCCTTCGGGGGTCTCCTCCTTTGCGTCCTCAAAGCCCCTTTTTATTCCCTTATTTTTTTTCTCGGTCCGCGGTGGATGTCCATCCATCAAACACGAGATGTCAAAAAAAAAGGGGGGGGGCTTACAATGTCATCCATTCGTCTTCATTAGCGGCCTAGTCCAAAGACATAACTCCATAATTCAGGGGCAGCAGTGACAATGGACAGAAGGCTTCAAGTTCGCTTTTCCTTCCCCCCCTCCTTTCTCTCTTTCTTTTTTCTTTTTTCTTTTGCCTGCATTTTACATAAATGGCTACTTATGTCCACACATCCCTTCTTCCTGTCACCCGTGATCCATCTTTTCGCAGCCTAAGTGTTTGATTGGTCTTCGTTCTGGCTCCCCCACCTTGCAGGACATTGGCCTGCAGTGAGGAGGCAGAAATACTATGAGGTGGAAGGATGCGCCAGGTTAGGTGTGACCACCAATGTGGTCCACACCCCCAAAAAGTGGATAGAGGCCAGAAGAGCGGTGAGTAGAGTTGACGTAGCTGTCATGCCCCTGTCAGAGTCTGAATCTGAGGAGGAAGACGAACAGCTGACAGGGAGTGGGAATGTGGCTCCATTGGCTGTGGAGGAAATTGGGGAAGGGCAAAGTCCGGCTGGGCAGAGGAGGGGAGAGGTAGAACAAGGGAGAGGGAGTTCAGAGGAAGACCCACCCCCTCTTCATCCTAGGGCACGCAGGGAGGAACGGAGAAGGGAGCAACATGGGTTACGTGGCTTAAGGGGAAGGAAAGGGCCCTGATTCCCTTCATTAGCCACACCTGGGAATGAGAGTTTAAAAGAAATGCATGCTGAGTGTGGCAGCTGCTGGGAGCAAACGTGAGTTTATCTTGTGTTGACTTTAGTTATCTGTGTTCCTGGCTTCTTCCCAGCCATGTGGAGTAAATGCTGTGCTTTCATGTCTGAAATTCTTGCTCCTGCCCTGCTGGACTAATCACCTCATTTTTGCCTTGATTGGACTTACAATTACAGTTTTTGTTGACCATGTTTTAGACTTGATTCTCTGCAGCCAAAGGCTGTTCCTGGAAGAGTTTTTCTCCAGCCAGAAGATAACCAGGACATTGGGGGCAAAGTTGGAGCTAATAAAGGGACTCCTACTGATCATCTGACTGTGTTGCCTTTGTGCCACATCCCAGGTCATCACAGTACCCCAGCCAAAGGTGTAGAAATATGGCGAGCATCTGGCAAACATTGTGAAAAATGAAAATAAGTGTTTAGATAATAGAAGCCTTTCAGAAGACCAGTGAAGGTCAGTTATCATCCAAGTGGAAAGAATCAAATAGAGCTGGAAGGTTCCTTGGAGGTCTTCTAGTCCAACCCCCCTGCTCAAACAGGAGAACCTATAGTATTTCAGACAAATGACTGTCTAGTCTCTTGGGCTGAATTGTGCTTGTAAGTCGAGGACCGCCTGTATTCTGTTTACAATCTCAGAGAGAAAATGGGCTAGAAGAGAGGGCTGAGATGCAAGAGATTCCTCCTGTAGGAAATTTATCCCCTTCCCTCAAAAGAGCCTGCATTACACCCCCGTGTAAAGTTTTTAAGGTCACTTCTAGCAGATGTTTTGACAAGTTTCTCCTCCCCCACCCCACAAACCTTCACCCAGGGTTCAAAGCTCAGCAGGCTATAATTGTTGAGCTGTGGATATTGTTGACCTTAAAATTTATGCTGTAAAGTAAACGGCTCTTGAATGCAACCAGATCCCGTTGCAATTTGGCCAGCATTTTCTCCTGCGCTATTAACTGGGCATAGATTGCAGTTTACCAGCTCTGCTTCGCTTGCCAAGAGCAAGCAGCCACGTCTCTGATGAAGTGTGAAAGGGAATAGCATGCAACTATTCTTCAACTGGAAGGCTGTGATACCAAGAGGAGAGGGTATTTGTAGCTGAGGATTGAATTGTGGGGTTAGGGTTGCAGGCATTTCATGATCCAATTAGGTGTGATGACCCAAAGGGGCGTGGCACAAAAGCAACGAAGTCCCAAAAGTTGGTAAAGTCCCTTTAATTCCTCCAACTTGGCCCCCAATGTCCAGTTATCATCGGCTGGAGAAAGAAAAAAACCCAAGAACAGTTTTTAAAGGGAAGAAATTCAGTCCGAACCCAAAGTACATATAGATTATAAATAAAAACCGACACAAACCACGCTGCAGCAATTAAAGAGACAGGGCAGGATGAGGAATTGCAGACTGCAAAAGATAACGAAACATACACAGTTGGGAGGACACCAAAACCCAGATAAGACAAACAAAGATAATTCACGCTTTGCTTCCAGCAAGGTGCTGTATGCAAATGCCCTTTTAAAATCCTGTTTTCCCAGCTGCAGCTAATGAAGGGAATCAGGGCCCTTTTCTCCCCCATAATCCACGTAACTCATGTTGCTCCCTTCTCCATTCCTCCCTGCATGCCCTAGGAGGTGGGCCTGGGTCTTCCTCTGAATGCCTAACCAGACTGCCCTTTCCCAGTTTCTTCCACAACCACCGGAGCCACACTCCCATTCCCTGAGAATGCCCAGATTCCAACAGGGGCATGACACTGGGTGACTTTGGGCCAATCACCAGGAGACTGTGAGTTGTAGTCCTGCCTTAGGCATGAAAGCCAACTGGGAGTGATGATCTGGGACATGGCACAAAAGCAACCAAGTCCCAAAAGTAGGTAAAGTCTCTTTAATTCCTCCAACTTGGCCCCCAATGTCCTGTTATCACCGGCTGGAGAAAAATCTCTCCCAAGAACAGTTTTTAAAGGGAAGAAATTCCACCCGAACCCAAAGTACATATAGATTATAAATAAAAACCAACACAAACCACACTGCAGCAATTAATGAGACAGGGCAGGATAAGGAATTGCAGGCTTCAAAAGATAACAAAACACACATAGTTGGGAGGACACCAGAACCCAGATAAGACTTGACAAACAAAGATAATTCATGCTTTGCTTCCAGCAAGGTGCTGTGTGCAAACACCCTTTTTAATTCCTGTTTTCCCAGCTGCAGCTAATGAAGGGAATCAGGGCCCTTTTCTCCCCCGTAACCCATGTTGCTCCCTTCTCCGTTCCTCCCTGTGTGCTCTAGGATGAAGAGGGGGTGGGCCTGGGTCTTCCTCTGAATGTCCAGCTGGGCTGTGCCCTCCCCCAGTTTCCTCTGCAGCCACTGGACCCACACTCCCACTCCCTGTCACCTGCTCGACCTCCCCCTTGGAATCAGATTCCAACAGGGGCATGACACTAGATAACGTCACCAGTGGTAGAAGAGACTGTGATTTGGGAAGAGGAGGAGGGTGTTCCTTGGTGTTGTCTGAGCTTGGTGGTTTTCTTGCAGACATTTCAGGATCCAACTAGGTAACATCATCGGTGCTAGAAGTGGTTTGAGAAGTAGAGCGGAAGAGGAAAAGCAAGAGGAGGTAGGGCAGGAGAAGGAAGGAAAGGGAAGAAGGAGAAGGAGAAAGGGAAGGAGAAGAATTGTGGAGTCCTTGGTGCTCTCTGCCCTTGGTTGTTTTCTTGCAGATGCTTCATGACCCAACTAGGTAATGTCATCAGTGCTAGAAGGAAGTGGGCATTGTGCTCTGTTTATATACAAGTGGCTTGCCATGGTCACTTCCACCCTCGTCATCTCCTGCTTGGACTACTGCAATGCTCTCTATATGGGGCTCCCCTTGAAGAGTATCCGGAGGATGCAGTTGGTTCAGAATGCGGCCACGCGGGTGATCTCCTCGGAGCTCCCATGTTACACCGCTCCTGCGCGTGCTGCATTGGCTTCCTTTGGCCTTCCGGGTGTGATTCAAGGTGGTAGTGATCGTCTTTAAAGCGCTCCATGGCTCGGGACCTGGGTACTTATGGGACCGCCTGCTGCCACCAACGGCCTCCCGCCGCCCAGTGCGCTCCCACAGGGTCGGCCTCCTTGGAGTTCTGCCAGCTGGGCGATGCCGGTTGGCGGCCCCGAGGGTGCGGGCCTTCTCTGCAGGGGCTCCCTCCCTTTGGAACGACTTGCCCCCGGAGATACGGGCCATCACCGACATTCAGACCTTCCAGTGTGCAGTAAAGACCCTGTTTTTTCAACAGGCCGGCCTGGCCCAGTAACCATTTGTGGGGTTTAAAATTTGGTATTTTTAAATAAAACTAATATTTTTATTAGTTTTTATACTTGTTAATTTTATATTCGGCCAGTAATTTAATCATTTTAAATTGTTTTTAACTTTATAACTTTATACTGTTTCTGTTTTAACTGGCTGTACACCACCCCGAGTCCCCTTTTTGGGAGAGGGGACGGTATAAAAATCTAATAAACTAACTATCAATATGGGTGGGGGTAATGTTTTCTCCATGGTAGTTCCTTGGTTTGGTTCTTGTTGACTGCTTGATTATTTGTCTGGTGTTAATCCCTGCTTATCTGGGGGACCCAGCTAGATAACATCTTCAATGCTAGAAGGGAGTGGAATTTGCTTTCTGTTTATATACAAGTGGTTGTATCAGTGTGGGTGCCAGCATTTTTTTCTCCCTGATAATTCCTTGATTGGGATCTTGTTTATTGCTTGATTGTTTGCCTGGTGTTAATCCCTGCTTATCTCTGTGTTAACTACCGGCAAGCACCTGTTCCGGCCTATTTGCTTCCTTTTGAACTTAGCTGGCTGAGGAATTCTGGGAGTCGTAGTCCCTCTATCTTAAGGTCCCCAAGGTTGAGAAGCAGTGCTATACACAAGGTTCATCCAGGGAAAATGGGACAAGAAGGGCCTCGTGTTCTCTCCCATCCCCTCCCTCAATTCTTTGCACCCTTCTCCTTTCTTAAATAAGGATCAGCAGCCCCCTTCCTGCCCTCCACCCCCAGTCTTCGCTTTTGACCCTTAACCGGATTTGGCAGTGGCAAATTGCTAGGGGCTTCCCCTTCCATCTTAGGAAAATGTGGAACTGATTGCTTGGCTGACCCCGTTTGACCCCCTGAATTGGGAGTGCAACCTGGCCCCTCAGAATAATAAACTCATATAATTACCCGAGAAAACCACTTGTGATGGAGTTGGGTGGGGAGGGACGAATCGATTGGAAACGGCGGTCCGCCGGCTTTGAGATCAGATCGAGATCAGCTTTGCATGGAGGAGGCTAATGAGATCAGCCTGTTTTGCTATTCTCCCCATCCGTTTTTTTTCTCTCTCCCTCTGAATGCTGGAATTTTGCTTCCCCTAAAGATCAAAAACATCTTTGGAAGTCGGGGCTCGGACGAAGCCTTGGAGCGATGGGGTCGCAGGTTTTTGAACTTCATGCGCGTTCGTCGCTATTCCACAATAGTGCACAGACAGATGTGGGACTGGGAGATGTTTTTATATTTTAGATCCAGCTTTGGTATCAAGGGCTCATCTTGTCATCTTGTCCAGCAATCAAAGACCCCTTTTATGCAAAGAGCTGAGCGAAGGCATTAAGCCAAGGCGAGGATTTTCAACTGTGTTTTGTTGAATGAATGGCAGGCGGTCATAGAATTGTAGAATAGGATAGAAGCTGTTCAGTCACCTTAGAGGGCAGCGTAATCGAAATTCAAGAGAACAAAGAAAGAAGGAAGGAAGGAAGAAAGAAAGAAAGAAAGAAAGAAAGAAAGAAAGAAAGAAAGAAAGAAAGAAAGAAAGAAAGAAAGAAAGAAAGAAAGAAAGAAAGAAAGAAAGAAAGAAAGAAAACAATTTAAAAAGAGGCAGGAAGGAAGGAGAGAAAAGGAAGGAAGATAGAAAGGAAGGATTAAGGAAGGAAGGAGAAAGGAGAGAGAAGAGGAAAGGAAGGAAGGGAAAGAAGGAAGAAAGGAAGGAAGAAAAGAGAAAGAAAGAAAGAAAGAAAGAAAGAAAGAAAGAAAGAAAGAAAGAAAGAAAGAAAGAAAGAGGGAGGCAGGAAGGAAGGAAGGAGAGAGAAGGAAGGAAGAGGGAGGAAGGAAGGAAGGAAGGAGAGGAAAAGAGGAAAGAAAGAAAGACAGAAAGGAAGAAAGGAAGAAAGAAAAAGAAAGAAAGGAAGGAAGACAGGAAGGAAGAGGGAGAAAGGAAGGAAAGAGAGAAAGAGAAGAAGAGGAAAGAAAGAAAGGCAGGTAGGCAGGCAGGAAGGAAAGAAGGAAGGAATCATATTGATCTCAACCAGAGGTGGGTATTCAGCAGGTTCTGACTAGTTCTGGAGAACTAGTAGCGGAAATTTTTAGTAGTTCGGAGAACTGGCAAATCTCACCTCTGACTGGAGATTTTACAGTATCTTTCCCCCGCCACGCCCATCAAGCCACGCCCACAGAACTGGTAGTAAAAACATTTGAATCCCACCACTGACCTCAACTCATGACCACAACCCAATTTTATGAACTTTTTTTTGCCATGGGTATTAAGTGAGTGATGTTGGAGATGGGCAGGCTGAGTCCAGGGGATGGAGTTAAGAGAGGCATCAGCCTGGACTCATTACGTTCCCACAAGTGGTCCAAATCCCTCCTGAATCTGGTTAATTGTGACCAAGTGTCAGTTTGGTGGCTGCCCTTAATTGACTCAATTCTTGTTCATAGATGTGAACAAGCAATAAATCAGCTTCAGTGGAACTTAATGTGTGATCCCCATTCTTTGCACCTGACAGTTGCTAAGTGACAGTTGCATTATGGGTAGAAGCACGCAACGAGGAAAGAAAGAAAGACAGAAAGGAAGAAAGAAAAAGAAAGAAAGACAGGAAGGAAGGAAGGAAGGAAGGAAGGAAGGAAGGAAGGAGGAAGGAAGGAAGGAAGGAAGGAAGGAAGGAAGGAAGGAAGGAAGGAAGGAAGGAGGAAGGAAGGAAGGAAGGAGAGAGAAGGAAGGAAGGAAGGAAGGAAGGAAGGAAGGAAGGAAGGAAGGAAGGAAGGAAGGAAGGAAGGAGAGAGAAGGAAGGAAGATAATAACTGCCCTAGGACACCACTACTATGGTAAATACAGGTCAGTTGCCCAGCGCCCAAATTTTGATCACATGACTTTGAGGAGACTGCAATGGTCATCAGTGCAAGAACTGGTTGTAAGTTCCTTTCTGCAGTCCTTTGTGACTTCGAATAGTCACTAAACGAATGGCTGTCAATCAAGGAGGACCTCTGTAGTGGTTTGGTTGGGTACGTGCAGAATATTCCGGGCTAAAGAAACGATTTTTCAGACTACTGGCACTGGGTTCCTACACGGTACTAAGCCACAAAGAAAACATACATTAGGATTGCTATCATAGTCTGCCAAACTCGGTTTGTGGGTTCACCCCAGAGCGGCGCGGGAAAAAAAAAAAAAAGACTCCTGCAATTTCCCCCCCCCCCCCCCGACCGTTTTCAATCAATTTAATGAAAGAGAAATGGCTTTTGATGTTTCTTGCCAAAGGGAAAAGAAAGAAAGAAAGAAAGAAAGCCAGGAAAAAAATCTTTATGCCTGGAATGAATATTCTTACTTTTATTTAGTTATAAGATGGTAAATTGAACAGGAATGTCTGGTGGGGGGGGGGTTGGGTGGAGAGGGGCTCAAAGAAGTCAAGGGGTCTGTGGTTGCAAGAGACATTTTTGTGGGTCGAACATAATTTTATTACAAGGCTTAACAAGTAATACAGAGGAAACAATATATGGAAACCGGTAATAGGGCACATGTCCAACAGATTAAAGACAGTCACTTTGGGGTAGTGGAGAAGACCAGGAGACGATGAGGTCTAGTTCTAGTCCCTCCTTAGGCATGAAAACTGGCTGGGTGACTTTGGGCCAGTCACCAGGAGATGGTGAGTTCTAGTCCCGCTTTATGCATGAAAGCCAGCTGGATAACTTGGGGCAAATCTCCAGGATATGGTGAGTTCTAGTCCCACCTTAGGCATGAAAGCCAGTTGGTGTCTTTGGGACAATCACTGGGAGATGGTGAGTTCTAGTCCTGCCTTAGGCATGAAAGCCGGATGAATGAATTTGGACCAATCACCAGGAGATGGTGAGTTCTAGTTCTATCTTAGGCATGAAGGCCAGCTGGATGAATTCGGCCAATTTCTAGGAGATGGTGAGTTCTAGTCCCACTTTAGGCATGAAAGGCACCTGGATGACTTTGGGACAATCACCAGCAGATGGTGAGTTCTAGTCCTACCTTAGGCACGAAGGCCAGCTGGATGAATTTGGGCCAATCTCTAGGAGATGGTGAGTTCTAGTCCCACCTTAGGCACAAAGGCCAGCTGGATGAATTTGGGCCAATCACCGGGAGATGGTGAGTTCTAGTCCTGCCTTAGGCATGAAAGCCAGCTGGATGAATTTGGGCCAATCTCTAGGAGATGGTAAGTTCTAGTCCTATCTTAGGCATGAAAGCCAGCTGGATGAATTTGGGCCAATCTCTAGGAGATGGTGAGTTCCAGTCCTACCTTAGGCACGAAGGCCAGCTGGATGAATTTGGACCAATCACTGGGAGATGGTGAGTTCTAGTCCTACCTTAGGCATGAAGGCCAGCTGGATGAATTTGGGCCAATCTCTAGGAGATGGTGAGTTCTAGTCCCACCTTAGGCATGAAAGGCAGCTGGATGACTTTGGGACAACCACCAGGAGATGGTGAGTTCTAGTCCTGCCTTAGGCATGAAAGCCAGCTGGATGAATTTGGCCAATCACCGGGAGATGGTGAGTTCTAGTTCCGCCTTAGGCATGAAAGCCAGCTGATTATAAGGTCTTAAGTCACATTTTTGAATACTGTTGTAACTTCAAACAGTCATTAAATGAACCGCTGTAATACTTAGGATTAATGAATTAATTGAGGATTGCCTGTATTTGAAATGAAAGCTCCACGTGTTGGACTTCAAACCGATTTGTGTCTTGCAACACAAACTATTGATAGGATCAGCTGTTGTAAGTGTCTCAGGTTTGGACTGCACCCAGCAGCAGGCTCTGGGGAAGAAGAGGCATGGGCAGAAGGCAAAGTCAGCGAACGCTGCCCCACCACTCACCACTCCATTATCTTAATGCATTCCCCAAATGGACTTGGAAACTCCAGAGTTGCTGTTTGGAGATTAGCCCTACTGAGGTCATAGAATTAAAATGTCAGCTTTGGAATCCTTATTAAAAGCTGCCACACAGTTACGGAGGATGGAGGTTGGCGGGGGGCGGGGGGGGTTGTTGTTGAGTAGTTTTCAGTAGACGTAATAGTTAGGTAAGACTGTCAAGGTCATTCTCTATGGCGCAGCAAGAATTGTAGCTGAAGGGTGATTGGTTCACATGATTTATGATGTGAGAGAAAAGGGGTGAGTGTTGATTGAGTATTGTGAGAAGTTTGGGAGGAAATTTGAGTTTCAGAATTTCACAGATGTGCTAATAAAGCACTTTGAGAATATGTTTGTCTCGGAGTTACTGATTGAAACGGACAATTTCTGGAACCCTGACCTAAAATTGCATTGGGAGGGTGGGAGGAGATCTCTTGTCTCAGCCATCCAGGCAGTGGTGGGGTTCCCATTTTTTCCCTACCAGTTCTATAAGAGCTTGCTTCATGCACTCAAAAACCGCCCTCTGTCACCATTTAATGAGGTGAGCTGTTTTTTTAGCTCAGCTGAGGCACCACAATCCTCTCTGCCACGCAATTCAGCTGAGCTAAAAAAAACACAAGGGAATATAAGGACAGGAAAGGGCAGGGGTGAGTGGGTGGGTGGGTGGGGGGGCAGCCAGAGGTGGTATATGCCAGTTCTCCGAACTAGTCTGTTCTGACCAAGACTTCCGAGACCATAATAACGCACATGCTTATTTTAAAAACAAGTCTTGTTTTATTGCAACGCTGGGAATTGCTTTCATTCCCAACTGGTAATGAATCTCAAACAGTGTCTCGAGATAAGCACCCACCTTTCTTTCCTGTGTAGTGCTGCCAATTACAGAAGTGGCCAATGAACTAGAAAGAAAACCAACTGAAGTACAAAGAGCTTCAAGAATGAATCTGAACCGAACGAACAACTTTGCTTCCTGCAAAGGTTTCATCATCTTGGCCTGTCCTTGATCCCTTATGGGAGGGGCAATCACCCTCCCAGCCTTACTCCCGAGTTGCCTCTTTTGTTTCAGCTGCTCTCGCCTTTTAGTAGCTCTGTGCACACGCATACTGGAAACAGGTTCTCTTGGGTCCTCTGCTTCACTGCTGCCAGACTCCGAAGGCTCCAAAGGCAGCACTCCACTCCCAGATTCTGCAGACGACCGCAGAATCGGACAGTGTGGAAGAAAGGGGACCAGTCTGGAGAGGACTGTGCCGGGAGATTTAGATTAGCTAGAAAGCAGGACGTCGTCAGATTTCTTGCTTTTTAGCTAATCTAAAAGCAGAGCTGAGCTTGAAGCTTCTTATTCAGTGCAGACTCAGGTAGCTGATGGCAGAAAGATAGATCTCTGAATGAATCTATGATTCTGTGAGCAACTCAATCTGCCTGCCTGTTTTGCCTGATTTTGGGTAAAAGTTGCTTTTTTAAAAACAATAAAAAAATCAATATTCACATAAATATTTATAATATTTACATACAAGCCATGCCCAGCCAGTCACATGACTACCAAGCCATGCCCACAAATTAGGCCATGGCCACAGAACTGGTTGTTAAGAAATTTGAATCCCACCCCTGCCTCTGTGTGTTTGTGTGTGTGTCTATGTGAGAGAGAGAGGGAGGGAGGGAGGTTAGATCAGATTTCTCTCTCTCTCTCCCACCAACTTCAGCAAGCCACCGTCAGTCAAAATTCATATTAGTGGTCCCCGGGATTTAAAATTATGAGTTTGGTGCTCCCTGAGATCCAAAAGGTTGGCAACCCCTAGTATAGGGCCTCCTGCTCGAGCAGAGGGCTGGACTCGTTTAGAAGACCTCTAAGGTCTCTCCCAACGCTATTATTCTAGGTTCTACTGTATGTTTTACCATACATGTCTTCTTCTACATTGATGGAAGCAAGTCATTGAGCCACTGTGGGACACAATTATTTTTGCTGTTGGAAAAACTCAATTTTTTTCAGGCCTGTTGTAACTTTGAACGATCACTAAATGAACTGTCATAAGTTGAGGATTACTTGTACTTCTTTGAGAAGTCCACTGTACTTACTAACTGAATGTGGAGATCTTCAGGTCTTCGTCTCCTAATGCTGTTTAGGAGAGAAAGGTTGCCTCTAGATATTGGGTGAAGGATACCCCCAAACCATAGCAACATCTCAAAGATGTAGATGATAGCTTCAGAATAACAGAATAACCCAGTTGGAAGGGACCTGGGAGGTCTTCTAGTCCAGCCTCCTGCTCAAGCAGGAGACCATATACCATTCCAGACAAGTAGCTGTCCAGTCTCTTCTTAAAAACCTCCAGTAATGGAGCCCCCACAAAAAGCTCTTCCACTGGTTAATTGTCCTCACTGTCAAGAAGTTTCTCTTTAGTTCTAGGTTGCTTCTCTCCTTGATGAGTTTCCATCTGTTGCTTCTTGACCTGCCTTCAGGCGTTTTGGAGAATAGCTTGACTCCCTTTTCTTTGGGACAGCCCCTCAAATATTGGAATTCTGCTATCATGTCAGCCCTGGTCCCTCTTCTTAGACCAATGATGAATGTGATGACCCAGAGTGGGATACAAAAGCAACAGTCACAAAAATAGGTGAAGTCCCTTTTAATTCCTTCAACTTGGCCTCCAAGGTCCAATTATCATTGACTGGAGAAAAAACTCCCCCACAAACAGTTGTGAAAAGGAAGAAATTCCATTCAAACTCAAAATACATACAAATTATAAATAGAACAAACAATACAAACCACACTGAAGCAATTAATGAGACAAGGCAGGATAAGGGCTTGAAGATGTCCACAGATATCAAAATACACACACTGGGAAGGACACCAGAACTCAGATAAGAACTGAAAGATTAGAATTATTTCACACTTTGCTTCCAGCACTGGGCCCTGTGCAGTTTGTCCTTTTGAACAGTCCTCCCAGCTGCAGCCCATGAAGGGGATCAGGGCCCTTTCCTCCCCCGTAGACCATGCCATTCATGTTTCTCCCTTATCTGCTCCTCCCTTATCATGCCCTAGGATGAAGAGGGGGTGGGCCTGGATCTTCCTCTGAATGACCAGCCAGCCTGTGCCCTTCCCTAGTTTCCTCCGCAACCACCAGAGCCACACTCCCACTCCCTGTCGGCTGTTCCTCCTCTCCCTCAGAGTCAAACTCCAACAGGGGCATGACAGCAAGGTGTGGCCGCTCCTCCAGGACTTCCAATCAAAGTCACCTTGACATGATGGGGAGGGGGAAGAAAGCTTGAAAACGTAACGCTTCTCCCCAACTATTGTTTCTTCTGGGCAATTCTGAGCACCGTTTCTGCAGAACTTGTCAATATGTGCCTGACATCTGAGCAGATAAAGTAACTGCTGCTGAAACTCTCCGGAGTGATTCCTGCTGGTTTTTCAACATATTTTTTTCTCCCCTCCCTCCCCTTCGGCTCAAATCCACCAAATGGAAGAGATGGGATCAAAGAAGTACAAAAGGAGGCCCGTTTTCCCTCATGTGGCTTATTGACGGTGCCTTAAGATGAAAGAGAGAGAGAGAGAGAAAGAGAGAAAGAAAGAGAGAGAAAGAGAGAGAGAAAGAGAGAGTGAGAAAGAAAGAGAGAAAGAGAGAGAGAAAGAGAGAGAGAGAAAGAGAAAGATAGAGAGAGAGAAAGAGAGAGAAAGAGAGAGAGAGAAAGGGAGAGAGAGAAAGGGAGAGAGAGAGAAAGAGAGAAAGAGAGAGAGAGAAAGGGAGAGAGAGAGAGAAAGAGAGAGAAAGGGAGAGAGAGAGAGAGAAAGGGAGAGGGAGAGGGAGAGAGAGAAAGAAAGAAAGAGAGAAAGGGAGAAAGAGAGAGATAGAAAGGGAGAGGGAAGGAGAGAGAGAGAGAGAGGTGGTGGTCCGCAGAGAAATGTCATCCCCCAAAGCACCCCTCAAGCAATTAATGTGGAGTATGAAGGGTTTGTGTTTATTTTCATGGTCATGATGTGCACTGAAGATGGTGTTTGATTTCGTTGTATGAGGTGCAGTGACAGTAAAGTAAACTAACTAATCCAGGCTGCGCGGGAACACAAGGCTGCATCGCACACATGGCCCCTGGGAACACAAGGCTTGCATCGCTTGCATTGTGAACAAGATGAGGTAGTGAGGGGAGGGGGGAAAGGGCAGAGGGGGGAGCTTGCCCTATTCGCCCCACGCGCCTGGCCTGGCCACCGGGCTGCTTCTTTCCGCTTCTTTCTTCTTCTGCTTTTGGCTGCACGCAAGGAAAGCAGCCAAAGTCTTCCTTTCTCTCCCCCAAACTGCACCAGAAATGAGTCTTGGGGATCCTGCAAGGCCTCCTTGCTCCAAGAGGCTGCAAAGGCTCATTTCTGGCAGAGTTTGGGGAAGAGAAAGAAAGACTTCTGCTGCTCATGAAGGGCGTCATGGAAAAACAGGCAATTGGTGGCAGACAAGCCAACCTGGCTATGACTAGGATTCTTGGCTAATGGACAGCCAGTTTTGCCTTCCATAAAAACGAGATGAATAAGTTGTCTTGGGGAGCTGCCTGCTTCCCCCTTCCTCTAATGGACATGTTGGCATGACTTAAAATGTGGCGATCCAAAGTCCCCGAGCATTAATTTTTCATCCTGCAGTAAAAGGAGAGCAGGTAATGGTCTAATATATATGTCTCTCTGCCCTTAGAAGAGGCTGTCCGTCTCTCCTTGCCAGGGGAGGCGACTGTGCAATTCTCACCACGCGTCCCTCCGTGCCATCGTAAAAACTGCCATAAAAGCTTCCCTCTCGTTAATTAAACTCCTTTAACCTAACGTGAGATCCAAGCTTCTTTCTTTGTGAACAGAGTTCCATTTTTTTTAATCGATGCCCATTACCAGATCCCCTTGGATGGAGGCTGGAGCCCTTCGTCTAATTAACGGTGGAGGCTAATTTGGTACTTTAGAGAACACATTGGTGCTTCTAAGTAGGCATTAATGAGAGCAGGCCTGCCCTTCCTTCTTGTCTCTCTCTCTCTCCCTTCCTCTTTCTCCCTCCCTCCCTCCCTTCCTCCCTCCCTCCCTGTTTCTCTCTCCCTCTGTCCTTCCCTCTCTTTTCTCTCTCTCCCTCCCTCTTTCTCCCTCCCTCTCTGTTTCTCTCCTTCCCTTTCTCTCCCTCCCTCCCTCTCTGTTTCTCTCTCTTTCCCTCCCTCTTTCTCTCTCCCCCTCATTTTCTCTCTCTCCCTCCCTCCCTCCCTCCCTCTCTGTTTCTCTCCCTCCCTCCCTATCTGTTTCTCTCTCCTTCCCTCCTTCCCTCTCTCTCCCTCCCTCTTTCTCTCTCCCTCCCTCTCTCTGTTTCTCTCCCTCCCTCTTTCTCCCTCCCTCCCTCTGTTTCTTTCTCTCTCCCTCCCTTTCTCTCCCTCCCTCCCTCTCTGTTTCTCTCCCTCCCTCCCTATCTGTTTCTCTCTCCTTCCCTCCTTCCCTCTCTCTCCCTCCCTCTTTCTCTCTCCCTCCCTCTCTCTGTTTCTTCCCCTCCCTCTTTCTCTCTCCCTCCCTCTCTCTGTTTCTTTCTCTCCCTCCCTTTCTCTCCCTCCCCCCTCTCTGTTTCTCTCTCTTTCCCTCCCTCCCTCTTTCTCTCTCCCCCTCCTTCTCTCTCTCTCCTTCCCTCCCTCTATTTTTCCTTCTCTCTCTCTCTCTTTTTATAAATTTAAATTCAAGTCTCCAAAAATTGCACTGGTGGTGCTCCATTTTACAATAAATGTAGCAACTTAGTGTTCAAGTTAAGGTCAGGAATGTCTAGTGAATTCACTGAGCCATAGTGTAGGATCTTTGATTCCGGCTTAGCAAACCCAGAACATATAGAGATGGAAGGGATCTTGAAGCAGAGGTGGTATTCAGCCGGTTCTGACCGGTTCTAGAGAACTGGAAGCGGAAATTTTGAGTAGTTCGGAGAACCGGCAAATCCCACCTCTGACAGGCCCTGCCAACCCCATCTCTTCTCTGCCTCCCATTGAGTCCCAGCTGATCGGCTGGGTCTTCTTTGGTTGCCCTTCACAGGAGAACGGAGCTGGAAAGCAGGTTAGTGGCATGGGGAGGGAAGGGGGATTTTGCAGTATCCTTCCACACCCACCAAGCCACGCCCACAGAACCGCTAGTAAAAAATTTTTTAATCCCACCCCTGCCTTGGATGTTCTTCTAATCCAACCCTTGCTGAAGCTGAAAACCCTATACCAGGAGTAGGGAACCTTGGCTCTTTTATCACTTATGGACTTCAACTCCCAGAATTCCTGAGTGAGCCATAAAAGGTTCCCCATCCCTGGCCTACTGGTTTTTCAGTTGTGGGGGAAATCAATTTTTGACTGGAATGGGATTGTTTGATATACAAATGTAGGACATATAAAGAATATATAAAGAATATGTCCTACATTTGTATATCAAACAATCCCATTCCAGTCAAAAATTGATTTCCCTCACAACTGAAAAACCACTAGGCCAGGGATGGGGAACCTTTTATGACTCATTCAGGGATTCTGGGAGTTGAAGTCCATAAGTGATAAAAGAGCCAAGGTTCCCTACCCCTGCCCTATACCATTCCAAACAAATGTCCAATCTCTTCTTGAAAGCCTCCAGTGATGGAGCACCCACAACTTCTGGAGGCAAGCTGTTCCACTGGTTCATTGTTCCCACTGTCAGGAAATTCCTCCTTCATTCTAGGTTGCTTCTCTCCTAGATTAGTTTCCATCCGTTGTTTCTTGTCCTGCCTTCAGGGGCTTTGGAGAATAGATTGACCCCCCCACCCACCCCCGTCTCAGTGACAGTCCATGGAAAAATGCTATCACATCACCCCGAGTCCTTCTCTTCGTTAGACTAGACATACCCAGTTCCATCAATCGTTTATCCTGTGTTTTAACCTCTCCTCCCCAAACTGAGTTTATTGCTCTTCTCTGCACTCTTTCTAGAGTCTCAAACCATCTTTTTTTTTTTTTTTGTGCTTTGTGGTGACCAGAACTGGACACCATAGTTCAAGTGTGCTCTCACCTGGATTCAAACTAAACCTGGTTTAGGAAGTAAATAAATGAGGTGCCTGGTTTTCAACCATGCATTATGCGGGTTCATTTATGTTATATTTAACCAGTTCCTCTAGGCCTGTACTGTGTGAGGCTAAGTTCAGGTGAATAAACAATATTTGTAGTTCAGGGTTGAAAATGGGGGTCCTTTCTTTGGTTTTCTTGCAGACGTTACATTACTCAAACTAGGTAAACATCATCAGCGGAAGGAAGGAAGGAAGGAAGGAAGGAAGGAAGGAAGGAAGGAAGGAAGGAGGAGGAGGGTGAGGGAAAGGAGGGGAGAGGGAGAAGGAGGACTGTGGAGTCCTTGGTGCTCTCTGAGCTCGGTTGTTTTCTTGCAGACGTTTCATGACCCAATTAGGTAATGTTATCAGTGTTAGAAGGCAGTGGGGTTTGCAAAATGGAGGAGAAAGGGAAACGGCAAAAAAGAGAGAAAGGAGGAGGAGGAGACTGAGGGGTCCTTGGTGCTGTCTGAGCTCGGTGGTTTTCTTGCAGACGTTTCATGACCCAACTAGGGAACATCATCAGTTCTGGAAGGGAGTGGAGTTTGTGGGATGCAGGGAGGAGGAGGAGGAAAATGATGATGACTGTGAATGTGGGGTCCTTGGTGCTCTCTGAGCTTGGTTATTTTTTTGCAGCCGTTTCATTACCCAGCTAGATAACATCAGCAGTGGTAGAGGAGAGTTGGGTCTGTGGGGGAGAGGAGGAGGAGAAGGAGAGGTATCCTTAGAGCTTGGTTATTATTATTATTATTATTTTTGCAGCCATTTCATGACCCAATGAGGGAACATCATCAGTGCTAGGAGGGAGTGGGGTTTAGGGGGAGGAAGAGGAGGAGGACTGTGAGCTCCTTGGTGCTCTCTGAACATGGTGGTTTCCTTGCAGATGTTTCATTACCCAAACTGGGTAACATCATCATCATCACTAATGTTGCCACTTAGTTTAATGAAACTCTTCAAGAAAACCACCATGCTCAGACAGCCCCGAGGACCCTCCCGTCACAAATTCTCCAGCCAGTTTGAGAAGTGAAGCTGATTTCATGTGACAAGCCAGTGGGATGTGACTTATCAAAGCTAATCATTCAGTCAGATAAATTTGATCTGAATTATTGATTCCATTTGCAAAGAGGTGCGGTTCGAAGGGAAGATGCGGTCAATCTATCTTCTAGTCCTCCCACCGCTTTCCGAACGATTGTCAGCTCAATGTCCTTCTGAAATAGGCCGCGGTATTCTTTAACTTGCTTACTTCTAAGTTTCCATTCTTTGGTTTTGTCTATTTAGAGAATGAGTCCATATTCCCCTCCCCCGTGCAGTTCGATGGAAGGAGATCCATGCTGTAGGGTGGGTTTAGCAGCATCTCTGCGCATTGTGTTCATCATTCAGAAATTAATGCCAAAAGGGCATTAAGAGTGGTAAATCTAATCTTACAAAGCTTCTCCTCCGGTAATATTGAATTGCTAACTAGGGCATACAAAACCTTTGCTAGACCAATACTCGAATATAGCTCATCTGTCTGGAATCCACACCATATATCGTAGGGGTCGCGAACCTTTTAGACCTCAGGGATCACCAAACTCATAATTTTAGATCCCAGGGACCATTAACCAGTTCTGTGGGCATGGCCTAATTTGTGGGTGTGGCTTGGTGGTCATGTGACTGGCTGGGCATGGCTTGTATGTAAATATTATAAATGTTTATATAAATATTGAATTTTTTATTAAAAAAAGGGCAACTTTTTTTAAGGCAAAGCAGGCAGGCAGATTGAGTTGCTCACAGAATCACAGATTCATTCAGAAATCTATCTATCTGCCATTGGCTAGCTCAGTCTGTCACATAAAATTTGCTTGCAAGCAAACTCATAAAATTTGCTTGCAAGCAAACTCATAAAATTTGCTAGCAAGCAAACTCACAAAATTAACTCACAACACACCATGCATGTAAATATTGCATTTTTGATTTTAAAAAGGAGCATTTTTTACCCACAATCAGGCAAAGCAGGCAGGCAGATTGAGTTGCTCACAGAATCATTCATTGATCTATCTATCTGCCATCGGCTAGGTCAGTCTGTCATATAAAATTTGCTTGCCATGAGTCTGCACTGAATAATAGAGCCTTCAGTCCTAAGAGAAGTTCGGCTGTGCTTAAAAGCAGAACCGAAGATCTAAAGACTAGTTAGAAAGCAAGAAATCCAACCATTTCTTGCTTCCTAGCTAATCTAAATCTCCCGGCACAGCAGGACAGATGATGGTCGGAAAAAGGAAAAATAGCAATTTATCAGGCAAGTTTACCGAGCAAGGAGTGAGTGGGCGGGGAGGGTTCCTGTGGGCCATGTGGATGGCGCAGCCTTGTGTTTCTGCCCAGCCTGGATTAATTGGTTTGGGGGGAAGGGTGCTCTGGGGGGTGAGATTTCTTTGTGGCCCACCAAAATTTTCTCAAGGCCCACCAGTGGGCCGTGACCCACCAGTTGGTGACCGTTGGTATATCGGACATTAATACAATTGAGCAAGTGCTGAAGTATTTCATGAGAAGAGTACTGCACTCCTCTGCGTGCAACAGAATACCCTATATCACTAGGCTTGAGATTTTGGGCTTGGACAACCTTGAACTATCTCCACAGATGTCAGCACTTAAGGCATAAAGAGCTTATTGAGATCTAGGTAGCTCTGTTCATAAGCAAATTCCCTGCAGCAAGATCTGAACAAATGTAGGATTAGTCCTCAGTCACAATAGGAATTGCCCAACAAGCCCCTTCATTGCATCAGCAGACCAAGCTTCTACCGAGCTTGTTTCAGACAACCTACGGAGCCAGCCATGTCCCCTACAATAGCCAACAGAATACATGTTCTTGCACAGGAACAGGAAGCTCAAGTGCAAAGTCCAAGAGAAGGTATAAATCCCTCGCCACTCTCAACTCCATGTGGTCAGCTGCCCAGAATCACACATGCTTGGTAGTTCTGCTTCACCATTAAATCCTCTTTCCAAACGGTCTCCAACTGTTCCGAACTTGGCTTCCCAAGATCATGAAGCCGACTCCTCATCACGATAAAACCCCTTTTGTTTAGGTTAAAGTGAATTCCACTCCAGTAAAGTCCCGGCAAACTGCCTTTCATGAAATTTCACAACTACAGACCTTTATTAGGCTTGGAGAGTTGCCAGGCCGATAGCTTCCGAAGGCCACTCTGTAGCAGCAATTACTTGGCAAGAAATCACGAATAAATCTTCACACTGATTAAATGAACTAACTGTCTCCTACAAACACCACTCCCCTTTCACTCCTCTTTATACCCTATGGGAGGGGCCATTTACCATCCACCTGTGCCTTTATTCCCGAGTCGACCCTTGTTCCTTAGCTGTTCCCTTCGTCTAGCAGCTCTGTACATGTGTGCACTGGGAACAGGCTCCAGCTGTTCTTCTTCCCCACTGATCTCCGACTCTGAAGTCAGTTGATAACTGTCAGACGGCCATGGCCCCATCTCTGCCTCTGACACAGAGCCCTTGTCAGAGCCTCCCCCAGATTCCAGGACTGGCCCATGTTCCTCTCCAACCTCCTCACTGTTCGAGTCTGCTGCCAGCTCCATTGGCTGCTGGAAGGCCACAACACTAGCCTCCATTTTGTCTCCAGGGCCTTTCTCCCGGCTTGGAACAGAACCACATGGATATTTCTTCCAACGAAAGGAAGTTGGCCAAGCCTATGTCGGATCACAGCTTGGATTAAAAATGGCATTCCTTCATCTTGCTGGGCTGCCCCCATAAAAAGCCAACTGTCCGGAGCACTTGTGGACGTTCTCCAGTCCTCTCTGTGCCCAGGGAGGAATCTTGAAGAACGATTCGTTCTCTGCCTCTTGATTCCACCGCAATTGTCACTTCTGCTGCTCGTAGCGGAAGAGTCTTCAGTTCACCCTTTCTTCTCCAGAACCTGGGGCATCTCTCCGCATCTTCTCATTAGCAGTCAGCTCTCTGGCGGGTGTCATTTTAATTGCAATCAGCTTTCATCGTTTCTGCTTCCCTCTAGCCAGGCTGTTCAGTGCTTACAGGACTGCTCTCAACAGCTGTCCCAGAGCCTGTCAGCTCTAGTTGAAACTCCGGAGGGTCCCATAAATGTAATGGATGTCCTCCGAAATTTTGGAGAGGTTTAGTTTAGTTCTTCGGAAGGAAAACGACGAAGGTTGGGAGAATAACTCTTCCTGTGGTGTCTAATTAGTTAAAAGTCTTCAAGCCCTGGGGTTTTTTTCCCAGAGACAGCTGCTGCTCCATCACCACACAAGTTCTTGCTTGCTTCCAAAGAACATTGTGGAAAAGAGAAGTCCATCAAAAATGTTTAGAAGAGCCCCTGAAGGCAGGACAAGAAGCAACTCATCAAGGAGAGAAGCAACCTAGAACTAAGGAGGCATTTCCGGACAGTCAGAACAATTAATCAGTGGAACAACATGCCACCAGAAGTTGTGGGTGCTCCAACACTGGACGTTTTTAAGACGAGATTGTGCAATCATTTGTCTGCAATGCTATAGGACAAGGGTTGAAGTCCAAGTCTTAAAGTTGCCAAGGTTGGAGACCCCTGCTATAGTCATCTAACCAGCTTTCATGGCTAAGGCGGGACTTGAACTGGCTTTCTCCTGCTTTCTAGCCTGGTGCCTTAACCACTAGATCAAACTGGGTCTATGCAGAAAGCCCAAGATTTAATCCTTGGTATCTCAAAGAATAATTGAGAAATGACATATACTCTATACTGTTAGTGGAGAAGTACAGGTCGTCCTCGCTTTATGACCACAATTGAGCCTAAAATTTATGTTGCTAAGTGTTGTGGTTAG
The DNA here is from genome assembly GCA_023653725.1 of Bungarus multicinctus. Classification (NCBI taxonomy): domain Eukaryota; kingdom Metazoa; phylum Chordata; class Lepidosauria; order Squamata; family Elapidae; genus Bungarus; species Bungarus multicinctus. The sequence goes on along the minus strand of CM042848.1, from coordinate 79,566,244 downwards.
TTGGCAGCAGGTGCGGACGGCTGAGAAGAGCGAGGACTCAGATGAGGGGCCAGGACCATTAGGAAGTGGACTGCTGCCTTCAGAGATTGTGGGGGCTGGCAGCAGCAATGAGGAGGTTCCCGAGGAGCCTGTGCCAAGCGCACATGCACGAAGGATTGCTCGTAGGAGAGAGCAGTTACAACAGCGTGAGCAACTCAGGAGTAAGGCTGCAAGGTAATGGCCTCTCCTTCAAGAAGATAAAAGCCAGCTGTGAAATGAACGTTCTTTGCAGAAGGCAAAGACGTTTTGAAACTCCAGCCTCGTGGACATTCCAGTATCCTGAGTTTGCATTTGAAGATTCTTATTTTGCAAATTATTTCTTGTGTTATCTTTTGGCAAATCTCGCACAGTTTGGCAAGGCTTGTGCTTATCACAGCTAATTATTTTGCAGAAGCACGAAAAGGTTTCTGTTCCCTTTGGATTGTGTTTGATTTGTTGGGAAAGGGCGTGGGTCAGAACACTAAGTGAGACAGTTGCTAAGTGTGCTTTATGACTATTTTAAAGACCTTTCTTGCCAGAGTTGTTAACTGAATCGTTAATCAGTTCTTAAGTTAATGGCAGATGTTCAGGGAATCTGGCTTTCTCGCTGACTTTGCTGGTCCAAAAGTCACAAAAGGTAATCACATGACACACACCCAGTTGCCAAGCGTCTGAATTTCGATCCGGTGAACATGGAGATGCCGAAGTAGTCACAAGTGTGGAAAACGGTCATAAGTCCCTTTTTCAGTGCTGTTTTTAACTTTGAACGCTCACTAAATGAACCGTGGTGAGTTGAGACGAGAGGTGGGATTCAGCCGGTTCTGACCAGTTCTGGAGAACCGGAAATTTTGAGTAGTTCGGAGAACCGGCAAATCCCACCTCTGACTGGCCCCACCCCCATCTCTTCTCTGCCTCCCATCAAGTCCCAGCTGATCAGGCTGAGTCTTCATTGGTTGCCCTGCCCAGGAGAACGGAGCTAGGAAGCAGGTTAGTGGGGTGGGGGAGGGAAGGGGGATTTTGCAGTATATCCTTCCCCTGCCACGCCCATCAAGCCACCCCCACGGAACCGGTAGTAATACTTTTAAAATCCCACCCCTGCCTGGCTGGAAGAGCTGCGGCTGTCATCTTGGAGACCAGATGCTAAGACTCAATCAAAGACGGCAGGAGGTCAGGGATCAAAGCGGGGGGAGACCCTCAACCTACCCTCAGCTCCTTCACCGATGCTGGGTAGGAAACAAGCTTTGGCAGCTAGCCTAGATTCCTTTACCCTCCCCCCCCCCTTTCCCAGAATTATGGAGAAAGTGCAAATGCAAAACACCACGGGGCCAGCATCGCACACACACGCTTCGCCGATTGCTCTTTGTTGCCAGATGGGGAGACTTGTTGCGCGCTGACAGCGAGCCGAGTCTTTGCGGTGTTTTCTGGGGGATGTGTTTGTGTGTGTGTGTGTGTGTGTGTGTGTGAGTGTGCGTGCAAGGAGGTGCCAGGTTTCTGTCAAAAATAGCAGCCTGACATCTGCTTTCCTCGAGTCGGAGTGGATGTGTTCGCAACCAGCTTTCTACCGCATGCCATTTTGTGGGGTGATACGGTGGTGGGATTCAAATATTTTTTTTATTACGGTTCTGTGGGTGGGGCTTGGTGGGCAGGGCATGGCTTGGTGGGTGTGGCTTGGTGGGCGTGGCAGGGAAAGGTTACTGCAAAATCCCCCTTCCCTCCCCACCCCACTAACCTGCTTTCCAGCTCCGTTCTCCTGGGCAGGGCAACCAAAGAAGACCAGCTGATCAGTTGGGACTCAGAGGCAGAGAATAGATGGGGTCAGCGGGGCCAGTCAGAAGTGAGATTTGCCGGCTCTCCGAACTACTCAAAATTTTCGCTTCCAGTTCTCTAGAACCGGTCAGAACCAGCTGAATACCAACCTCTGGGGGTGATAGGAGCTCGAGAAATGGCCGGATATGGCAGTGTTGTCTTCAGCAAAATGTGACTGCAGCTTCATCTAAACACCTGCCCAGAGGTTGTCCTCAGGAGGATGCCAGGGTTGCAAGGGTTTCCTTAGCAGTTTCCGTTGTTAAGCAAGGCACCTGTTCAATGAGCTTCGCCCCTCCCCCATCATGAAGTTGGGGGTAGTCATTAAGCCAATGTGGGTTCAATGGTTGACTATGTTCGTTCAGAAGCCAGCTGGGAAAAGGATCTGTGGGGAGTCACATAACTCCGGGATGGTGCAGTCGTCATAAATACATGCCAGTTGCGTATTTTGGGCCCTTGGGAAGGAATCCAGAGGTGGACAGAAATGCCAACTCCAGTCTGAACATCTGGCTAACCATCTACAAACCATAATCTGTCTCTCTGTCTGTCTGTCTGCCTATCTATCTATCTATCTATCTATCTATCTATCTATCTATCTATCTATCTATCTATCTATCTATCTATTTTCTATTTTTTTCTGTGTCCATCCATTTCTCTCTCTCTCCTATCTATCTATCTATCTATCTATCTATCTATCTATCTATCTATCTATCTATCTATCTATCTATCTATGTATCTATCTAATCTATTTTTTCTGTGTCCATTCATTTCTCTCTCTCTTTTCTATCTGTCTGTCCATCTGTCCATCCATCCATCCGTCTGTCCATCCATCATCTATCTATGATCTATTTTTTCTATCTGTGTCCGCCCATTTCTCTCTCTTTTCTGTCTGTCTGTCTGTCTGTCTGTCTGTCTGTCTGTCTGTCTGTCTGTCTATCTATCTATCTATCTATCTATCTATCTATCTATCTATCTATCTATCTATCTATCTAATCTATTTTTTCTATCTGTGTCCATTCATTTCCCTCTCTCTTTTCTATCTGTCTGTCCATCCATCCATCTGTCATCTCCCACCTTTATTTTTTGCAAAAAAAACCCACCCTCAAGGTGGCGAACCTATCCAACACATCTTCCTCCACCTATTTTCCCCACAACCACCACCCTGTGAGGTTGGTTGGGCTGAGAGAGAGAAGAACTGTTCTAAAGTCACCCAGCTTAAGATGGGACTAGAACTCAGAGTCTCCTGCTCATTGGCCCAAAGTCACCCAGCCCGCTTAAATCGGGATTATTCAGTTTCTAGGCTGATGCCTTAACCGCTAGACCATAAACATAATAAACCAGGTGGGATATAAGTAAACTAGACTAGACTAGACTAAACGCTCTTGGTGTGTACACAAGACTGCCTGAGCCCCATAGCCCAGCAAATGCGTTCAACTGGAAATCTTGCATTTGTGCATGCTTGTGAGTTGTCAGCCTCGCTCTCTCCACAATCCCACAAAGGCTGCGTGCGTGGAAATCCCTCGCTTGGCTATGGAAGTGGGGTGGGGGGAATGTCACAGACTGGATTTTTAGGGGTCTTTGGGGAGAAGCAGGGCGACCCTGTTCAGTCTCCGCTTGCCCAGACGCCGCGCAATTCAGCGCCCGCCTGGCGCGTGTCTTTCACCCGGGCTGAAATGCGCATCGCATCCTCCCCTGGGGGATTCGGGGGGCGGGCTAGCCCAGCCCAGCCCCTCTCGGCTGCTGCCTAATCGGAAGTTATTATCGTGGCTTGTATTTGCTCTAACCCAGGGAGCTGCGTCGAGATAACGGCGGGGCCATTTGTTCCGAGCTCGTCCGCCCGCTTGCCCCAACCGCTCGCCTTCCGCGCCAATGGAGCGCAAAGCCCGCCGGCCTGAAGTAATTGCATTTTGTTTGGGAATCACCCCGGGGCTGGAAGAGAGCCATCTGTGTGAGAGGGAGAGAGAAAGAGGGAGGGAGGGAGAAGGGAGAGGGAGAGAGGGGGAGAGAAACAGACAGACAAACAGAGACCCAGAGACAGAGAGACAGAGATGGAGATGGAGACAGAGAGAGACAGAGACCCAGAGAGAGAGAGACAGAGACAGAGAGAGAGATGGAGATGGAGACCCAGAGAAAGAGAGAGAGACAGAGAGGAGACAGAGAGACGGAGAGAAACAGATACCCTGAGAGAGAGAGAGAGAGAGAGACAGACAGACAGACAGAGATGGAGAGAGACAGAGACCCAGAGAGAGAGAGACAGAGACAGAGATACCGAGACAGAGATGGAGACAGAGAGAGACAGAGAGAGAGAGAGAGAGAGATGGAGATGGAGACCCAGAGAGAGACAGAGAGGAGACAGAGAGACGGAGAGAAACAGAGACCCTGAGAGAGAGAGAGACAGAGAGACAGAGAGAGAGAGACAGACAGACAGACAGACAGACAGACAGAGATGGAGACGGAGAGAGACAGAGATCCAGAGACAGAGATGGAGGGAGACAGAGACCAGAGAGAGAAATCCAGAAAGAGAGAGACAGAGAGACAGAGATGAAGATGGAGAGAGACAGAGCCCAGAGAGAGAGAGAAATAGAGATGGAAGGAGACAGAGACCCAGAGAGAGAGACAGAGAGAAACAGAGTGACAGAGATGGAGGGAGACAGAGACCCAAAGAGAGAGAGAGACCCAGAAAGACAGAGACAGAGATGGAGAGACAGACAGAGACAGGCAGAGATAGAGAGACCAATAGAGAGAGACCCTAGAGAGACCCATCTCTCTTTAGAAGGACTAGGGGAGACAGGACCACAGTATTCCAATATTTGAGGGGCCGCCACAAAGGAGAGGGGTTCAACCTATTCTCCAAAGCCCCAGAAGGCAGGACAAGAAGCAACGGATGGAAACTAACCAAGGAGAGAAGCAACCTAAAACTAAGGAGAAATTTCCTGACAGGGAGAACAGTTAACCAGTGGAACAGCTTGCCACAGGAAGTTGTAAGTGCTCTAACACTGGAGGTTTTTGAGAAGAGATTAGACAGCCACTTGTCCGAAATGGTGTTGGGTTTCCTGCTTGAGCAGGGGGTTGGACTAGAAGACCTCCAAAGTCCCTTCCAGCCCTATTATTGTATTCAAGACAATGTCTGTACCTCCACAAAACCGAGGTCTACAGAGCTGGGTTTATCTCTTTCCTCTATGGATGAGAATCCTGGTGAAGACGCATCAAAGAACTATTCTCCAAAGCACCATACGGCAGAACACGATGGAAACTCATCAAGGAGAGAAGCAACTTAGGAGAAATTTCCTGAGAGGGAGAGCAATTAACCAGTGGTACTCCTTGCCTCCAGAAGTTATGACTGCTCCCACACTGGGGTGTTGTAAGTAGAGACTGGATAGCTTTTTGTCTCCTGCTTCAGCAGGGGTTGGACTAGAAGGCTTCCAAGGTCCCTTCCAACTCTGTAATAGTGTAAAGAAATAACTTGCGATGGAAAGCTAAAATATATATTTTTTACCATCTCAGCAACTGAAAAATAATTCAAGGCGCCGAACTATCTATCTTGCTCTTTCAGCGTAGAACCCGCATAAGAATTCGTGCTGTGAACTACCTCTTTTTTTTTTTTTACAGCTGGAATAAAAAAACAAACGGCCCCTCTTTTCTCTTAGATCATGTTCTTTTTGTCATTGGCTGCCTTACAAAGTTCGAAATAAATCCTCCGAAGATGTCGGTTATAGGTCCAGCAAAGAGTAAATAAATCACGAGGCTGTTTGGCAACAATGCTTCACAACATTCAGGCGTGCTGAATCTTGGCAACTGTGCAGGAAGTGGATGTAAATTTCCTCACGCGGGGAGAAAGACGTTGGGACCGCGAAGTGGAAGAAATCAACTCCTATTTGCAGTGATGGCGGACCTTTTCGTTGTGGTGTGCTGAAAGCGCGTGCCGGCACCCACAATGCAATGCACCCCGCCGCCACCACCACCCATGCATGCGTGCACAACTCCCCCAGCTCCCTTACCGGCATTGCACATGCGTGCACCTCCCAGCTGATTTTTCGGCACATTTGAGGCTCAAGGGAAACCTCTGCTGCCTTTGGAGGCCGAAAAATGGACCCGTTTCGCCACTTCCGGTATTTCCGGAAGGACTGTTTTTCGGCCTCCTGAGGCTGCAGAGGCTTCCCTCAGGCCTCTGGGAGGGTGAAAAAGGCCTCAAACAGGCCAAAAATCAGCTGGGAGGTGCGCGCATGTGCAGTGCAGGTAAATTTGGCTGGGTGTCATGCCCTTGTTGGAGTCTGAGGGAGAGATTGAGGAGCTGACAGGGAGTGGGAGTGTGGCTCCGGTGGCTATGGGGGAAACTAGGAAAGGTCACAGTCCAGCTGGGCATTCAGAGGAAAACCCAGGGCCATCCCCTCTTCATTTTAGGACACGCAAGGAGAAACGGGGAAGGGAGCAACATGGGTTACGGGGGAGGAAAAGGCCCTGATCCCTTTCATTCGTTGCAGCTGGGAAAACAGGATATAAGTGGGGCGTTTGAAATAGCTCTTTGCTGGAAGCAAAGCGTGCTTTATCTTGGTTGAGGCCTATCTGGGTTTTGGCATCTTCCCAACTGTAGTTGCTACATTATCTTGTAGAAGTCTGCAATTTATCATCCTGACCTGCCATGTTAATGACTCCAGTGTGGTTTTTGTTGTTGTTTTTTTATTTCTAATTATCTTTACTTTGGGTTCGGACTGCATTTACTCTCTTTGTAGACTGATTTTTGGCAGAATTTGATATCAAGTTGAGAATAATTGGACATTGAGGCCCAAGTTGGAGGCATTAAAAGGAATTTATTCTACTTTTATGACTGTGTTATTTTTGTGTCACGACCCATGTCATCACACTGGGGCTTGCGTGTCCAAACAAATGGCTCTGCATGCCACCTGTGACATGCATGCCATAGGTTTGCCATGGTCCTATTGCAAACATTGGGAGCTGTGCATGATTTCAGACCTGTTAAGCGTCCCGGGATCTTGCTCATTCAAATAAAACTTGATGCTTCTTCTGCAATGCAGTGGGGTCCCCAACTTGTGACCACAATGGCACCCCAAATCCCTGTTGCTAAGTGAAACATTTGCTAAGTGAGTTTTTCTCTGCATTACGATCTTTCTTGTCATCATTCAGTGAATCACTGCAGCTGTTAAGTTAGGTCGTTAAGTGAATCTGGCTTCCCCCAGATTGATTGGCTTGTCAGAAGGTTGCAAAAGGGGTGCTACAACAGTCATAAATTCGAGCCAGTTGCCAAGCGTCCAAATTTTGATTAACATGATCAAGGAAAAACTGTAACGGTTGTAAGTGTGAAAAACACTTTCAGTCCCAATGTAGCTTTGAACAGTCACTAAATGAATGGTTCATTATTGTACTTTTGTCCCTGCCTTGTAGGGCTCACATCCTGTGATTGAAGTCGTCCCAAAGGTGTTTTTTCAAAAAAAAAATCTTGTTTTTTTTCCTTTGAGGAGGTTTCTCTTCTCATCCGAGAGGCTTCCTCAGCTCTGACTGAATAGTGCAGAACAGAAGGATTGATAATCCTTGCGGACAGAACTGGTCTTTGGCAACCTTTTAGCCAGTCGTTACTGAAGTCCGGCCAGGGGTGGGCTTCAAAAAATTTAGCAACAGTTCTCTACCCAGTTGCAGGGTGGGTGTGGCCATGCTGGGTGAAGATAACAGATAATCAGAGTTGGAAGGGACCTTGTAGGTCATCTAGTCCAACCCCACGCCCAAGCAGGAGATCCTACACCATTTCTGACAAATGGCAGTCCAGTCTCTTTTTGAAAGTCTCAAGTGATGGTGCTCCCACAACTTCCGAGGGCAACTTCTATCCCATTGGTTGATGGTTCTCACTGTCAGGAAATTTCCCCTTATTTCCAGGTTGAATCTCTCCTTGATCAGCTTCCATTCATTGTTCCTTGTCTGGCCTTTGGGGGCTTTGGAGAATAGCTTGACCCCTTCCTCCTCTCTGTGGCAGCCCCTCAAATATTGGAAGGCTGCTATCCTGTCTCCCCTGGTCTTTCTCTTCCCTAGACTAGCCAGGCCCAGTTCCTGCAACCGTTCGTTGTATGTTTTAGCCTCCAGTCCCCTCATCATCCTGGTTGCTCTTCTCTTTTCTTTTTCTAGAGTCTCAACATCATTTTTCTAGTGGTGACCAAAAATGGCCTCCAAAAATGGCCTCCCCAGATTCCGAAGACTTTCTTTAAAAATGTCCAGGAGGCCCATTTCCCCCTTCCCCGCGCTTCGGAGGCTCTAAAGAGGCCCATTTCCAGCCTCCCGGAGCTTCTGGGAGGCCCATTTTTCACACACCCCCAAGCCTCTGTGCAGGACCTGCCTTACCTGGAATCCAAAACGGGCAGCATGGAGACTCCTGGGAGGGGAAGGGCAGGAGGGGCGGGCCCAGCCAGTCATTGCAACTACCAGTTCGGCGAACCAGATGTAAAATTAGCATCCAGTTCACCCCTGAGTCCTGCCTCTTTTTTTTAATAGAATAGAACAGAACAGAATAAAATAGAATCTTTATTTTGAATAGAATAGAACAGAACAGAATAGGAATAGAACAGAATAGGAACATAGAATAGGGATAAGGATAGGATAGGATAGCATAGAATAGATATATAGAATAGAATAATAGAATAGAATAGGAGTAGAATAGAATTGGAATATAGAATAGAATAGGATAGGATAGGAATAGATAGGATAGGATAGGATAGAATAGGATAGGATAGAATTCTTTATTGGCCAAATGCAATTGGACACACAAGGAATTTGTCTTGGTGCAAATGCTCTCAGTGTACATAAAAAGAAAAGACATTCGTCAAGAGTCAAGAATCATCAGGTACGACACTTAATAATAATAGTCGTAGGGTACAATAACACAGATCAGATACGTGGCTCACATCATACAAAACCCTGTCATTGTTCCTAACCTCCAGGGGTGCTCTGGGTTTTTTGCATGTTAGTCGCAGGGGGCTGTCATAATAAGAAATCATAATTATTCGTCATCCAAGCAGAAACTGAACTCAAGCCATGAGGCTCTTTAACCCTCTGGCTGCGCTTCTCTCACGCTCCTGATCTTTTCAGTTAAAAGGCCAACGAGCTTAAATGTCTCAAACAGGGATGCCGTGCTTTGCTAGAAATTGTCGTCATGCCGTATCGTGCAGCGACAGCTATGAAAAGCGAACCGTGCCTTCCTCCTCGCTCGGGAGCAAACATCTAAGCTAAACTCTCCAATTAAGGTAAGAAGGAAATTCGGCTGCGGAGCTCTGACAAGCAGACCCTCAGCCCAATGCAAGAGAAAATATCTGCATTCAACCATCCAATTAGTCCGTGACTTTAGCAAAAAAAAATACCGTAGGGCAGATAACAGATAATCAGTGTTGGAAGGGACCTTGTAGGTCATCTAGTCCAACCCCCCACCCAAATGGGAGACCCTACACCATTTCTGACAAATGGCAGTCCAGTCTCTTCTTGAAAGTCTCAAGTGATGGCACTCCCACAACTTTTAAGCGCAACTTCTGTTCCATGGGTTGATTGTTCTCCCTGTCAGAAAGTTTCTCCTTATTTTCAAGTTGAATCTCTCCTTGGACAATTTCCATCCATTAATCCTTGTCTGGCCTTCGGGGTGCTTTGGGATAATAATTGACCCCTCTCTTCTTTGGGGCACCCCCTCAAATATTGGGACATGCTATCCTGTCTCCCCGGTCCTTCTCTTCACTAGACTAGCAATTTACAAGACCGCATTCTGCCATTTTCCTCTCACCGTCCAGTGCGCTCCCACAGGGAGGGTCTCTTGCGGGTCCCGTCGGCATCTATGTGCCGGCTGGTGACCCCGAGGAATAGGGCCTTCTCTGTGGGGGCGTCTGCCCTCTGGAATGGGTTGCCTCCGGAGTTACGGACAGCCATGGACCTGGGGACCTTCAGGCGTGCCTTGAAAACCTGGCTCTTTGACCAGGCCGGCTTGGGCTGATTTTAGATTTGGGTATTTTAATTTTTATATCAAATTTTAGGGTTTTAGGGAGGGGTTTTAATTGTTTTCAGCCAGGGCCTTTAATTTAATTTAGTTTTAACTTTTATATATTTAATGTTTTAATTGTATGGCTGTGCACCGCTCCGAGTCCTTCGGGAGAGGAGTGGTATATAAATTATTATTATTATTATTATTATTATTATTATTATTATTATTATTATTATTATTATTATTATTATTATTATTATTACCCATTTCCTGCAACGGTTCTTCATATGTTTTAGTCTCCAGTCCACGAAAATTTAAGCCATGTTTGGAAGTTGCTTCCTTTGTACTTAATAACGATTAAAGTTGGTTCTTGCTACATGAATCAGAACATGCCTTTTGAGATGAGATTGTCTATATTTCTGGGCTGGCCTGTGGCAAGCTGGCAGAGATGATATCAGCTCTTCCTTTTTCCTGTGCATTTAAAACTCTTTTTATAAATAGCTGGCCTAAAACACGGATTTTTTTTTTCATGCGTGCTATTTTAAGCGTCTCTCCCTTCATTTGCCCAATTCAAAAGTTGCTTTCGTTCATCCAAAGGACTTTGATAAATTGATTTCCTGTGATGACCTGATGCGTGGCACAAAGGCAACACAGTCACATAAGTAAGAAAAGTCCCTTTAATACCTCCAACCTGGCCCCCAATGTCCAGTTACCGTACCTTCAGCTGGCGAAAAAACTCTCCCAAGAACAGTCTTTAAGTGGAGTAAATTCAGTCTGAAAACAAAGTACATATAAACTATAAATAAAAACCCACACAAACTATGCTGCAGCAGTTAACTGGACAGGGCAGGATAAGGAATTGTAGACTTCAAAGGCCAACAAAAGACACACAGTTGGGAAGATGCCAGGAACCCAAATAAGCCTCAACAATAACAGATAACTCACAATTTGCTTCCAACAAGTTGCTATGCGCAAACTCCCTTTTTAAACATTGTGTCCCCAGCTGCAGCTAATGAAGGGAATCAGGGCCCTTTCCTCCCCCATAAGCCAGGCAACCCACGTTGCTCCCTTCTCCGTTGCTCCCTTCATGCCCTAGGATGAAGAGAGGGTGGGCCTGGATCTTCCTCTGAATTCCCTCTCCCTTGCTCTACCTCTCCCCCGTTTTGCCCAGCCGGACTGTGCCCTTCCCTAGTTGCTTCCACAGCCGATGGAGTCAAACTCCCACTCCCTGTCAGCTGTTCGGCCTCCCCCTCCGAATCAGATTCCAACAGGGGCAGGCCATTTCCCTGTGTAGATGTCAGCCTTTCTCGCCATGGCAGCCTGAAGAAGTGTGGACTTCAACTCCCAGCATAGCTGGCTGGGGAATTCTGGGAGTTGAAGTCCACACCCAGTTGTCATGATTGAAAGACACTGATTTATGCATGGTAGAATATATTCCTTATGCGTAGAGTGCTCTATATCTATTTTTCAGCCCATGCTTGTTTGCAAAATTCTTTGTGTCGAAAGGGAACACTTTCCCATCTTGATTTGAAATGAAAAGCTCGAATTTAAAAAAAAACCAAAAAACAACCCTCCGGCTTTAGCCCTCTAGTCTCACTCTACTGCCTTTGAAGTGCTTAGATCAGATTATCGGAGAATCAAAGTCGATTGATCCCTCGTGATTACAAATGACCATTCTTGTACGGAGGCTAATGTCCCCAGATTGATGGCCATCGTCTTCCTGAATGCAAGACCTCTTCCCAAGGTTATTAAAGGCCTGACTGCGCAAACTATCTCTAATTATCATCGTCGTGCATTTAAAATGGTCCCTTTTTAATAAGGAAACATGATGCATTGCCACGTCTGGTGAGAAAGGGTGAATTGGTCCTCCAGTATCTTATCTAAACCATTGTTTATTTCAAATAAAACACGTTGTTCTAGGTGTAAGACCACACCTAGAAATACTGCATTCAGTTTTGGTCACCGCACTATAAAAAAGTGGTTGAGACTCTGGAAAAAGTGCAGAGAAGAGCAACCAGGATGATGAGGGGACTGGAGGCTAAAACACACAACGAACGGTTGCAGGAACTAGGCATGGCTACTCTACTGAAGAGAAGGACCAGGGGAGACATGTAAGCAGCCTTCCAATATTTGAGGGGCTGCCCCAGAGAGGAGGAAGGGGTCAATCTGTTTTCCAAAGCACCTGAAGGCCAGACAAGGAATAATGGATGGAAACTCACCAAGGAGAGATTCAACCTGGAAATAAGAAGAAATTTTCTGAAAACAATCGATCAGTGGAACAACTTACCTCCAGAAGTTGTGAGTGCTCCAACACTGGAGGTTTTCAACAGAGATTATTGGACAACCAATGATATAGACTCTCCTGCTTTAGCAGGGGGTTGGACTAGATGACCTACAAGGTCCCTTCCAGCCCTGTTAATCTGTAAACATTATTCTGAATTGTTTGGCACACTACCCGTTCCTATCCTCTAGAAGAAGAAAAAAAATAAATCAGGCTTCTTGATAAGAGACTTAAGAATCAAGGTGCAGTCCAGATCTTACAGGTAAGTCCTCCACTTACAACCATTCATTTAGTGATGGTTCGAAGTTACAAGAGTATTGAAACTAGTGACTTGGGGGATTCTGGGAGCTGTAGGTGTTCTGACCTAGGTTTCACAAAATCACCAAACAGACCCCCTTGTTCTGACAAAACCCCTTTTTATTTAGGGTAATGTGAATTCCTCTCATTCACATGCAGCAAAGTCCTGGCAAACAGTCTTTCAAGAGAGATTTATACCCACAGACCTCATCAGGCTTGGAGAGCTGCCAGGCCGATAGCTTCCAAACGCCACACTGTACAAGAAAATACTTGGCAAGGAGTCACTGAGAGTCACAAACAAATCTTCACACTAATTAAATGAACTAATTGTCTTCTGTAAACCCCATTCCCCTTTCACTCCTCTTTATTCCCTATGGGAGGGGCCATTCACTGTTCACCTGTGCCTTTACTCCTGAGTCGACCCTTGTTCCTTAACTGTTCTCTTCTCCTGGCAGCTCTGCACATGTGCACATCAAGAATAGGCTCCAGCTGTTCTTCTTCCCCACTGATCTCCGACTCTGAAGGCAGTTGATAACTGTCGGAGGGCCCTGGCCCCTTCTCTGCCTCCGACGCAGAGCCCTCCTTAGAGTCTCCTCCAGACTCCAGGACTGGCCCATATTCCTCCCCAACCTCCTCACTGACTGAAACTGCCATCAGCTCTGCTGGCCACTGGCGGGCCACAAGAGTAGGGTTTCCTGCCTGAGCAGGGGTTGGACTAGAAGACCTCCAAGGTCCCTTCCAAGCCTATCATTTTATGTTCTATATTCAGCACAATCTCCATATGTCTGCAAAGCCAGAGGTCTACAGAGGGGTGGTTATTTCTTCTTTTTATGAATGTGTATCCCAGACTCTGTACAGAAGTGACATCAAATGTCATGCCCCTGGTGGACACTGACTCTGAGGGAGAGGAGGAACAGCCGACAGGGAGTGGAGATGTGGCTCCGGAGGTTATGCAGGAGGCTGGGGAAGGGCAGAGGTCGGCTGAGCAGTCAGAGGAGGACCCAGGCCCATCCCCTCCATCCTAGGGCACGCAGGGAGGAGAGGATAAGGGAGAGATGTGGTCTACTCAGGAGGAGAGGGCCTTGATCCTCTTCATGGGCTGCAGCTGTGACAACTGAATAAGAGTTTGGACCTGCGTACTGGTGAACGCTGGAAACAAAGCATGTAAATATCTCTAGTTTATAATTCCCCTCTGAGTTTGGCGTCCTTCCCAGTGTGTGTTATCTGTGGACATCCTCCAGCCCTTCATCTTGCCTGGTTTGTGTTGCTTTTTTCCTTCTTCTTGTAACTGTTTGTGTGGGAGTTTTTTTGTCTTCCATCAAAGATATTTGGAGCTTGGAAGCAAAGTGAAGGAATAAAAGGGGCTTCAGCTGTTTTCTGGGACTGTGTTTGTTTTGTATCCCACCCTGAGTCATCACATCAAACAACTATTCTCCAGAGCATCTGGGGGCATGACGTGTAGCAACGGATGGAAACTAACCAAGGAAAGAACCAACCTAGAAATAAGGAGAAATTTCCTGTGTGGACAATGAACCAGTGGAACTCCTCGCCTCCAGAAGTTGTGGGTGCTCCATCACAGGAGGTTTTAAAGCAGAGATTGGACAGCTGTTAGGGTCTTTTGCTTGAGCAGGGGAGGTGGGACTAGAAGATCTCTAAGGTTCCTTCCAGATATGTTATACTGAGACAAGGTTTTTCCTTCCTTTTTCTTCCCCCACAAGTCAGTGAAGCAGCCAGCCACCCTTGATAAATTCACACTTCCTGCCTTCCCTAATCCAATTATGCTTTACAAGGTGTTCTTGTGCTAAATCCCGCAAAATTGTTTCTGATATATATATATTTTTACCCACGATTTATGTTAAGCTACTCCGTGTATAATTGCTTGTCTAATCACATGCCCCTTATTTTAATTTATTTTATTTTTAATTATAGAATTAAGCCTGACACATTTTGCTTCTGCCTTGCCCAGCGTTTAAGGATCATCTTTGAACCTAAAATACATATAATTACTTTAGGGCTCCACTGATATCTGTCTGTGTTTCTTTTAAAACATACCGGCGCCCGGAAAGAAGGAAAATAACATTTAAGCTGTCTTCCTAGGCATTGGCAGAAGACTTGATAGTTTGCTTGGCTAACAGCATGATGAATACTTGGTTTCTAAAATGTATTATTATTTCTTTTAAAGAGGGCAATGAATTCAGTCTTCTACCAAGCCGGCATGCCAAGTGATATTCTTAAAGCTGTGAACAGTGAGTACAGACTAGAATTTTCCAGTCCTATCAGATTAATTTCTCTGGTGTTGGGAAAGCAAAAAGGTTGGCCTGCCATTGGAAAGCAGTTATTTCACAGAATAACAAGAGTTGGAAGGGACCTCAGAGGTCTTCTAGTCCAACCCCGTGCTCAGGCAGGAAACCCTACACCCGTGACGGCGAACCTATGGCACGAGCCACTTGTGCTAGCACGCAAACTGCAGGCAAACTTACCTCACTGGGCATGCATGCACCTCACAGTTGATTTTCGGCCTGTTTGAGACCTTTTTCGGCCTCCCAAAGGCGTGAGGAAGGCTTCTGCAGGCTTCTGCAGGCTGAAAAATAGGCCTGTTTCATCACTTCCTGTTTTTCTGAAAGTTCCGGAAGTGACGAAACGGGGCTAGTTTTTGGCCTGCAAAGCCTGCAGAAGCCTTCCTCAAGCTTTGGGAGGCCGAAAAAGTCCTTAAACCAGCCGAAAATCAGCTGTGGGGCGCAGTGCAGGTAAGGGGGTGGCGGGAGTGGGTGGGTGGGGATTGCAAGCACATGCATAGGGGACATGGGGTGCACGCATTACCTTCTGGGTGCTGACATACAATTTTTGGCACAGGAGCCCAAAAAGGTTAGCCACCACTGCCCTATACCATTTCAAACAAATGATTGTCCAATCTCATCTGAAAAACCTTCCAGTGTTTGAGCATTCACAAGTTCTGGAGACAAGTTGTGAAAAACGACCGTAAGTCCCCTTTTTTTCCGGTGCCGTTGTAACTTTGAACAGTCACCAAATGAATTGTCGTAAGTCAAGGACTGCCTGTAGATAAGTGCGGACGCCTTAAACACCTGCAAAGTTTAAACTGCTCATTCCTCATCTTGAGACCCTTCCCCCAAATTAAAAATGTGGAAAGCGTGGATCCTGTTCTTTTTGGAAGCCGCAAAGGGAGTGCTGAGGCTACGTACACCCCTGATTTTTGTGCCTCCATTCCTGCAGCTGGGCCTAGCTATGAAAGTATCTATCTATCTATCTATCTATCTATCTATCTATCTATCTATCTATCTATCTATCTATCTATCTATCTATCCATCCAACCATCCATCTATCCTCTAACCATTCATTATCTGTCTATCCATCTCTCTCTCCATCCATTATCTATCTTTCTTTCTTTCTTTCTTTCTTTCTTTCTTTCTTTCTTTCTTTCTTTCTTTCTTTCTTTCTTTCTTTCTTTCTTTCTTCTTTTCTTCTTTGTTCATTTCTTTCTTTCTTCTTTTCTTTCTTTCTTTCTTTCTTTCTTTCTTTCTTTCTTTCTTCGCTTTCTTTCTTTCTTTCTTTCTTTCTTTCTTTCTTCTTGTCTTTCTTTTCTTTCTTTCTTTCTTTCTTTCTTTCTTTCTTTCTTTCTTTCTTTCTTTCTTTCTTTCTTTCTTTCTTTCTTTCTTTCTTTTCTTTCTTTCTTTCTTTCTTTCTTTCTTTCTTTCTTTCTTTCTTTCTTTCTTTCTTTCTTTCTTTCTTTCTTTCTTTCTTTCTTTCTTTCTTTCTTTCTTTCTTTCTTTCTTTCTTTCTTTCTTTCTTTCTTTCTTTCTTTCTTTCTTTCTTTCTTTCTTTCTTTCTTTCTTTCTTTCTTTCTTTCTTTCTTTCTTTCTTTCTTTCTTTCTTTCTTTCTTTCTTTCTTTCTTTCTTTCTTTCTTTCTTTCTTTCTTTCTTTCTTTCTTTCTTTCTTTCTTTCTTTCTTTCTTTCTTTCTTTCTTTCTTTCTTTCTTTCTTTCTTTCTTCTTTCTTTCTTTCTTTCTTTCTTTCTTTCTTTCTTTCTTTCTTTCTTTCTTTCTTTCTTTCTTTCTTTCTTTCTTTCTTTCTTCTTTCTTTCTTTCTTTCTATCCTAGCTCTATACCCGTGCTACTACAAAACTATGTGGTCGGGCTTAGTTTTTGGGGAGGAAAATAAGGAAAAAATAATTCTGCCTCTGCCTACCATCATCCATCGGTATTCATCTGGCTAGGGTCCTATCAGTATGTAAGAGAGTTGAGGGCTGTTTGGAAACTGAAGCAGTACTTGCTATGTCAGCAAGAAGGAGACAGCAAGGAGTCTGGGTGTGGCTTAGCTGAACTGTTCTGTACTAAAGCTGCTTGGTACTCTGAAACTGAAACTCCTCTCCTCTGCTTGTGTTTTGCATTTGGAAGAGATTTCTTTTCAGGTGGGGAGGGGGAGTCGAACTCCTTAGCATCAGAGTGTATTAGTAATAATAATATAGGAAATACTCTAAATGCTCTGATGGTCATTTGGAAAAATCCTTTCCTAGTGAGCCCCTAGAAGCCAAGAGGAACATATGGGCCAAATATATATAATATATGTGTGTGTGTGTGTGTTTGTGTGTGTGTGTGTGTGTGTGTGTAAGGTTTTTAAGCTGATAATTTTAAATAATAAATAAGGGAGACTAGTATAGATCTATTTCGAGCTAGTTAGCTCTCTTCAGCTAGCCATACCCTTACTGGGATTCTAGCTGAAGAGAGCTAACTAGCTCGAAATAGATCTATACTAGTCTCCCTTATTTATTATTTAAAATTATCAGCTTAAAAACCTTACACACATGTAAAGAAAAGACAACGAAACAAATAGCTTTCTGTCGGTATGGTCTCTGGTGATAAGCCGAAAGACAGAAAAGAAATTTCTCCCTTAATTGGGGCTTAACAGGGTGTTGTAACACAAAGTATATATATATATATATATATATATATATATATATATATATATATATATATATATATATATATATATATATATATATATATATATATATATATATGTGTGTGTAAGGTTTTTGAGCTGATAATTTTTTAAATAATAAATAAGGGAGACTAGTATAGATCTATTTCAAGCTAGTTAGCTCTCTTCAGCTAGCCATACCCTTACTGGGATTCGAACCAGGGAAGTATTATATGTGAGGCAGTTGTAATTGCCACTACACCACTGGCTCTCTCCTTATCAGCAGAGGCAGGGGAATAAGTATATACTTTGTGTTACAACACCCTGTTAAGCCCCAATTAAGGGAGAAAGCATACTGCTTTCTTTTCTGTCTTTCGGCTCATCACCAGAGACCATACCGACAGAAAGCTATTTGTTTCATGTCTTTAGTTTACATGTATATATATATATATATATATATATATATATATATATATATATATATATATATATATATATATATATATGTGTGTGTGTAATACTTCCCTGGTTCGAATCCCAGTAAGGGTATGGCTAGCTGAAGAGAGCTAACTAGCTCAAAATAGATCTATACTGGTCTCCCTTATTTATTATTTAAAATTATCAGCTCAAAACCTTACACACACACACATATATATATTCTCCAGCCACCAGAATGAATGCATTTTATTGAGAAGTGGGGTGGGGAATCCTCCCCACATGGTGTGTAAAATGGGTGAGTTACAACCCCGCTGAAAATGAGGTTTCTAATGGAAACCAACTGACCCTTAGCTGCACATGGGAAGGTAGAGGAGAAACTGGAAGATCGATGGCTCCATTTGAGAAAAATAAAAGATTGGTTTGGTGGTAGGCCTGGCCTACCTTCCCTGCACTTTTGCGTGATTACAAAGTAATCCCTGAAGCCTTCCATCTGGAAGGGACAGCAAGTGATGGATGAGGATCTGATCTTGGTTTGGACACCTTTAGCTCCAGGGAAATCCACGCTTTCTTGAGTAACCATTTGCAAGAATCTTCAAGGGACAACTCCTCTTTTCCTACCAGAGCTCTCCATGGTGCTGAACAGCTGCTTTTTCCACCTGAAATTCAGCCTTTGTGATTTTTCATTTATTTATTTGTTCGGGTGGGGCATATCATTACACGGGCTTGCCATATGCATTAATATTTCACCCAGATGAAAAAACACAGTAATGTATGAATGTTAAAAAGATCTATATTTGGATACCAATGTATCCAAGGAGGAGTACGGTGGCCTAGAGGTGGAGCTCTCACCTCACAATCGGGAGGCTGTGAGTTTGATCCTAGGCAGAGGCAAATATTTTTCTCTCTGGGCATGTTGAAAATATATCTGATGAATGTAACTCTGTATCGGCAACAGGAAAGGCATCCGGCCAGTAAACACCCTGCTAGCTCCATTCAATTGCCCAGACTCCACCCCGCAAGGGATTATGGGTTCGTTAAAATGATGGTGATGATGATGATGATGATGATGACGATGATGATGATGATGATTTGGATACTAATGTATCCACTTAGCCTTAGAACTTCAGGAAGCCCCTGTGCATTAAAGGGAAATAAACCAGAGCAGTGGTGGCTAAACTTTTTGGGCTCCTGTGCCAAAAATTGTGTGTGTGCCAGCACCCAGAAGGCATTGAGTGCTCCCTCCCCCATGCTCCCTATGCATGCGCACACAATCCCCACCCACCCCTGCCGCCCCCTTACCTGCACTGCGCCTCACAGCTGAATTTTCGGCCAGTTTGAGGACCTTTTCGGACTCCCAAAGGCTTGAGGAAGGCTTCTGCAGGCTTTGCAGGCCAAAAATTAGTCCTATTTCATCACTTCCAGTATTTTCGGAAAAACAGGAAGTGACAAAACAGGGCTAGTTTTTGGCCTGCAAAGTCTGCAGAAGCCTTCCTCAAGCCTTTGGGAAGCCGGAAAAGTCCTCAAACCAGCCAAAAATCAGCTGTGAGGTGCACTCATGACCAGTGAGGTACATTTGCCTGCAGCTCGTGTGCCGGCCCAAATGGCTCTGCGTGCCACCTATGGCATGCGTGCCACAGGTTCGCCATCACAGAACAAGAGAGCTTACCCAAGACGTCCAGCTAGGGAAACATTGATCTCCTGGCCAGATTTTACATTACAGTTGGTCCTCAAACCTGGGACCAAAATTGAGTCCAACATTTCTGTTGCTAAGCAAGACTGCTGTTAAGCGAGTTTTGTCCCATTTTACGACCTTTCTCGCCGCCGTCGTGAAATGAATCGCTGCCGTTGTTAAGTTAGTAATATGATTGTTAGAGGAATCCAGCTTCCACGTTGACTTTGCTCGCCAGAAGGTCGCAAAAGGGGATCATATGACCCCGGGACACTGGAACCGTCATAAATACAAATTAGCTGCCAAGCGTCCGAATTTTGATCAGACGACTCTAAAGGTCATAAGCATGAAAAATGGTTGTCGGTACTGTTGTAATTTTGAATGGTCACTAAACAAACGGCCGTAAGTCAAGGACTACCTGTATCTTGGGGGGAAAACCTCACCAATTGCAAAGTTGCTAGCCATAGACTGAAAGTCTTGCAGGAGAGCCAAAAGGCTGGGAGGCGTTTTTTTGAACTGAAAGAGGGAATAAGCGAAAGATAATTTCGGTCTACATAACAAGCTTAGCGGTAAAGCTGCAGGATTAATAGAGGTGTTCTGTAAGCATCTTTTTTTTAAAAAAATAATCCTCTATAGGTACACCTTTTTTTTTCCTGCTCTGTATATATTCTGGAAAAAAAAAACACAGAACAAACAAATCACCTTTTCAGATTAGTTTGTGCTGGTCCGACAAAGGGCAGTCTTTTAGCAGATATTCTGGGTTGCAAAAGGGAAGTGGGTGAATTTATACACTATTTGGGCCTGGTTTGTGGTCCCTGATTGGCTGCTGGCATGCTGGCATCGTTCTTATAAAACAATAAGAAATCAAGGCTAAATAGAATAGGAATAAAATAGAAAAGAATTAAAATTAGAATAGAATAGGAATAGAATAGAAATAGAAATAGAAATAGAAATAAAACTGGAATGGAATGGAATGGAATGGAAACGGAATGGAATGGATAGAATAGAATAGAATAGAATAGAATAGAATAGAATAGAATAGAATAGAATAGAATAGAATAGAATAGAATTTTTTATTGGCCAAGTTTGATTGAACACACAAGGAATTTGCCTTTGATGCATGAGCTCTCATATACATAATATATATATATTCATCAAGAATCATATGATACAACATTTAGTGATAGTCATGGGAGACTAAATAAGCAATCAAATCATACTAGGAAACTAAATAAAACAATATAAATCATAAAGATACAAGCAACAAGGTTATAGTCATAAGTAGGAGGAGATAGGTAATAGGAAGGATGAGAAGCATAATAGTAATACAGTCTTAGTAAATAGTTGGACGGTGTTGAGGGAATTATTTGATTAGCAGTGTGATGACGTTGGGGAAAAAATTGTCCTTGTGTCTAGTTGTTCTGGTGAGCAGTGCTTTATAGCATCGTTTTGAGGGAAGGAGTTGAAACAGTTTATGTCCAGGATGTGAGGGGTCTGTAAATATTTTCACAGCCCTCTTATTGACTCGTGCAGGATACAGGTCCTCGATTGAAGGCAGCTGGGTAGCCATTGCTTTTTCTGCAGTCCTAACTATCCTCTGAAGTCTGTGTCTGTTCTGTTGGGTTGCAGAACCAAACCAGACAGTTAAAGAGGTGCAGATGACAGACTCAATCATTCCTCTGTAGAACTGGATCAGCAGCTCCTTGGGCACTTTGAGCTTCCTGAGTTGGCGCAGGAAAACTATTCTTTGTTGTGCTTTTTTGATGACGTGTTTGATGTTAGGTGTCCTTTTTTAATATTGAGATATGATAGAACCTAGAAACTGTGTATCAGCATTAAAGATAAACAGTAAAGAAAACACCAACAAATATAAGAGGTCATAGATGGAATGATTCATCTTAAAAGTTTTCAAAAACTTGGCAAGTTTCTCCTTACTGTCAGCAGCTGCAGCTGCTATGTGAGAGTCCCACTTCTGGATAAACCATCTAAGCTAGAATGAGATTAGGTGCTGGTTAATACACTTGCAGTTTGCTGCACTCTGAACTGAGCTTTGAAAGAGGTAAATCTCCTGGAGAGAGGCGGTTTGATCTAGTGGTTAAGACAGCAGGCTAGAAACTGGGAGACTATGAATTCTAGTCACACCTTCAGCATGAAAGCTGGCTAAGTGACTTTGGGTCAATCACTAGGAGACTTTTACTCCTGCCTTAGGCATGAAAGTCAGCTTGGTGACTTTGAGCCAGTCACCAGGAGACTGGGAGTTCTAGTCCCACCTTAGGTATGAAAGCCAACTGGATGTCTCTGGGACAAACACTCTCTCTCAGTCCAACTCACCCCACAAGATTCACATGGAGAAAATAGGAAAAGAAGGAGTATTAGATATGTTCACCATTTTGAGCGTGTGTGTGTGTTTGTCTGTCTGTCTGTATGTATGTATGTGTATGTGCATGTGTGTGTATATATATTTATATATATTAATATAATGTAATGTAATATAATATATATTAATATAATATATATTAATATAATATAATATATATTAGTATAATATATATTAATATATATAATAATGTAACATAACATAACGTAACGTAAATTTTTAGTTCCAGAGATGGGGATTTCTATCTCTTCTCTCTCTTTCTCTTCCTCCCTCCCTCTCCCTTTCCCTCTCCCTCTTTCTCTCTCTTTCTCTCTCTCTCTCTCTCTCACACCCACACCCACCCACCACATGTTTGTTTGTTTATTTATTTATTTATTTATTTATTTATTCATTCATTCAATTTGTATACTGCCCCCTCTCCCAAAAAGGGACTCGGGGCGGTGAACAGCCACAGTAAAAACATACAAATAGAAAAGTTAAAAAAGTTTAAAAATTAATCAAATACATGGCTAAGACCAATAAAACCTGTAAAAAATTATCGAATTAAAAACCCTACACATAACGTTACGCCAGACCGGCCTGTTGGAAAAGGTGGGTCTTAAGTGCTCGTCGGAAGGCCCGTAGGTCAGTAATGGCTCGCATCTCCGCCGGTAGCTCATTCCAAAGGGAGGGTGCTCCCACAGAGAAGACCCGCACCCTCGGGGCCGCCAACCGACATCGGCCAGCTGGCGGCACCCCGAGGAGGCCAACCCTCTGGGAGCGCACTGGCCGGCGGGAGGCCGATGGTGGCAGCAGGTGATCCCACAAGTGTATATGTATATATGTATAATATGTATGTAATATGCCAACGCTCTCTACATGGGGTTTCCCTTGAAGAGCACCCGGAGGCTCCAGCTGGTGCAGAATGTGGCCGCGCGGGTGGTGTTGGGAGCTCCACGGGGCTCCCATGTTATGCCACTCCTGCGTGAGCTGCATTGGCTCCCGGTGGCCCTCCGGGTGCACTTGAAGGTTCTAGTTACCATCTTTAAAGCGCTACATGGCTTGGGATTAGGATATTTGCGGGACCGCCTCCTGCCATTATTGGCCTCCCGTCGACCAATACGCTCCCATAGAGTCGGCCTCCTCGGGGTGCCGCCGGCTGGATGGCTGGAAACTCCGAGGGTGCATGCCTTCTCGTTGGGGGCACCCTTCCTCTGGAATGAATTACACCCGGAGATGAGGACCATCCCTGATCTCTTGACCTTCCGGCGTGCGTTGAAAACTTATTTATTTCATCAAGCCAGTCTGGCTTAGGGTTTTTAGGGGATTTTTAATTCAGTTTCATCTGGTGTTTAGTTTTTAGCCCTCTATTTTTTAGCTCTCAGCCTCTCATATTTGTTCTTTCAATAGCTTTTAATTTTGTACTGTTTTTTGTATTTTAATGCAGCTGTACACCGCCCTGAGTCCTGTTAGGGAAATAGGGCGATATGTAAGTTTAATAAATAAATAAATAAATAAATAAATAAATAAATAATGAATGAATGAATGAATGAATGAATGAATGAATGAATGAATGAATGAATGTATATGTATATATAATAAAAAAATGAAGGCAGGATATCAATGAAACAAATAATAAGTCTTCAAATCAGTCTTACTCAATCATGGCCAGTTTAAGAGATGTGGACTTCAGTGCCCAGAATTCCCCAGTCCCAGCAAGCTGGCTGGGCTATTCTGGGAGTTGAAGTCCACACATCTCTTAAACTTCCCAAGGTTGGAAAAAATACACTGCAGTCCGTATCCAAATGCAGAGCGCTCCAAATTGGCTCTTGAAGACAAATCGCAACTGTAAGAGGTCATTAAGGCTAGTTGACACAATACAATTGCACAACATTTTTTAAAAAAAAAAATGGGTGGTGGGAATTCTCCTGGACACAACCCGTTTTATCCCTGCCGATGAACGACATCCATCCAAGAGGAGGAAAGCCAGGCCATAGATCTGCAAAAGAGGCCAGCAGAGGAAGAGCCGTGGTTATAATTTTACAGTTCACTGAGGTGAAATGGAACCTAGTCAATAAAAAACCCACATTTTCCTGAGCTGTGTAAATCTGCCAGAGCAAGGAATTTATGAATGAGCCAAAAAAGGCAAGCTGGGGGACGGTTGTTTCTAGGTAAGGATTGTTCGGGCAGCCAGGAGTGAATGCGACAGATGTGACCTTGGAACAGGGTGAAAATCGGGTCCCTTCGGCAGACAATTCGGGGTGAGGCGGGGAAGGGATCAAGAATCTTGGGTTTTTTGTGAGCAAGGATCTGAAATGTGCGGCGGGTTTGCATCGAGGGCCGTTCAGTTACACCAATTTTTAAGCTGATTCGTGGGTGAATATCTACTTTCTTGAGGGTTTATTTATTTTACTTATTTATTTTTATATGTCAGTTGCTTACAAGATAATAGGTATAAGTAAAAACATAGTTATGAATGCGTGGATACATATAAGAAAAATAAAATATAAAAGAAACAATAGGACAGGGATGGTAGGCACGTGGTTTGCTTATGCACGCCCCCTATAGACCTCTTAGGAAAGGGGTGAAGTCAATAGTAGACAGTCCAAGGTTAAAGTTTTTGGGGTTTGGGGGAAAAAACCACAGTTATCAGGGTTGCTGATAGGGCTCAGGTAAGAGGCCTGGGCTCGATAAATGGATGAAGTTTGGTCTAGTGTTTAAAGCGCCAGGCTAGAAACTAGGAGGTGGTGAATTGTAGTCTGACTTTAGGCATGAAAGGTGGCTGGGTGACTTTGGGCCAATCACCAGGAGACTGTGAGTTC
Source organism: Bungarus multicinctus (assembly GCA_023653725.1). Taxonomy (NCBI): domain Eukaryota; kingdom Metazoa; phylum Chordata; class Lepidosauria; order Squamata; family Elapidae; genus Bungarus; species Bungarus multicinctus. The sequence continues at coordinate 79,541,662 of CM042848.1, read as the reverse complement.
TAGTCCCACTTTTGAAAGCTGACTAGGTGACTTTGGGCCAATCACTAGGAGACTGTGAGTCCTAATGCTATCTTAGGCATGAAAGCCAGCTGGGTGACTTTGGGCCAATCAGCAAGAAATGGTTAGTTCCAGTCCTGGCTTAAGCATGAAAGCTGGCTGGGTGACTTTGGGCCAATCACCAGGAGACTGTGAGTTCTAGTCCCACCTTTGAAAGCTGACTAGGTAACTTTGGGCCAATCACTGGGAGACTGTGAGTTCCAATCTCACCTTGTGAAAGCTGACTGAGTGACTTTGGGCCAATCATCAGGAGACTGTGAGTTCTAGTCCCACCTTGTGAAAGCTGACTAGGTGACTTGGGGCCAATCACCAGGAGACTGTGAGTTCTAGTCCCACCTTGTGAAAGCTGACTAGGTGACTTGGGGCCAATCACCAGGAGACTGTGAGTTCTAGTCCCATCTTGTGAAAGCTGATTAGGTGACTTTGGGCCAATCACCAGGAGACTGTGAGTTCTAGTCCCACCTTTTGAAAACTGACTAGGTGACTTTGGGCCAATCACCAGGAGACTGTGAGTTCCGATCTCACCTTGTCAAAGCTTACTGGGTGACTTTGGGCCAGTCACCAGGAGGCTGTTGGTTCTAGTTCTGTCTTTGGCATGAAAGCCAGCTGGGTGACTTTGGGCCAGTCAGCAGGTGATGGTGAGTTCCAGTCCTGGCTTAGGCATGAAAGCCGGCTGGGTGACTTTGGGCCAATCACTAGGAAACTATAATTTCTAGTCCTACCTTAAGCACAAAAGCCAGCTGGGTGACTTTGAGCCAATCAGCAGGTGATGGTGAGTTCCAGTCCCACCTTGTGAAAGCTGACTAGGTGACTTTGGGCCAATCACCAGGAGACTGTGAGTTCTAGTCCCTTCTTAGGCACCCTTCACCACTAAACCAAACCGGTCTTCCATTTACGATTCTTTCCTTTATGAACATTAGCATGCTTTTATTTTAAAAGTGGGGCATAGTGACTGGTATAATTAAGATTTTCTTTCTTCAATGTCCTGTCCAAACTGTCAGCTAAAGCTATTGACATGGTTTTGTAGCCAGATGGAAATGAAAAAGGGTTGGTTTTTTTTGTCATTTCAGTATGTTTTTTACACTTTTTTTGGTGAACTAAAAGAAAGCTCTCTCTGTGTCTGCGAGAAGGTAAGAAGTCTGAGATATTCATAAGGATTTATAGACAATTTGCAGAACCCAGTTACACCTCGAATGGATTCTGTTTTGAACATTCAGGCTCAGCGCTACACAAAGCCCATCGCTCACAAATCGCAGAAATTCCAGGCTGCAGTGTCAGGTTTCCAAGGGATGAAATCCATTTAAAAAGAAAAGAGCAAAGTCCATCTTCCAACACAATTTCTTTTATTTAGGAAAGCATCAAACTGGCAAAGTCTGTTGTAATTCTGGATCTGTCACAACCCGGAATTACACCACCTAATATTGGAAGTTAGAAACAGCCCCCAACAGTCACATTCCCCAATAGAGGTAAATCAACGTTTGCCTGGTGTCATCAATCTCCACCTCCAGGTCTCAGCAGGGTCAGCATTCGTTCCCACGGGAAGAAGAACCACCTAGCCCAGTGGTGGCTAACCTTTTTGGGCTCCTGTGTCAAAAATTGTGCGCTCACTTGCTCACACTTGCGTGCCAACACCCAGGAGGCAATGCGCCCCCCACGCCCCTTACGCATGCGTGCGCAATCCCCACCCGCCCACCCACTCCATCGTCCCCTTACCCGCACTGCGCCTCACAGCTGATTTTCGGCCGGTTTGAGGCCTTTTTCAGCCTCCCAGAGGCGTGAGGAAAGCTTCTGCAGGCTTTGCAGGCCGAAAACTAGGCCCGTTTCATCACTTCTGGTATTTTCGGAAAAAATAGGAAGTGATGAAACGGGCCTAGTTTTTGGCCTGCAAAGCCTGCAGAAGCCTTCCTCAAGCCTTTGGGAGGCCGAAAAAGGCCTCAAACCAGCCAAAAAATCCTGTGACGTACGCACATGCACAGTGAGGTAAGTTTGCCTACAGCTTGCATGCCGGCACAAATGGCTCTGCGTGCCACCTGTGGCACACGTGCCATAGTTTCGCCATCATGAACCTAGCCTAGACAACTGTCTCTATCTCCACTCCTCCCCCCCTTAGGAATGTGGCAAGCCCGAAACCCTTCCCCCCATAACCAGCAAAGAGAAAGAAAAAAAAGAATAAAGTTAATTAAACATTGCTGAAATCCCCTAATAAGCAACGTCCCAAAGACGGATGGCTTCATTGGATGCCTTGGTTCACAAAACCACGATGTTAGGATTCTACAACGTGCTGGGCCAAAAATGATCCAGCTCTATTTCAGATTAGTCTACCATACAGGCAGTCCTTGACTTACAATCACAATGGAGCCCAAAATTTCTGTGGCTAAGTGATATGTTTGTTCAGTGACAATTTGCCTCCTTTTTACAAACCTTTCTTGTCATTCTGTTGTTAAGGGAATCATTGCAGTTGTTCCATTAACCTCATGGTTGTTAAGTGAATCTTGACTTTGCTTATCAGAAGGTCCAAAAAGGAGATCCGGTGACCTTCGGACACAGCAATGGTTGTTAAGTGTGAACCGGTGGTCAAGCATCCAAATTTTGCTCACGAGGATGCTTGCAATGGTTGTAAGTGTGAAAAATGGTCCTAACTCACTTAATAAATGGTCACAGAATGAACTGTGGTAAGTCGAGGAGAAACTATATTTCAGAAACTTTGACTCCCTTTTAACAGGAGAGAGAAAGAAAGGAAGGAGAACTACCCTGTTTCTGCGAAAATATGACCTACCCTGAAAGTAAGTCCTAGCTTGATTTTTTTACACGTGTGCCCAATATACGCCCTACTCCTCAAAATAAACCCTAATTAAGATCCCATCCACTCCAGAGTAGAAGGGTGAAAATTAAGCTGGGGGGGAGAAGGGGGGGATGGAGCTGCCCTACTACTTACCTTACCAGGCCTCACACACCTCGATACCTAAGACCACACCTAGAGTACTACATCCAATTTTGTTCACCACATTATAAAAAAGATGTTGAGACTCTAGAAAAAGTACAGAGAAGAGCAACCAGGATGATGAGGCGACTGGAGGCTAAAACATACGAAGAACAGTTGCAGGAACTGGGCCTGGAACTGGGAAGAAAAGGACCAGGGAGACAGGAAAGCAGTCTTCCAATATTTGAGGGGCTGCCACAGAGAGGAGAAAGGGGGGGTCAAGCTTTTTTCCAAAGCCCCCGAAGGCCAGACAGGGAATAATGGATGGAAACTGACCAAGGAGAGATTCAACCTGGAAATAAGGAGAAACTTTCTGACAGTGAGAACGATCAACCCATGAAAGAGAAGTTGCCCTCGGAAGTTGTGGGAGCTTCATCGCTTGAGATCTTCAAGAAGAGATTGGACTGCCATTTGTCAGAAATGGTGTAGGGTCTCCTGCTTGGGCGGGGGGTTGGACTAGATGACCTACAAGGTCCCTTCCAACTCTGATTATCTGTTATCGGTTACTTGCCTCACCCGCTCATTTTTTCTGCAGCCGGCAAGGCTGGCAAGTCTTTCCTGAAAGCCTCTGTAGCTGAAAACAAAGCTCCAGATTAATCCAGAGCTCTGTTATCGGCTGCAGAGGCCTTAAGGAAAGCCTTGCTGGACACAGAAGAAGTTCCTGAAGGCCTCTGACAGCAAAAAGGAAGCCGTGGGCGACGCACACAAGTGAGGTTAATCAGTGGATGGCATCCCCCGAAAATAAGACCTGGTGCCTTTTTTTTTTTTTTTGTGGCAAAAAAAGATATAAGACAGGTCTTATTTTGGGGGAAACACAATAAAACACAGACACAGACACAGAACCACTTAAACCCTGCAAACCAGCTACAACCTGCTGCGGCGAACCAAGCCAAATTAATTGCAGATGGACCTGGCACAGGGCGATGGGATGGGAGGTCACTTCGGATCCGAGTGCCAATGGGTGATGGTTGCTTAACTGTTGTGTTCTCTGTGGCTGCCGACCTGGCGTGGGGTGCCTCTCACGCCCTCATTTTATTAATTAGAGGCTCCGACACAAAAGCCCGATCAGCAGGGTACAATTTTAATTAATCTCACGGCCACGCGGTGGAAGGCAAATGTTGTAAAAAGAGCCGACAGACCAGCAATTAGACAACAGCATCCAGTGCAGCCGTGCAAAGCTGGGCATACAATGTTGGCATGCGGCTGTAACCGTCTCTCAGCTAGTCATTTGTGTAATTGGGGGGGGAGGGGGAGAATTGCTTTTGCCCCTCTTCTCCTGACAGCCTTTACAACAGGATTCCAGACTCTATTGCAACTTTTAATGTCTGTCTGTCTGTCTTGTCTGTCTCTATCTATCTATCTATCTATCTATCTATCTATCTATCTATCTATCTATCTATCTATCTATCTATCTATCTATCTATCTATCTATCTATCTTATCCATCCATTCCATTTACCTATTTATCATTCTACCTACCTACTTACCTACCAACCTATGTTTCTATATCGATCTATCAATCTATCAAATTATCATTCTATATCTAGCTATCTAGCTATCATTCTACCTACCTAACTACCTATTGATCTATTGATCTTTCTATATCTCAATATCTATCTTATCTTTGTAGACTTCAGTTCAGCATTCAATACCATATTCCAGACACTCTTCTAAGTAAGCTAAATCAACTAGAAGTACCTGAACACACTTGTAAGTGGATCATAAGCTTCCTAACAGACAGGAAGCAGCATGTGAAGCTAAGCGGAATCACATCCGATACCTGTACAATCAGCACAGGGCCTCCACAAGGCTGTGTGCTTTCTCCACTTCTCTTTTCCCTATGTACCAATGACTGCATCTCAAACGATCCATCTGTTAAAATACTGAAGCTGCAGATGATACAACAGTGATTGGTCTCATTCAAGATAACGATGAATCCGCATACAGACAAGAGGTTGTACAACTTGCCTTGTGGTGTAACCGGAACTATCTGGAACTGAACACACTCAAAACCATAGAAATGGTGGTAGACTTTAGAAAAAAACCCTCCCATACTACCACCTCTTACAATACTAGACAACACAGTATCAACGATAGAGAGCTTCAAATTTCCAGGTTCTACTATATCACATGACCTAAAATGGACACCTAACATCAAAAACGTCATCAAAAAAGCACAACAAAGAATGTTCTTTCTGCGCCAACTCAGAAAGCTCAAAGTGCCCAAGGAGCTGCTGATCCAGTTCTACAGAGGAATTATTGAGTCTATCATCTGCACCTCTATAACTGTCTGGTTTGGTTCTGCAACCCAACAGGACAGACACAGACTTCAGAGGATAATTAGGACTGCAGAAAAAACAATTACTACCCACCTGCCTTCAATCGAGGACCTGTATACTGCATGAGTCAAAAAGAGGGCTGTGAAAATATTTACAGACCCCTCACATCCTGGACATAAACTGTTTCAACTCCTTCCCTCAAAACGACGCTATAGAGCACTGCTCACCAGAACAACTAGATACAAGAACAGTTTTTCTTCGAAAGCCATTACTCTGCTAAACAAATAATTCCCTCAACACTGTTCAACTATTTACAAAGTGTACACTACTACTACTGTTAATCTTCTCATCACTCCTTATCACCCATCCCCTCCCACTTGTGACTGTAACTTTGTTGCTTGTATCCTCTGTTTCCTAGTATGATTTGATGTTGATTGTACCCTATGACTATCATTAAGTGTTGTATATTATGATTCTTGATTCTTAACGAATGTTCCTTCTTTATGTATACTGAGAGTATTTACACCAAGACAAATTCCTTGTGTGTCCAATCACACTTGGCCAATAAAGTATTCTATTCTATTCTATCTTATCCCTCCATCCATCCATCCATCTAGCTATCTATCATTCTGTCTATCTACCTACTACCTATCTATTGATCCATTGATCTATCATTCTGTATCTCTATATCTATCTATCTATATCGATCTATTGATCTATCAAATTTATCGTTCTATACAGTATCTCTACATCTATCTATCTCTATTGTTCTATTGCTCTATCATTCTATAACTATATCCATCCATCCATCCATCCATCCATCCATCCATCCATCCATCTATCATTCTATATCTATTGATCTATCAATCTATCATTCTATATCTCTATATCTATCTATCTTTGCAGATCACTTGGGGGTGTTTTATTGAAAGATGAGAATAGAAACGGTGACAGTGGACAGGAGAACATTTGAGAAAGGGGATGAGATAGATGGTCTCTTCAGTCCAAAATTCTGTAGCAAAGGCCTCTGAAACATTTACAGGGAAAAGATGCATGCTTTCTTTCTTTTCTTGAGATATCTGGGCTCAGGCCTAGTGGCGTTATGATTAACTGATTAGATTCCTTCTCTCCCCCTACTTCTCCTTCACAATTTGACCTATAGGTATTCCTTTTTTAAAAAAGGATTTATTTGTATAGCACAGGGGTGTCAAACTCGATTTCATTGAGTGCCGCATCAGGGTTGTATTTGACCTCAGGAGTAGAGGTGGTATTCAGCCAGTTCTGGAGAACTGGTAGCAGAAATTTTGAGTAGTTTGGAGAACGGCAAATACCACCTCTGACTGGAGATTTTGCAGTATCCTTCCCCTGCCATGCTTACCAAGCCACGCCCACAGAACCAGTAGTAAAAAAAATTGAATCCCATCACTGCTCGGGAGAATGGGGCAGTGGGGGCATGACCAGCTCGATGTCATTCGTGTTGGGGGCACATGCGGTGGCCCGAGCACTCGGCCAGCAAAAATGGGCTACCGAGCTCTGTTTTCAGCTGCATCCCTCTGCCAGCAAAAATGGAGCTTGGGAGGGTTGCCTGCCTGGCAGAGGCACCGCAAGCTGGTCTTTTGCTGTTTCCAGCGTGGCCCTGTGGGTCAGATCTAAACACCCCGCAGGCCAAATCTGGCCCCTGGCCCTTGAGTTTGACACTCCTGATATAGCACATACAAATCGTCTGAAATGGTATAGGTGTCAACTAAAAAATACTCCTTTGGTCTTTTTAATTGCCAGCTGAAAGGGAGTGGGGGAAAACAGTGCATTCCTTAAATGCCTCAGATAATCGCCTGGGCAGCCCAAAGCTGTCAGCACGCAAGATTATTACTGGAGAGCATGATTGATGGCTCTTGGCTATGGATGTGTCCCATTGGAGAATATACATCCAGGGGATGAGGGGAAGACCAGAGTCAAGGGGGAAATGAATGATGTATCTTAGTGTCGGCTGCACCCAAGTAATGCTGACATGGTCATTCCTAATAAATCATTTTGTTTTTTTACTCTGAGAGGTGTGGCTAGAGACCTACAATTTGAACGGGGGCGGATTTATTTTATTTTATTTATTTTATTTTTCGATTTTTAATGGGGTTAGGGAGGGATGCTACGGGTCTGGGGAGGGAGGTGGGGAGGAGGGTGAGGGATAGATTGGGTTGGGGGTTGGGGGTCAGCCAAGCTGGTGGGCACGCCTGGGGGGGTCTCCCCCTGGTAACGATGTGCCCACCAGGTTTCCAGGCATTTCATCGGCGAGGGCTCAGGGTAGGGGTGGTGGTGGGGATATAGCTATTAAACCTTTGTCATGGTCTGATCATTCTCTCCTTAGACTAGACTTCTGTACCACCAATCCGCACCGCAGGGAGGCGGAGCCGAGGAGATGGTTCCGCCCTAGACGCCTGATGGATTCTGAACGGTTCCAGACAGAGCTTGGGCCATTACCTGAAACTCTGGCTCATAACTCGGCCACAGACTTGGTAGCCGCCTGGGATAAGCTGGCTGCCAAAGCTCTGGACTGGGTTGTGCCTTTGTGACCTCTGGCCCGGCAGAGATCTCACTCGGCCCCGTGGTTTATGGAGAAGCTGAGGAAGATGAAATGCCGGAAAAGACGTCTGGAGGGCGTCTGGAGGGCCAGTCATGCCGAGTCCGACCAAACACAGGTTAGGCCCTATATTAGGACCTACCTAGTGGCAATAGAGGCAGCGAAGCGTTCTCACTTCTCCGCCCTTATTGCATCAGCAGAAAATTGACCCGCCGCCCTGTTTAGAGTGACCTGCTCCCTGCTTGGGCCGGGAGCGCGGGAGGATCTCTTGCAGGGAAGGGCGGAGGAGTTTTCACGATTTCTGCACGATAAAATCGCTCAGATTCGGGCCGGATTGGACTCTAGTTGGGAGGTCCTGGGGGAGGTGACCGCGGCGAGTCTTGAGATGGTTATCTGGGACGAGTTCGACCCTGTGACCGCCGAGGGTATAGACAGCTTGCTGGGGTGGCTGAATGCCACCACATGTTTATTGGACCCTTGCCCCTCCTGGCTGGTCTCTACCACCAGAGAAGTGACGCGGAGTTGGCTCCAGGGAATTGTTAACACCTCTTTGATGGAGCGCTTGCTGCCCACTGCCTTGAAAACGGCAGTGGTGCAACCCCTCCTTAAGAAGCCCTCCCTGGACCCAACTCTCTTGAACAACTATCCTCCTGTCTCCAACCTTCCTTTCGTGGTGAAGGTTGTTGAGAGTGTGGTGGCAAGTCAGCTTCCCCAGTACCTGGATGAAGATACGTACCTGGATCCCTTCCAATCGGGCTTCAGGCCTGGACATAGTACTGAAATGGCATTGGTCGCGTTGGTTGATGATCTCTGGAGGGCCCGTGACAGGGGTTATTCCTCTGTCCTGGTCCTATTAGACCTATCAGCGGCTTTTGATACTATCTACCATAGTATCCTATTGCGATGGTTGGGGGGGTTGGGGGCACCGTGTTGTGATGGTTCACCTCCTTCCTCTCCGACCGTCTGCAATTTGTGTTGGTGGGGAGGGAGAGATCTACCTCTAGGCCCCTCGATTGTGGGGTGCCTCAGAGGTCGGTCCTCTCTCCTCTCCTATTCAACTTTTATGTGAAGCCGCTGGGGGAGATCATCTGTGGCTTTGGGGTGAGGTGTCATCTGTACACTGATGATACTCAGCTGTACATCTCCACCCCAAGCCATCCCAACGATGCCATGGAGGTCATGTCCCGCTGTCTGGAGGCCGTGCGGAACTGGATGGGCGGGAACAGGCTCCGACTCAACCCTTCCAAGACTGAGTGGCTGTGGTTTCCAGCGTACCGATATAGCCAGGTAGTTCCATCGCTGGCTATTGGGGGTGAGATTCTGCCCCCTTCAGAGAAGGCTCGCAATCTGGGTGTCCTCCTGGATGTACGGCTGTCTTTGGAAGACCACATTACGGCCGTCTCCAGGGGGACGTTTCATCAAGTTTGCCTGATCTGCCAGATGCGGCCCTTTCTGGATCGGGATGTCTTACGCACGGTCACTCATGCCCTGGTCACCTCCCGACTGGACTACTGTAACGTCCTCTACATGGGGCTCCCGAATGGGAGCATCCGGAGGCTTCAACTGGTACAGAATGTGGCCGCGCGGGTGGTTATGGGGGCGTCAATGTTCTCTCATGTGACGCCCCTCCTGCACGAGCTGCATTGGTTGCCAGTGGCCTCTCGGGTGCGCTTTAAGATTTTAGTGTTAACTTTTAAAGTGCTCCATGGCATCGGACCAGGATATTTACAAGACCGCATTCTGCCATTTTCCTCTCACCGTCCGGTGCGTTCCCACAGGGGTCTCTATGTGCCGGTGGTGACCCCGAGGAATAGGGTCTTCTCTGTGGGGGCGTCTGCCCTTTGGAATGGGTTGCCTCCGGAGTTACGTACAGCCACGGACCTGGGGACCTTCAGGCATGCCTTGAAAACCTGGCTCTTTGGGCTGATTTTAGATTTGGGTATTTTAATTTTTATATTAAATTTTAGGGTTTTAGGGAAGGGTTTTAATTGTTTTCAGCCAGGGCCTTTAGTTTAATTTAGTTTTAATTTTTACATATTTATTGTTTTAATTGTGTGGCTGTGCACCACTCCGAGTCCTTCGGGAGAGGAGCGGTATATAAATAAATATTATTATTGTTGTTGTTGTTGTTGTTCTTCTTCTTCTTGTTGTTATTATTATTATTATTATTATTATTTGTCAGAGTCCTGACAATAGGATCTCCTGCTTGAGCAGAGGGTTGAACTAGCTAGAAGATCTCTTCCAATTCTGCTATTCTGTTCTCTTAGGAAATGATTAAAGGTCTGGAGACTAAAACACATGGTGAACGGTTGCAGGAATTGGGTGTGGCCAATCTAGAGAAAAGAAGGACTAGGGGGACATGATAGCAGTCTTCCAGTATTTGGGGGGCTGTCACAGACAGGAGGGGGCAGTGGTGGGATTCAGCCAGTTCACACCAGTTCAGGAGAACCGGCTGTTAATTTGCTGAGCAGTTTGATGAACTGGTTGTTGGAAGAAATCATTAGGGCAGGGAACTGGTTGTCAAATTATTTGAATCCCACCACTGGCGTGGAGGACAACTTGTTTTCCAAAGCACCAGAAGGCAGGACAAGAAGCAACGGATGGAAATGCATCAAGCAGAGAAGCAACCTGGAATTAAGGAGAAACTCCCTAACAGTGAGGACAATTAACCAGTGGAACTGCTTGCCTCTAGAAGTTTTGGGTGCTCCAAAAACTAGATGTTTTTAAGAAGAGATTGGACAGGCACTTATCTGGAGTGGTATATGGGATCTTCTGCTTGGGCAGGGAGTTTATTCAGAGTTTTGCAGCATTAATTTAACACCAGAAAAATAAACACAGATGGCTGCTGCTTCGTTTAAAGTCTTTATAAACATAATAAGTAGATTTTACTAACCAGCTGTAGATTTCTCCAACATGGAGCAAACCCAAACAGAAATAAACATGTTGCAAGTAACATCAGAGCAGAGCTCCAGTCTTCAGCAAGCAAGCAAGTTAGCTTCATCTTCAACAGACAGACTCAGAGCTCAACATAGCTGCAGAGTTGCAGAGCTTAATATAGAGCCACGCCTAGGCTACTTCTAGTTTCAGTTTCCAAACTCTCATTGGTTGATTTAGTTGCTATGCCTATTCATTGGCTGACCTTGTTACCATGCTCTATTCCAGTTCATGAATATACTCTGACAGGGTTGGACTAGATGACCTCTAGTCAGGAGGGGAAACCCACTTTCTCTTCCGACCTGAAAACCCACAAAGCCACAATCGACAAAACTGATTGCCTTGCGTCTCGGCGTTGCATCGAGCCCGTTCTCCCCACCTGCTGGAGAAAATGTCATGTGCGATAAGGAAAGAGCACTTCAAGGTTGGGTTAGATGTTATCTGAGAAGATTTTTGCCACCTCAATTGGCGACGGGGGAATTTAGAGCTGGCAAAAATACCATCGAAGCTAGAAGTCCATTTCAATCAGCCCTCCTAGATCTCAAATGAAGAAGAAGACAAAAAGTGAAATAAATCTGATTTATTTCTCTGCCTTCAGGAGGCCTCAAAGAGAAATGGATTTCTGGATCGATTCGCCTGAGACACAAAATACAAAACCTTGTTTTTTGCAGACACCTGCAGGGGATCCTCAACTTACGACCGCAAGGGAACCTGTGATGCCACTGTTGGAGTCTGCCTCAAAGGGAGAAATGGAACAGCTGACAGGGAGTGGGTGTGTGGCTCCGGTGGTTGTGGAGGAAACTGGGGAAGGGCACAGGCCAGATGGGCATTCAGAGAAAGACCCAGGCCCATCCCCTCTTACCCTAGGGTACGCAGGGAGGAGTGGATAAGGGAGAAATGTGAGTGGCGTAGTCTACGGGGGAGGAAGTGGCCCTGATCCCCTTCATAGACAAACTGCACATGGCAAAGGTGCTGGAAGCAAAGCATGCATTATTTTTGTTGGAGATTATCTGTGTTTTGGCTTCCTCCCAAACTGTGGTTGCTGTGTTATCTGGTAGAAGTATGCCATTGATCATCCTTGCCTGCCGTAGTCATTCCTTCAGTGTGGTGCGTTGGGTTTTTTTATTTCGAATTAACTTTACTTTGGGTACATTTGCTCCCTCCGTAAACTGTTTTCTTTAAGAGTTTGACATCCTGCCGAGGATAATTGGACATTGGGGCCAAGTTGGAGGCATTAAAGGGACCCTCTTCTATTTTTGTGACTTGGTTATTTTTGTGTCATGCCCCGGGTCATCAGAGAACCTGTCTAGGATGGTTGTAAATTGTGACTGTTGTAAAACAGGTCACCCAAGTGACTGACTCAATGTTATGACCTTTTTCCTGGCGGTTATTAAGAAACATACCACAGGCATTAAGCGAGCTTTGGGGGCATTTTAGCTGAAAACTGGAAATAAATTTGAAGTTTTTGCAAAACAAAGTAGTCTATTGACTTACCACAGTTCATTTAGTGACTGTTCAAAGTTACAGCGGCACTGAAAAAAGTAACTTACGACCATTTTTCACACGTATGACCTTAGCCTTCCCATGGTCATGTGATTCAAAATTCAGATGCTTGGCAACTGATTCACATTTACGACGGTTGCAGTGTCCCGGGATCAAGCAAATGGGGAAGTTAGATTCACTTAACAATCGGGTTACTAACTTATCAAGAGTAGTGATTCACTTAACAACGGTGAGAAGAAGGGACAAAACCCGCTCCACAAATGTCTCGCTTAGTAACGGAAATGTTGGGTTCAGTTTGTGCTTTGGTGAGATCCCAATAGGTAACTTAGCAACCAACTTCGAAAGGTCCCTAAGCAGTGCATCATAAGTTGAGGATTACCTGCATTGCTGTGTTTGCATTACAGGGTGGAACTGAAATCCGCTTTCTGGCGGTTTAATCAGATGCCCTGGTTCACATAATGTGTTAAGAGATTGGCTAAAATTCTCAACTGCGATTGCTGCAGTTTGCAAACTTTTGCTGAAATTCAAGACAGGAGAATAATGAGGGAAATAATAATGTATGGTGTAGTCCTCAGCGTGCGACCACAGTTGAACCTCAAATTTCTGTTGCTAAGTGAGACAGTTGTGAATTTTGCCCCATTTTGTCACCTTTCTGGCCACCATTATTAAGTGAATGATTGCAGTTGTTAAGTTAGTCACATGGTTGTGAATATAATAAAACAGAATAGAATAGAATCTTTACTGAGAATAGAATAGAATCTTTATTGAGAATAGAATGGAATGGAATAGAATAGAATAGAATAGAATAGAATAGAATAGAATAGAATAGAATAGAATAGAATAGAATAGAATAGAATACTGGAAACCCTTTGTAGACTTTTTGCATGACACAGAGAGAGAAAAAATCCAGCTATGATTTGTGGGTCTGATGGTTGGGGGTAGGAAATCAGATAGTAGAAAAATAAGTGCGAATTTTCTTTTTGTTACTTCTAGGAAAAGATACCTTTGTAATTGCAGTTGCTGCCAAGAAAAGTAGAATAACAAAGTTGGAAGGGACCTTGGAAGTCTTCTAGTCCAACCCCCTGCTTAGGCAGGAAACCCTACACCACTTCGGACAAAGGGTTATCCAATATTTAAATCTTAAAAACTTCCAGTGTTGGAGCATTGACAACTTCTGGAGGCAAATTATTCCACTGTTTAATTATTCTAAACTGTCAGAAAACTTCTTCTTAGTTCTAAGTTGCTTCTCTCCTTGATGAGTTTCCATCCATTATTCCTTGTCTGGCCTACATGTGCTTTAGAAAATAGCTTGACCCCCTCTTTTCTGTGGCAGCCCCTCAAATATTGGAAGACTGCTCTCCTGTCTCCCCTGGTCCTTCTCTTCCCTAGACTATCCAAGCCCAGTTCCTGCAACCGTTCATTGTGTGTTTTAGCTTCCAGTCCCTTAATCATCCTGGTTGTTCTTCTCTGTACTTTTTCTAGAGTCTCAACATATTTTTTATAATGTGGTGACCAAAACTGGATGCAGTACTCTAGGTGTGGCCTTACTAAGGCTTTATAGAGTGGTATTAGTGCCTCCCTTGATCTTGATTGTATCCCTCTGTTTATGCAGCCCAGAACTGTGTTGGCTTTTTTGGCAGCTGCAGTACACAGCTGGCTCCTATTTAATTGGTTGTCCTCTAGGACAGTGTTTTTCAACCTTGGTACTTTGAAGATTTGTGGACTTCAACTCCCAGAATTCCTCAGCCAGCTCTTCAAACCCCCAAGGTTGAAAAACACTGCTCTAGGACTCCAAGATCCCTCTCACAGTTACTACTATTGAGTGAGGTGCCACGTATACTGTCCCTGTGCATTTCGTTTTTCTTGCCACAATGCAGAACCTTACTTTTTTATTTTTATTTTTATTTTGTAAGCGAATCTGGCTTCTCTAGTGACTTTGCTAGTCAGAAGGTTGCAAAATATGTGATATATGTGACGTGCGACATTGCAATAACTCTGAACCTATTTTCAAGCATCCAAATTTTGATCACATGCCCATAGAGATGCTATAACGGTCATAAGTGTGAAACGTGGCCATAATTCCACTTTTTTCCCCGTGCCGTTATAATTTCAGATGGTCACTAAAGAAACAGTTGTAATAACAAAACTGCCTGGGCTAAAAAGTTTTTGGGCTGCAACGTACAAAAGGAATCAACGGGAAAATATGTGGTTGAAAGAATTGATGTTTATATTAAGTTCCAATCCTAAAGAGAATTTTTTTTTTTATTAAATGATATGCCATGGTATATGACAGCAGAACGGTCTAAAATGTATAAAGATACTTCAAAGTTATGCTGAAGATACGGACAACCTAAAGGGACATTTTGTCATATTTTGTGGACATGTAAAAAAGCAGAAAGAAAGAAAGAAAGAAAATTGGATGCAAATACATGCACGAATTCAGAAGATTTTAAAATACAGTTAAGACCTGAAGCTGCTCCTTTGGGATTAATGGACAGACAGTTTGAAATAAATCATGGAGGCTTCATTTTATATATGACAACTGCGGCGAGATTATTATATCCTCAAAAGTAGAGAGGTTTGACACTATCCACAATGGAGGAATGATTGGTGAAGATGATGGAACTTGCAAAGAAATCTCAATTGACTTCCTTGATTAAAGAAATGACAATATCTACATTTATGACTGACTGGAAACCCCTTATAGACTTTTTGCATGAGACACAGAGAGAAAAAAATCCAGCTATGATTTGTGAGTCTGATGGTTAGGGGGTGGGGAAATCACGTAGTGGAAAAATAAGTGAGAATTTTCCTTTTTTGTAACTCTAGGAAGAGATAACTTTGTAATTGCAGTTGCTGCCAAGGAAATTAAAAGCCTTTCTTTCTATTTTTTTTTTCCTGCAGATTTACCACTTCCTTTTTTTCCCCCTTTTTACTTTCTTTCTTGACTTTCTATTAGGTTTATATACTAGATGGATGGTTGGATGGATGGATAAATAGATAGGTAGATGAAAGATAGAGAGCCAGAAGAAAGAGAGAGAGAGAGGGAGAGAGGAAGAGGAAGGAAGGAAGGAAGGAAGGAAGGAAGGAAGGAAGGAAGGAAGGGAAGGAAGGAAGGAAGGAAGGAAGGAAGAAGGAAGGAAGAGAGCTAGATAGCTACTTGTAGCTAGCTAGTTAGCCAGATAGATAGATAGATAGATAGAAGATAGATAGATAGATAGATAGATAGATAGATAGATAGACAGATGATAGATAGATAGATAGATAGATAGATAGATAGATAGATAGACAGATGATAGATAGATAGATAGATAAGATCGATAGCTAGATAGACTAGCGATAGACTAGATGATAGGATAGATAGATAAGATGTCGATCGACCGATAGATAGATAGATAGATACTCGTATATCGATAGAAAGATGATAGATCGACAGAGATAGGATAGATAGATAGATAGATAGATTAGATGATCGATAGACAGAGATAGATTAGATAGACATATGATAGATAGATAGATAGATAGACTAGATAGAATAGATAGAGCTAGTATGAAGCATACGATAGATAGATAGTATTGATAGACTAGAGGATAGATAGATAGATAGATAGATAGATAGACAGATGATAGATAGATAGACAGAGAGATAGATAGATAGATAGATAGATAGATAGACAGATGATAGATAGATAGATAGATAGATAGACAGATGATAGATAGATAGATAGATAGATAGATAGATAGACAGATGATAGATAGATAGATAGATAGATAGATAGATAGATAGACAGATGATAGATAGATAGACAGAGAGATAGATAGATAGATAGATAGATAGATAGATAGATAGATAGATAGATAGATAGGTAGGTAGATAGATAGACAGATGATAGATAGATAGACAGAGAGATAGATAGATAGATAGATAGATAGATAGACAGATGATAGATAGATAGATAGATAGATAGATAGATAGATAGACAGATGATAGATAGATAGATAGATAGACAGATGATAGATAGATAGATAGATAGATAGATAGATAGATAGATAGATAGATAGATAGATAGATCTATCGTTAAGTATCTTTATCAGTCCTGGGAGTGAGGGTGAGAGGAGGAGGAGGAGGAGGAGATCAGTGCTAAATGAGAGTGGGGTTTACTCTTATTTGTATATACTGGTGGCTTGCCCTGTTGGTGTGGGTGGAAGTGTTCTTGGTTGTTCCTTGATTGAGCCGTTGTTTACCGTTTGCTTGTATGAGTTGGCAACTCCTTGATTGAGGTATTATTTACTTCTGATTGTCTAGTGTTGATCTTGGTGTTATCTCGGCTTTACTTGGTGTTGATTGCTGATGAGGAAGCGCTTTGGTCCTTTGGTTTCCTGTTTAGCTTTTGGATTGTCTCTTTTAAATGGTATGTAGACGTTGTTTATCTCTACGTGCCTGTTGATGGCTCCTATGTCTGAGTGCTCCCTGCTGGTTTTTTTTTCATCCCCCAAGCCTGGCATCTCTCCACCTGAAAGTTTTATATATCCAGTTTAAGCCTGCAAATCACAGCTTGTTTGTTTTGGCTTCCACGGTAAAAATGTTGCTGCATTTGGAGTCCTGCCGACTTATTCAGATCATGAACTTATTTCCCCAAGATTGAACGTTAACCAGCCTTGCCAGACAGGACGTTAAGAGGTTAGGAACCTGTATGACTTGTCCCGAATTGTTAAAACTTCTCTTTCTTTTTGTCCCCCACAGCTTATCCGTGTACCGGTGGAGTCTTGCGAACAGTACAAAAGTTGTAGCGAGTGCCTGGGCTCGGGGGACCCCCACTGCGGATGGTGTGTGCTTCACAACATGTAAGTGTGACTCGCCGGGACGAGAGAAGACGGTTGCATGCATCCTTTTCTCTTCTCTCGCCTCACCTTTTCTCACCCCCGGGCGTCAAAGCCAACGAAGCTGCAAATGGAGAGGCCCATCCTCCAGGGAGGTGGGAAGCTGGTTCATTGGACATGGACCTCTTGGCTTGGAAAGAGCCGAGGAGGAGAGGGAGGAAGGAGTTGGGGACTCCTGCCAAAGCAGAGCTGTCTCTGCCGATTGGTTGTTGGGAAAGGCTGCACCTTCTTCCATTCCTAACATCTCATTGGGAGGCTGTGAGTTCTAGCCCCGCCTTAGGCTTGAAAGGGAATTGGGTGACCTAGGACCAATCGCCAGGAGGCTGTGAGTTCTAGTCCCACCTTAGCATGAAAGGTGATGGGATGACTTTGGGCCAATCAGCAGGAGGCTGTGAGTTCTAGTCCCGCCTTAGGCATGAAAGGCGATGGGATGACTTTGGGCCAATCACCAGGAGGCTGTGAGTTCTAGTCCCGCCTTAGGCATGAAAGGCGATGGGATGACTTTGGGCCAATCACCAGGAGACAGAGAGTTCTAGTCTCATCTTAGGCATGAAAAGCAGCAGGGTAACTTTGGGCCAATTGTCAGAAGGCTATGAGTTCTAGTCCCACCTTAGGAGTGAAAGGGGATTGGGTGCTTTTGGACCAATCATCAGGAGGCTCTGTGATTGCTGATTTGAATGGTTCTTTTGAACGCTTTAATATCTTTATGCTGTCAGCTGCCCAGGGACGTCCTTGGATACGGGATGGGCAGCAAATAATTTTCATAAACAAAGAAACTTTAACTCCACCCTGTTAAACATCACCTGCCTGGGGAACCAAAATAATGTTTTTTTTTGGTGGGAGGGAGGAAGCGAAATGACTTGGAAGCAACGGGTGCCACTCAGAGTCTTTGATTCAATGATTTCTGGAGAAAAAGACCTCTCTTTTTGGGAGGGAAATGACCCAACCCAGGGGGAAGACTTTCTTTTCCCCCAAGCCTTTGTGGAAAACTGAGCTCCTGCTTTTGTGTTCTCTGCATGGCGCCTCTTCATCAGAAGCAATTGGCTGCTTAGCCAGTTTCAAAGGCGATCTCAGGGCGCTGGCAGTCAACGTTAAAAAACCCTCCGGCAGTGAGTCAGTTGCGGCTGGCTATTCACGGAGACGCCACCACAGGCCTCTTGCCTTTCTCCGTTCTCCGCGCCGTTCCCAAAACTGGCTTCTTATTCCCCCCTGATTCTATAGTTGAGAGAATTGATTTCTCCAGAGGAAAGGCATCCCGGCATACAGCAGGCACAGAGGGAGTTGGAAAGCAGAATGGAAACAAAAAAAGAGAAGGATTGTTTTCTATAAGGCAAGGTGGGAAATTTGGAAGAAAGTGGGCCTTAAAAAGTTTTGTATTAGCTGGCATCTGACTTTTTAGATCACCTGTCCGGCTTCCAAGAAAGACGACCGTATTAGACGAAAAATCCAGGGAGCATTGAAAGATTTGAGTTTGTGTATCTCCCTATCTACTGGGTGGCAGGAATGAAGGCAAATCTGTGTGTCCCGGGATAATGTTGTAGGATCCAATCTGGGTCGGTGATTGAGTCCAGATGTTTAGTTTTTTGAACTTTCTAACTTGTGCTGGAGCCGATCCTTGGAGAAGTTCCCTGTGAATGAGCTCCAGCCCGAGTCCAAAAGCTTGGAAGAGTAAATTTCTAGTCCTGAGGACCAACCCAGGTTGGATTATACTGGGTGTCTTGCTTCTTGAAGCCCAGATCTCGTGTTTCTCCAAAAATAAGAAGCTGTCTTATATTTTTTTTCCACCAAAAAAGGCACCAGGTCTTACTTTCGGGGAATGTCATTCATTGACTACATCCACTGACTAACCTCACTTGCGTGTGTCGTCCTCCGGTCTCCTTTTTGCTGTCAGGGGCCTTCAGGAACTTCTTCTGCAGCCAGCAAGGCTTTCCTGAAGGCCTCTGCAGCCGACAACAGAGCTCTGGATCGATCCAGAGCTTTGTTATCAGCTCCAGGGGCCTTCAGGTAAGCCTTGCTGGCTGCAGAAGAAATGGGCCGGCGAGGCAGATGTTGGGATGTATGAGGCCTGGCTACAACTCTCCAAAGGGAAATAGTAGAGCAGCTCCACCCCCTATCCCCACCCTAGCTTAATTTTTACTCTGGAGTGGGAGGGATCTTAATTAGGCCTTATTTTGGGGGCAGGGCTTATATTGGGCGCATGTGTAAAAATCAAGCTAGGACTTACTTTCAGGGAAGGTCATATTTTCAGGGTAACAGGGTAGAACATAGAATAACAGAGCTGGAAGGGACTTTAGAGGTCTTCTAGTCCAGCCCCCTGCTCAAGCAGGAGACCCTCTACCATTCCAGACAAATGACTGTCCAATCTCTTCTTAAAAACCTCCGGTGATGAGGCAGCCACAACGTCTGGAGTCAAGTCGTTCCAACTGATGAATTGTTCTCAACTGTGTGACCCATTTAACAACTGCAGTTATTTGCTTAACAGTAGTGGCAAGAAAAAGACCTAAAATGGGACAAAACTCACTTAACAACTATCCTGCTTAGCCCCAGAAAATCTGGGCTCCATTGGAGTCATAAGTCGAGGAATCTGCACAAATAGAAAAAAAAGTAGTTTTTTTAAAAAAATTTTTTTTACTCCTGGGTCATCCTCCCAATGGCAACTCTAAAAAGACCAGAGAAAAAAATTTCCCCTAGGGGGAAAACCAGAGTCAATAGTGACAACGAATGATGTATCTCAGAGTTGGCTACACCCAGGCAGTGCTGGCGTGTTCACTCCCAATAAATCCTTTTGAAGTTTTGGAAGATTGGCTCGAGACTTATGATTTAATTGGTGTAACTGTTGGAAACCTGACGCCCAACCTCACTTTGTCGTCTTCTCAGCGAAGACTGGCTAGAATGGAGTCGCCTTTTTCAGTCCAATTGTTGGCTGAACTTTCTTGCAACCATCGCTGGAACTTCTTTCCACCGAAGGAAGAAACAAACAAAGTTTGTGGGGGGAGGGAAATAGTGGCTTTTGCCCAACACCCGTACCTGCTTTTCTGATCTCCTGGCTGCTTCCAGGTAGCTTCTTCTGAAGCTTCCCTCCAAAATCCTCTCTTGAAGCCGAAAAGATCATCTTAGATATTTCCAGAGGTCGCGAGGAAAGGTTTTTAATTGCGTCTTTTAAACGTTCTCTCTCCCCTTTTCGTTGCCTCGGCGGTGGAAATAAATACCATCTGCTCTCAGCGGGTAACTCAATCCCGCTGTTCATAGGAATGTCCTCAATTGATCGAACTCGGATTTACCTTCTTCTTCTTTTTGGTCAAAGTTGTGCGATTGAGTAAGCCGGCTTGCCGGTAATCCAAGCTCCCTTCAGAGGCCTCGATAAAAATCAAGAGCCTTGAAGGCCTCTTTACAGCTGCTTGACTTTAAGATGAGATCTCTTTTGGGTGCCCAAGTTGGTTACCTATCTCAGAACTTTCTCTCTCTCTCTCTTTCTCTCACTCTTTCTCTCTCTCTCTCTCCCTCCCTCCTTCTCTCCCTCTCCCCTCCCTCCCTCTCTCTCTCCCTCTCTCTCTGTACAACTCTTTTGGTCTGAAGCATGACAAGAGGCAATGGATGGAAACTTGTCAAAGAGAGATACAACCAGGCCCTAGAGACATCTCCTCACAGTGAGAACAATTACAGTCAGAATCAGAAAGGAGCTGGAAGGGGCCTTGGAGGTCTTCTAGTCCAGCCCCCTGTTCAGCAGAAGATCCTAGGCCATTCCTGACAAATGGCTGCCCGATCTCCTGTGATGGAGCACCTACAACTTCTGGTGGCAAGCTGTCCACAGGTTATTGTCCTCACTGTTATGAAGTTTCTCCTAAATTCTAAGTTGCTTCTCTCCTTAGTTAGTTTCCATCCTATAAAAAAGATGTTGAGACTCTAGAAAGAGTGCAGAGAAGAGCAACCAAGATGATCATGGGAACTGGAAGCTAAAACATATAATGAACAGTTGCAGGAATTGGGACGGCTAGGCTAGGGAAGAGAAGGACCAGGGGAGACAGGAGAGCAGTCTTCCAATATTTGAGGGGATGCCACAGAGAGGAGGAAGAGGTCAAGCTATTTTCCCAAACCACTTGGAAGGCCAGGCAAGGAATAATGGATGGAAACGGAACAAGAGAAATTCAACCTGGAAATAAGGAGAAACTTTCTGACAGTGAGAGCAATCAACCCATGGAATAGAAGTTGCCTTCAGAAGTTATGGGAGCTTCATCCTTGGAAGCTTCTAAGAAGAGACTGGGCTTGCCATCTGTCAAAAATGGTGTAGGTCTCCTGCTTGGGTGGAAGATTGGACTAGATGACCTACAAAGTCCCTTCCAACTCTGTTAACTTAATCTAATCCATCTGTTGCTTCTTGTCCTGTGCCTTTGGATAGAAACTAATCAGGCATTGAGCCCAAAATTTATGTTACTAAGCAAGACAGCTGTTAATAGTTGTTAATATCTAAGGGGCTGCCACTAAGAAGAGGGAATCAACCTATTCTCCAAAGCAGAAGTTCCCAATCCCCGGCCGCAGCCCACTACAGGGCTGGGGTCCATTCAGAACCAATGGCAAGATAGGTTATAAAATGGGGACAAACTCCCAACTGTCTCGCTTAGCAGCAGGAAATTTGGGCCTAATTGTAAGCTTGCAAGTCGCGAATAACTTGTACATATTTTATTATTCAATTTATTTAATTCTTTTAATGCATTTTAAATTATTGTATATGTACTTATATGTTTTTTATCTGCTGTGCACCGCCCTGAGTCCCTTGGGAGAGGGGGCAGATACAAATTTAAATAATAAATAAATAAATAATAATAAACATAGGTAAGGTTCCCTCGCCACTAGGCTAGTCATTTCCAGCTCTAGGGGGCGGTGCTACTCTCTGTTACAAAGCGAAGAGCCAGTGCTGTCCGACGACATCTCCCTGGTCATGGTGGCGGCATGACTAAAGGCCTTCAAAGGCGCACGGAATGCTGTTCCCTTCCATCAAAGGGGTCCCGATTTTCTACTTGAATTTTTATATGCTTTCGAAATGCTAGGTTGGCAGAAGCTGGGAAGTAACGGGAGCTCACCCATCAAGACGCGGCGTGAGGGATTCGAACTGCCCAACTGCTGACCTTTCTGATTGACAAGTCAGCGGACTCTAGCCACTGAGAAACCTTGTCCCTTTTACTGTACATGCAGGCTGCAAAACTCGGAATGAAACACAGGGAGCACCCAGGAGCTTTTCTGCCTTTGGTCTGCCCTCTAGTGGATGTCGACGAGTTTGACGCTTTATCGCCACCTCCAAGATATCTGCTGTGGTCCGAAAACATGGGATTGCTGTTATATTCTCTCCTTATGGATGACCCCGGATAATAACACATGGGATGTAATGTCAGGGTTGGGATTCTATGGGTTTGGCCCGGTTTAGGCAAACCGGTAGCTATATGGATCAGCTCGGGCATGAACAGTTAACTACGAAGATCAGTATTGGCGCCTACTCACCTTCGAAGGCTCTAGTCTGGGCGCTCTTCACGGGTTTCAAGCTCAGCTGATCGCACGGACACGGTTGCCGCGCATCAGCTTGTTTTAAAAACAGGATTGCAGGAGAGGTCAGTAGGCTAAGGCTTCTGCACACGGGCACTGCGGGCGTCATCGAATTGTGGTTACCAACCAGGGAATCAATCCCTGTGAGTCAGTCTCGGAAGAAAATCCTATTCTGACCCAGGCTTCCAGAAACCTAGTATGCATACTTGCACTTATTTTAAAAACAAGGATGATTTTAGTGCAAACGTTTAAGAATCTGTGTTCATCAGCTGGATCGGAATTAATCTCAAACAGCCCCCCCCCCCCGAGTAACGCAACCACCTTCTTTTCTGTGAAGTGCTGCCAAAAGCAGAAGTTATCAAAGAGACTAGAGATAGAAACAACCAAAGTACCCAAAAAAACCCACAAACGAAGTACAAAAGAGTTTCAGAATGGAGACCGGCAACGATTGAACTACTTGCTTCCTGCAAAGGTTTAATCCTCTTGGATGACTTTTATACTGCTTGGGAGGGGCATAACTACAGCCTTACTCCAGTAGGTAGCCCTTTAGTGTCAGCTGTCTGCCTTCTAGCAGCTCCGGCACACAAGAGTGCACTGGGAAACAGGCTCCGGGTCCTCGTGCCTTGCTGCTGTCCGACTCTGGAGGCCCAGAGCCAGCACCCCACTCCCAATGGCATGGCCCCATTCTGCATCGGATGCAGATCCCTCATCAGGTCCTCTCCAGACTCATGGACTGGTCCCCTTTCTCCCCACTGTCGATCGTGGGCCGTCTGAACTGGCGTCGGCGAACCACAACGAAATCAGTTCGTTTATGATGGATGGACAACGAACGGGGGGGGGGGGGGGGGGACAGGGAAACAAAATCCATCTGAACCACGGGGAGGTTTTCAGGGAATGTTTTCTGTCCGGTTCATGGCCCTATTTACTGATCTCATCAGCTGAGGAGGTGCCAGGAGAGAAAATACTCGAGGGCGATGGGCTACCAGGGAGAGGTATGTCTGTCTGTTCGGTTTCTCTGTGCACTTCAATTTTTCCTAGTTTATTGAATAGTGTCCAAGGCTTCTGACGATTGGGATGCCCTAGGAACTCCCGGCGTCGCCCTGAAAAAGTCTCTGGACTTAGAGGCCTGTCCAACTTTGTAAGTTTTTAGCAAGCCGGACCTGTTTGTAGTCTTTCTTACAGGCATCGAAGGCGGTTGTCGGCGTTCCAGTAGAGATGTCCAAAATATTTAATGCGCCTTCATACAAGGACAGGTTGACCTAAGTCTGCTATCAAAGCATGTTAAATTTTGCAGTGGTCA
>CM042848.1:79498548-79517119 GCA_023653725.1 Bungarus multicinctus | reverse complement strand
TGTAAACTATTTCTTATCTCTGGGTTTTTGGCAGCCTTGAAGAACAACTTGGCAAGGCTCTTTCTTGTCGGAGCTAATTAGTTGGAAGCAGCCTTTTATCTGTGAAGAAACAGAATTCGTAGATGAAACCTTAAAAGGTGGGGGCTGCTGCCTTTGTCTTGTGTTTGCTCTCTTGGAACCAGGTTGGGTCAGAACAATATCTAAAGCTTTGGCTGTCAGCAACCAAATCCACACATGAAGAATTCAACTGCAGGTGGTCCTCGACTTACGACCACAATTGAGCCCAACATTTCTGCTGCTAAGTGAGATGTCACTTTGTTCAGTGACATTTTGCCACATTGTACAATCTTTCCTGCCACCATTGTTAAGTGAACCACTGCAGCTGATAAGTTAGTAGCCCAGTTGCCAAGTGTATGTGGCTTCCCCGTTGACTTTGCATGTTGGAAGGTCGCAAAAGGGGATCACATGACCCCGGGACGCTGCAACGGTCGTAAGTATGAATCAGCTGCCAAGCGCCTGAATTTTGACCACATGATCATGGGGGTGCGGCAAAAGTTGTAACTCTGAAAAATAGCCGTAAGTCACTTTTTTTCAGTGCCTGTTGTAATGAACAGTCACTAAACAAACTGTTGTAAATCGAGGACTACCTATAGTTGATTTACTGCTCAAGCCTGTGCACAGGAATCTTCTCAGAATAAGGGTTTGCAACTGGATGAGACTAGAATAAGGTTCAGTGGCATTCAAAAAGACTTTGCCCTCTTTGGCCCACGCAGGAATTCCAGACTGCTTGAAATACCCGTTTTCAGCCTCCGGAGGGCCTCTGGAGCCCTTTTCCGGCCTTCCTGAGGCTCGAGGGAAGCTTCTGCAGCCTTTGGAGGCCGAAAAACGGGCCCGTTTCATCACTTCCGGTATCTCTGGAAGGCCCGTTTTTCGGCCTCCAAAGGCTGCAGAGGCTTCCCTCGAGCCTCAGGGAGGCCTCAAGTGAGCCGAAAATCAGCTGGGAGGCACACGCGTGTGCAGTGCAGGTAAGGGGGCGCGGGGGGGGGATGGGGCGCATTGCCTTCTGGGTGCTGGCATGCGAGCGTGCATGAGCGCACGTGCAATTTTTGGCATGGGAGCCCAAAAAAGGTTAGCCACCGCTGCCCCTATACCACTTCAGACAAGTGATTGTCCAGACTCTTCTTCAAAACCTCCAGTGGAAAGACCTCCATGGTCCCTTCCAACGCTGTGGTTGTCCGCGTTCCAGCAAACCTCCATTCCAGTCAGTAACTCCGAGACAAGCATAATCTCAAAAGTACCTTTATTAGAACAGCACCTGGCTACATCTGTAGAATCTCGAAACTAAAAGTTTCCCGGACTTCCCACAATGTCCCAAACTACAATCCATCCCCTTTCCCCCCCCCTCCCCACCATCATCACATCGTGTGAACCAATCACGATCCGTCCCAGGGTAAGATCCTTTTTCCATCCTGCGCCACACTTAATAACCTTGAACTACCAAAAGAATTTTATTTTGTCTATTTAGAATTACTCAATTGAAATCATCCCACCCCTCCCACTTTCTCAGGCTATGTGGCAGCGTGGGATATGGCTTCCCAAGCTGACAGGCGTCCCCCCTTGAGAAGTTCACCTCCTAAAAGAGATAATAAACAAAACACAACCAGGCGTTAATGCGATGCTCTAAACCCTCCCCCCTCCGCCTCACACACCCCAAGGGGACCCTTTGGTTTGCCAGGGAATTCGGTATGGAATTGGTTAACTGGTCTATCTGCATGTACATCCCAACTTTTTACCCAAGTAGAATCTGACTGAAGCTTTACTACCGACTTACTATTACTACTGCATAAAGGAGGCAGACGAATGGGAAACGGCCTTCAACTGCCCTTTGGGGTGGTTTCCAATTCCGAGTCATGCCTTTCAGACTGCAGGGGCACCCCGCAGTATAATGGGAATGACTGTGGGTGTCATTTGACTACAGACTCCATTACCTAAGCAAGGAATGAGCGCCTCTCTTGCCAGTTCTGTTCTCAGTTCTGCGCTGGAGAAAACCTGTGTGGTTATCCGCACAGGGAACCGTTTACGACAATCCAACAAAGCAGCTCGGGTGAATTGCTCCTTTTTTATATATTTTTTTTGGGCGGGATAAAAAATGGACCACTCCGTGTAGAACGTTGCTGCTTGAGTTTGACGCTACTTTAAATTTGCTTCCCGGGGAGGGCCGATAAAAGGATGGAAGGGAAAGGAGTGTGTCGTTTTTGCAGCTTTCAAGGAAGCCCACGGCTCATTTTTTATTTTATTTTTTTGTAAACCCAGGTTGCGATTATCCTCCGAATGAGTCCTCATATTTTATTTAGAAGCATCTGTAAATGCAACCGCCAGAGCTAAGAGTTTGTCAAGAGCTTAATGGGGTTTTTTTGTTTTTGTTTTTTTCTGGTTGTTTGTTTTAATTATCTATGTCATACACAACCACACTTTGGGCAGCATTTGAGTGCCCAAAACGTTCTTCAGAACTAGGGTAAGAAGAGGCGGTCGGTCCCAGGACTGGTGGCCTTTTCTGCATGTAGCTTTGGAGGAGAGAGAGAGAGAGAGACTGAGAGGAAGGGAGGACCCAGAGCAAGAGAGACATACAGAGACATAGAAAGAGAGAGATGAGAAAGAGCTAAAGATAGAAAGAGAAAGGCACGAGAGAGGAGAGAGAAAGAGAGGAGAGAGAGAGAGAGAGAGAAGAGAGATCGGAGAGAGGAGGAAAGAAGAGGAGGCGAGAGAGAAAGACGAAAGAGAGAAGAGAGAGAATCAGAGAGAACAAATAGCAGAGACGGAGGCGAGAGAGGGCGCGGGCCCGAGAGAGAGAAAAAGCGAGAGAGGGGAAAGAGATGAGAGAGAGAGAGAGAGAGGCGATAGAAAGGAGAGAGAGAGAAAGAGAGAGAGACGAGAAAGCGAGAGCAGGAGGGGGAGCAATAGCGATAAAAGAGAAGCGAGAGCAGAAACGTTGAAAGGAGGGAGGATGAATGAAGAAGAGAAAGAGAGAGAAAGAAGCGAGAGAAGAGAGAGGAAAGAAAAGAAAGAGAAGAAGAGCGAAGAGGAAGAGTGGAGAAAAAAAAAGAGGAACGTGGAAAGAAAGAGAGAAAAAGACAGAGCGAAGAGAGAGAGAGGTGGAGAGAAGAGAGAAAGGAGTACAGACAGGTGATAAAAAGAGATGAGCAGAGAAAAGAAACGAGACAAGAGGAGAGAGAGAGAGAAAGAGAGAGAGAGAGGAGAGGGAGAGAAGAATATACGATAGAGACAGTAAGAGGCGTGAGGGAGGGGAGGCGAGCAAGAGAGAGAGAGAGAGAGATTCGAGAGAAGAGAAGAGAGAGAGAAGAGAGAGAGAGGAAAGAGAAAGAGAAGAGACAAAGATTGACAGGATAGATTATTATATATATATTTTCCTTTTTTTTCGCTTGTCGTGTTACAGATGATTTCTGGATTGCTGGTGAGAGTCAAGAGGTTTTTAGCTTCAGCTCTGTTTTTTAAAGTGCAGATAGTCCTTGAATTACGGCCACGATTCAGCCCAGAATTCATGTTGCTGAGGGAGGAATTTGTTAAGTGAGCTTTGTTCCTTTTTTTTAGGACTTTCCTTGCCACGTTGGTCTAGTGAACCACTGTCGTTGTTAAATTAGTAACTCGGTTGTTAAGTGAATCTGGCTTCCCCCATTGACTCAGCTTGTTAGAAGGTCACAAAAGGGGATCACATGACCCTGGGATGCTGCCACTGTCATAAATGTGAGTCAGTTGCCAAATGTCTGAATGTAATCCTCCAGATGCTGCAATGGTAATAAGTGTGAAAATGATCATAAGTCACATTTTTCAGTGCCGTTGTAACTTTGAACGGTCACTAAACAAACTACCGTAAGTTGAGGACTACCTGTAGAAGATCCAGAAAATAGATGGTTATAAGAGTAGCAGAACAAATAGAATTGTAGGGCTGGAAGGGACCTTAGAGGTCTTCTAGTCAAACCCCTGCTCAGGCAGGAGACCCAATACCATTTCAGACAAATGGCTCTCCAATCTCTTCTTAAAAAACCTCCAGTGATGGAGCACCCACAGCTTCTGGAGGCAAGTCGTTTCACCAATCAATTGTTCTTACGGTCAGAGAAATTCTTCCTTAGTTCTAGGTTGCTAGGTCCAAGCCACCCAGTCAGCTTTCATGGCTAAGACAGGACTAGAACTCCCATCTTCTGGTGATCGGACCAAAGACATCCAGACAGATTTGATGCCTAAGGTGGGACTAGAACTCCCATCTTCTGGTGATTGGCCCAAAGATATCTAGACAGATTTGATGCCTAAGATGAGACTAGGACTCCCATCTCCTGGTGATTGGCCCAAAGACATCCAGACAGATTTGATACCTAAGGTGGGACTAGAACTCCCATCTCCAGGTGATTGGCCCAAAGACATCCAGACAGATTTGATGCCTAAGGTGGGACTAGAACTCCCATCTCCTGGTGATTGGCCCAAAGACATCCAGACAGATTTGATGCCTAAGGTGGGACTAGAACTCCCATCTCCTGGTGATTGGCCCAAAGACATCTAGACAGATTTGATGCCTAAGATGAGACTAGAACTCCCATCTCCTGGTGATTGGCCCAAAGACATCTAGACAGATTTGATGCCTAAGATGAGACTAGTGGAGATGTGGAAGTGGAGCTGCCCTACTACTTCCCTTTGGACAGTTGTAGCCAGGCCTCGCACACCCCGACACCTGCCTTGCCGGCTCATTTCTCCTGCAGCTGACAATTTCTTCTCCTGAAGGCCTCTGGAGCTGATCACAAAGCTCTGGATCGATCCTGAAGGCTGCAGACGCCTTCAGGAAAGCCTTGCAGGCCGCAGAAAAAGAAATTTCTGAAGGCTTCGGACAGCGAAAAGGAGGCCAGGGGAGTGACACGTGCAAGTGAGGTCAGTCAGTGGATGGCATCCCCCGAAAATAAGACCTGGTGCCTTTTTTTGGTGGCAAAAAAATTATAAGACAGGGTCTTATTTTGGGGGACATACGGTATCCTTAGTAATAATGGACTTCGGATGATTCTCCAATTTTTGCATAGAGTAAAGTTAAAAGCTATTGTTAAAGCATTATTGATTATTTGCAAGAACCTAGGGGCAAAGCGTTAGCTGGCTAAATATTGATAAACCAGAGGTTAAGGATCTTGTAGAATATTATGCAGGTTCCTAATGATCTTAAGATGAGCCTAATCCATCATCTTTTTCCCCCCTCCATGTTTCTTGGCCATCTCAGAGTGTTGTCGACTGTCAACTTCATTACGCTGTCAATAGAAAAATAATGTAGTTGCAGTTATGTACTCTGTTCCAGTTAAGCCCCACTGTTCCATTTCGATTTAATCTCCGTTCGCTTTGTTAATGATCTTATGACGGAAGGAACAAGGCCACCGCTGGTTTTCAGTCTATAGGATGGATGCTTATAATTTGCCTTTTTATCGCTATTATGGAAGGAGCGATCGATATTCTTTGGTGTGGTCCGGATTTAATGCCGCATTCAACAACTGAGCTGTTATATATTACACATTTGACTCTAACCAGGTAGTCCTCGACTTACAGCAGTTCATTTAGTGATCGTTCAAAGTCACAATGGCCCTTTAAAAAAGTGACTTATGGCCGCTTTTCGCGCTTAACGAGCATCGCAGCGTCCCTGTGATCAAGCTTCAAATACTTGGCAACTCCTATTTATGATGGTTGCACCGTCCTGAAGTCCTAGGATCCCCTTTTGCGACCTTCTGGCGAGATGCACTTGACGAGCATGTCACTAACTGAATAACTGCAGCGGTCTACTTAACAATGGTGGCAAAATTGTCATAAAATGGGGCAAAACTCGCTTAACAAGTGCCACACTGAGCAGTAGGGATTTTGGGTTGGTATGGGGCTGTCAGTTGAGGACTGACTGTCTTTTGATTCTTGGTTTTCTTTTCCTTTTTTAGTTTTTTAGTTTTTTTCTTACTGTATACCAGTGATGGTGAACCTTTTTGTTGTGGTGTGCCGAAAGCGTGCGCGTTTCGGCACCCACAATGCAATGCGTCCCGCCCCACCCTGCGCATGCGCATGCAATACCCCTGCCCCGTCCCCTTATCTGCACGTGCCTCGCAGCTGAGTTTTGGCCCGTTTGAGGCCGTTTTTGCCCTCCTGGAGGCTCGAGGGAAGCTTCTGCAGCCTCAGGAAGCCAAAAATGGGCTTGTTTCGGCACTTCTGGTATTTCTGGATGGCCCATTTTCTGGCCTCCCGAGACTGCAGAGGCTTTCCTTGAGCCTCCGGGAAGGCGAAAATGGCCTCAAACAGGCGGCAAATCAGCTCAGAGGCGCGCGCATGCGCAGTGCAGGTAAGTTAAGCTGGGGCTAGCGTGCCTGCACAAATGGCTCTGGGTGCCACAGGTTCTGTTGTGGTTAGCCGACAGCAGGTGCAGATGGCTGAGGTGAGCAAGGAGTCTGATGAGGGGCCAGGACCATCAGGGAGTATTCAGAGATTGTGGGGGTTGGCAGCAGGGACGAGGAGGTTCCCGAGGAGCCTGTGCCAAGTGCACGTGCACGAAGGATTGCTCGGAGGAAAGAACAACTACAGCAGCATGGGCGACTCGGGAGTAAGGCTGCAAGGCCCCTCCCTCAAGAGGATAAAAGCCAGGTTTGGAAAAGCGTTCTTTGCAGACAGCAAAGAAGCTCTGAAGCTCAACTGGTGGACATCTTAGTTCGTGTTTGGAGAATCTTGTAAATTAGTTCTTATTTCTGGGTTTTTGGCAGCCTTGACAAACAATTGGCAAGGCTCTTTCTTGTCGGAGCTAATTAGTGGAAAGCAGCCTTTTATCTATAAAGTAAGAGAATTTGTTATTAAACCTTAAAAAATGGGGGCTGCTGCCTTTGTCTGTGTTTGCTCTTCGGGAACCTGGTTGGGTCAGTGCCTCTGTTACTTCGAACGGTTGCTAAATAAACTGTTATAAGTCGAGGACTACTAATATTTCAGTTTCCTGGTATCTAAAAACATAGAATACAGGTAATCTTCAACTCACCATTCATTCAGCCACCGTTTGAAATCCCAATGGCACTGGAAGAAGTGACTTAACAGTCGGTCCTCGCACTTACGACCGTCACAGCATCCCCAGAGCTAATGTGAGCCAAATTTGGATGACTGGTAACTGGCAGGTATAAAATCACAGGATCACCTTTTGCCTCCTTCCCAGCTGGCTTCCCGACAAGCGAAGTTAAGGGAGGAAGCGGAATTCGCTTTAACGACCGCACGTTTCATTTAACAAAGGCGGCAATTGCCTTAACGACTGAGGCAAAGAAAGTTGTGAGATCAGCCGGAACTCAGTTAACAACAGGAACTTAGAATGACTTCATTGTCGCTTTGAACGTAGACTAATCGGCTATTGTCATCCACCGGCGGCTAGCGGAACTTGCAGCAGAATCGGACAGTGAGAAGGTTGGGGAGGAACATGGGCCAGTCTTGGAGTCTGGGGAAGGCTCTGATGAGAGCTCTGCGTCAGAGGCAGAGATGGGGGCCAGGGCCGTCTGACAGCTATCAGCTGCCTTCAGAGTCAGACATCAGTGAGGCAGAAGAACAGCTGGAGCCTGTTCCCAGTTTGCGCATGCACAGAGTTGCCAGAGGAAGGGAACAGTTACAGAACAAGAGTCAACATGGAGTAAGGTCACAGGGGACGCTGAATGGCCCTCCCATAGGGATTAAAAGAGGAGCAAAAAGGGAGGGTGCTTTGCAGGAAAGGGCAATTCGTTCATTGCAGCCTTGTGAAGATCTGTCTGTGGATCTCAGAGACTCTGTGCCGAGCCCTTCCTTGTCAGCACTATGCTTGGAAATATTTACTTGGCAGCTCTCCAGGCTAGATAAGGTCTGTGCTCCAAATTAGACCCTTGAAAGACTGTTTGCCAGGCCTTTGGCTGAATGCAAGTGCAAGAAATTCACCCTCATTAATAAAAGGGGTTTTGCTGGGACAAAGAGTCTGCTTCATGCTTTTTGGGGAAGCCGAAGTCAGACATCGGCATGCATTAAAATGAAATCCCCAATGCAGACCGATCTGAATTACAGTCGTAAGTCGAGGGCCACTGTCTCCTTCCTGTCCTGCTTTCTCAAATGGCCACAGGTGCGATGCTCTCTGACGTTGCTCCCTCCCTCCCTTCCTGGCGCCCCTCTTTGCAAATCCTGCTCCTATCGGTTTCAGCCCGAGTGTGCGGCCTGGCTCTTCATCCATTATAAATTATTTTCATTTCAACATGTCATTTTTGCTTTTCTGTTCAACGGAGATCAAAGTGACACCGGTTTCACAGCTGGTCTTGGCGGTCCCGGACCTGCAAAGTAATAGGATCCACTTTAATTGCTGCCGTCTTAGATCTCTTTCCGAAGGCCTTTGGAAGGTTTTGCGCTGCTGATAGATTCCCGCTTCTTCTTCTTCTATTTCCCCGAAAATAATAGATATTTTACGTTTTCCGTTGCTGGAGTGTGGGAAGCACGAAACAACATCTATTTGAAATAGAATTGTGCATTCGAAAAGCCATTTTTTGGGAGCGGGGCTCAAATTGAAAATTCCAGGGCATCCGTCTGCACGATAAACAATATCATTTTTCTCGATTTCTGTCACAATGGCTTCTTGCCTGGGAGAAATGCTAAAATCTTACGTTATCATCTTACAACCTGTGGTCTCGGTGAATAGAATTGCACGAGGAACGGCCCTTTTTCAAAGTTTTGCAGGTTGTGGTATGTATGTGTATATAGCAAAAAAAAAAGAGGTGGTTTTTTTTTTTGCAGCAAATAATGTCTTTTGGGTCCTGACATCCCTTAAAAAACATAATGTAAAATAAGACCCGGGAGACAATTGCTATCATCCATGCCAGTGGCATAATGACAGATGAGTAGAGATGATCTCTTCAGCCTGACAGATATTATTAAAAATAGATGGGATTATCTCTGGCTTGCTATCGCCGAGTTGTCTTTAGCTCTTAGGTGATGGAGAATTTGGAACAAAAAAATAATAATAATTCAGATTTCTCATACATATACGAGCAGTCCTTGATTTACGACTGTGATGATGGAACCTGCCCATCAGGGTGATAAGTAGAGACAGAAGTCAAATCAAGTCACCCATACAACTAACCCCTTTATGACCCTTATTGCAGCGGTCGTTAGGAGTGGTGCGGAGGCCTAGAGGTGGAGCTCTGGCTCACAATAAGGAGGCTGTGAGTCAATCTGGGGTAGAGGCAGATTTCTCTCTCTGGGCCCATGAGACTATATTTGCTGAACAAAAAAACTCGCATTGGCACAGGACAAGGGCATCGGCCAGTAAACACTCAGCTCCGTTCAGTTGGCAGATTTCGCCCCCGCAAGGGATTAGGGCGTTGTAACGTGATCTGAGGTGTTGGAAAACAAACCCAAATGCTAACACATCACCTCAGAGGTGGTTGGGACCATCAGAACTTCAGAAGCAGGTTGCAAATGTCCTTGGGCGGTCAGTCATAACTTGGAACACAGTGGCCAGTCGTAAGTAGAGAGAAGTATCCGCATGTTTGGCCACTTAATTAAAAAAATAAAATCTAGTCGAAATGCGATTGTCCTTGACTTACAGCCATTTGTCTGGTGGGACTGTTCAAAAAGTTCCAACCTCACTAAAACAGGACTTAGACCATTTTCACAGTTTACGAACCGTTGATTGCAAACCCCCCATGGCACATGTTCCAAGATTCAGATGCTTTGCGATCGACCCTATTTATGACGATTGCACTGTACCGGGGGTCAGGTGTTCCCTTTTGCCGACTTATGACAAGCAAAACAATGAAGAAGAAAGCCAGATTGCGTGAACAGCCGTGTTGCTAACTCAACAACTGCAGTGATGATCACTTAACAACGGGGCAAGGAAGGTGGTGCTAAAAACAGGGCAAAACAACAACTGTCTGCTTAGCAGTTAGAAGTAATTTGACTCAATTCTGGTGTTGTAGTTAAGGATATGAATATATGTATATGTGTATATAGATATATATATGTGTGTGGGGGTCTGTAGGTGGGATATTATCGTTGTGTGATGTATGTGGGGTATCGTCCAATACCTGTGCTCGCTACAAAAACTATATGGTCGGGTTAGTTTTTGAGAGGAAAATAAAGGGAGGAAAAAATTATGACTCTTTTATACCAGAAGCCAGCGGTAATTTCATCGGCTAGGTCGGTCAGGCTGTGAGGAGTTGAGGCTGTTTGGAAGTGAAACAATATTTGCTGTGTAAGCAAGAGGAGACAACCAGGAGCTGGCGGGGCTTAGTTCAGATATCTGATTAAAGCTGGGGAGGCTCTGAAACTGCAAACTCCTGACTCGAGTACTGCGTTGTAGCTTTGCATGTTGAGAGATTCTTAGGTGTGGGGGGCAAAGACGAGAACGCTAGCAGTCAGAGAGAGTTTAAATGAAAGCTAATAATATTAAGTAACTAATAAAATATGAGGAAAATACGTAATGTAGCTAATGGTGCATTCAAAAAATCCTTTTTAGTGAGCCCATAGAAGCCAAGAGGAAAAGCAACGGGCCAATTTCACAGTTTGTGGGCCTTTAGGGGG
The DNA here is from genome assembly GCA_023653725.1 of Bungarus multicinctus. Lineage (NCBI taxonomy): Eukaryota > Metazoa > Chordata > Lepidosauria > Squamata > Elapidae > Bungarus > Bungarus multicinctus. The sequence goes on along the minus strand of CM042848.1, from coordinate 79,506,535 downwards.
GATGTGTGGATGTGTGTTTGTGTGTGTGTGTGGTGGTGATATGGTAGTAGATAGATGAAGTGTCTTAATAGCTATGTAAGAGGCAATAGGTGTACTATAGTGACAAAAATATCCGATTCAGTAATTCGTGTTCATTCGGACTTTGCAATTTGTAGGGGGGGCAAGGCCCCGGTTTGAGAAAGCCGGGGAGAGCAGAGATGAAACACATAGAAACGAGGAGGTGTCACTTGTATGTGGTTGTACATCAGGAGACTTGGATATATACCACGACGTCCGTATTTGTGTAGAACCTCAAATTAGAATACTTTTTGCACGAAGTAGATTGAGGTTACCAAGACTATGAGGATGATAAACGGTTGTTCAAAACAGGGAGCAATTGCATTGGAAGTTCACCCTAGCAAATGGACGTCTTCCTGCTTTTAGTGGTTTTTTTTGTTTGTTGTGTGGGGGGTGGGGTGGGGGGGAAGTACCTCAGAAAATTACACATATTAGTTTCGGTGTACTTGGCACGAGGAAAGAAATGAGGGCGCGCTTTACGAGAGAGGAAAGGAAAAAATGAAGTCACGGGACTGTTTCATAGCAATTCAGAGGATCAATGGCTTTTACCTGGAGGGAGTGTATCGCTAAAACACAAATATTAAGGGAGTAAATTATAGGTGCAGCTGGATAGCGTGTTGTGGGGAGGGAAATTGGCACAGATGCTTGCGGAAATATAGGTAGGCTGGCTTCATCTCTGCGTGTGTTCGCCAGGAAGCCTGTTCAAATCCAAAGTGAAGGTGTTGTGTGTATTTTGTGTGGAAAATCGCAAGATGACAGGTGCTCATACGGAAGAGTGACATTGTGAACCTGCACCTGCCCAACTTGCTAGTCTTCTCTCTATCCTTCTCTCCCCTCCTGCGCCTCTCCATCCCCTCCTTTCACCGATCGCTCGCTCCTTTTCTCTCTCTCACCTCCTTCTTCCCGTTCTCTTTCGCTCACTTGCTCTTCCTCCATCCTTCCCTCTCCCTCCCTTTAACTGCGCTCTATCTTTATCTCTCTCCCTCCCGCCCTTTCTCCGCTCCCTTTCTCTCCCCTCCCTTTCTCTCTCTTTCCTCCCTCCCTCCTCTCTACGCTCCTCTTTCCCCTCCCTTTCTCTCTTCTTACTCCCCTTTTTTTTTCTTTCTTTCCTCTTCCTATCCTTTTTTGTCCTTCCTTTTCTTCAACGTACGTATGTTCCGCCCTCCGGTTTTCGCCTCTACTCGTTCCCTCTCGGCTGCAGCCAGCCTCTCTATAAGGCTCTAGTCTATACAGAAGGTATGAAGAGAGAAAGGAAGTAGATAACGAAAACAATGGGGAAAACGACAGCACGCATCAAAGGACAACAGTGGCTTTGACAAGCCTTGGCTATTCAACCATAGTCAAAAACTTAGACCGCATATGAAAAAATAATTGGGGGAAAAGAAGCATTGATCCGGGCCCGGGATTATGACCTATAATAAAGTTCCTCTGACAGGAGACAGTTCCTAAAACTATGACCACAATTAAACCCGGCAAATGGCGGGCGTCAAGAAGAATCAAGGGTGCCATAGTAATTAATGGGCGCAGCTCACGAGGGTGACGTCTTATGGACCTTTCAGTGACGATTGTCAAAGGAACCAGGTGATGGCAAAGCACAAAGCCGTCGCCACAGGGGGGCGGGCCTTTGCTGGAAACCAGAAATTAAACAAAATAAAAAGTTTTCCCGAGAGTAAAGGAGAAAAACGAAAGAACACAAAAACCAGGTAGTCCTCGAGACTTGACAACAGGTTCAGGTTCAGGGGACCCATTCAAGCGTATACAACGGCCGACTGAAGAAGTGACTTGCGACGTTTTTCCACTTCCGACCTTTGCAGCATCCCACAGTACAGTGAGCCAAATTCGCACCTCGCCAATATGATTCAACTTAGGGAACGGTGCCTGCATCCAGGAGGGAGGAAAGGTCACGCACCGGTGCTACTCTTGCGACCTTTAGGCCAAAAGCAATGTGAACAGGGGGAAATCAAGATCACTTACCCACGCCATGGAAGAATGGAGCTGGCTGATGGGATTCTGGGAGGGGAAGAAACTTCCCGGGCACACGTGTGTCAAGTTACAAGTAACCACGAGATTCTAGAATATAGTTGAAAGTTCAGATCAGATCCCTGTCTAGGCAGACCGATGCAACACCGTCCCTGACGCGAAGGAACACCATGTGGTGTCTAAGTTTTTCAGTTTGCTCTCCTAGGAGGTTTGTCTAGGGGAAGTTATATAACACTAGAGAATACATTGTTAGAAAAGCACTGTAAGAGAGAATAGATAGAAGATAATGTAGCAAAGGGCGGAGCGAGCTGCCCATAGCAGCTATCGCTTACTAGTGACGTCGTGACTCGGGCCTGTCGAGCTTAAGCCCGCGGTCGTACCTAGCACCGGGCCCTGTGGGCCACACCGGTGGCGCGCCCCCCATTGGACTGGTATTCTAGAACTCCCAGCCGGCGGTATCTGCCGCAGCCCGACCGCTAGGATCACATAGGGCAGGCTGGGAGGAGAGAGAATAATCATATCTAGTTTCCTAGGCACCTGCTACCACGTGTATCCCGTGTCAACTCTTGACCGGGCGATGTACCTGTTATGCCGTGCGTACCCCCGGCCACCAGTAGCGGCCTACACTGTGTGTCCATTCCATCGCAGGGGCCGTGACCCCTTTCTCCGACCGGACTGGTGGGCTGGTAGCGCATCCCGCTAGCCACATGTAGGTCCTATAAGACCCCGCTACAATCCGTCCCCAAGCACGATGCTATTTCTTTCCAAAGAGGAAGAAGGAGCAGAGCTCATGATGCCTCAGCAGTCTGGCTTGGTAGTGTTTAAAAAATAAGGGAAAGGGGGAAGGAAAAGAGCACAATCGATCTCGGGAACGAAAAACGAGCACGCACGACTAAAGCAAGGGGGTGTGACCTTAGAGGTTATCACGCGGTTTCCTTGTTAGCCAGTGGCCATGTTAGCAGGCTTAACGGCACATTTAGATCAGTTTCTAATTGCGCATTTCAATTCATTTCACGCAGGTGACCGTGAGCTATTGTCATGGGTTACGGGATAAAAGGCGCAGGCTCTACGCCGTATGACAGTCATAGGTATCGTGTCTCGCGACTTCAAGATGTGTTCGGAATGTGATCGGATTGTTTGCTTTTTTTTTTTTTTTGTTAGTTCTGGAACAGGTCAGAAAAGAAAGAATGTTTTTGTGAGGATGAGTCGAAGACATAGCAAATGGTATGTGCCAAATTTACGCAATCTGGGTCCGGGCCCCTGTACATAGGGGTTATTCTCTTAGACTTGTGCAGGAGTCCATCCTCATGAAGTATATTCTCCTTACGTTTATACATATTGTCAAGGCAAAGGAAGGAGAAACAGAGATCACCGCAAGGCCGACGGGTCGCACAAACTTTCAAATGCACTAGCCTGGAAGTATACGTGCAACCTCACATCTAAGATCCCGTTCGAGGGAGGCGCAGTGTAAAGCCGCAACATACGCCGACAAAATGAGCCGAGCGCGGAGTAGAACAGTGGTTAGGTTTGAGCACGAACCGATATATGCCGTATCAGAACGACAAAATGAGTTTTTTTCATCTGCACGACCCCCGACAGGCTGAGAACCGACACATAACTTATACCCGTGCTCTCACACGTGAGACGGTCCAGCATATTTCACAAGAAGAGTTCTCCACGCCTACCGTGTCGAATCCTTAGCCACGAATCTCGACTAAAAACCTAGGATATACACCACCTCGTTCCGGTCAATTATAGTATATAACTCTACCTTGCAGTCCCATCGTCAAATGAATACTTCAGCTAACTATTTAACAACACAATGATCACACAATGATAAAACTCAAGTAATGCACCAAAACTGATTTCTGTGTAAAACGACTTTCAGCCACCGTAGTGTTCATTTCTGGGCTTACTCTACCTGACTCGGGTTCTTCCCAAACCCCAAAAACTAACCTTCGACTGCTACTATGACCTCCCCCTTTCCTAAGTACTTCTGAGGTTGCCTTGCATAATACGAACGGGTACCGGCCCGTCCTAATGTTTCTTTTATTTTTTATAATGTATCATCAGTATTCATAACTAGTTTATAACTTTTATCTTTTATATTATAGTGCTTGACAAATTAACATAAATAAAACCGGAAAACACCGTCCTCCCCCTACAAACTTTTTTTTTTTCATTTTAGTGATCAAGTTACAAACGGCCTGCACATCCTGATCTGTGGGAAAACATTTGTTCTAGACCATACCAATTCATGCTTGAAAACAAATTAGGATAATCTCTCGTGGTCTTTCTAATTCTTCTTTGTTTCCACTATTCAGCTCATTGGTTAAAACCCTCAAACAATGCCCATTATTAATATTAGTTTCCCTAGAACACATAGTATGCAGGTAGCAAAGTTACAGATAACAGTATAAATGAGTCATGAAATGCGGGCGCTTTGATGATCTCCCATGGGGCTGCCATCCACTCGCGCAAAAATAGGGAAACGTGCGAACGAAAGAGTGCCCCTAAAACAATATTCTATCAGATATTATATCTTTTCCTCTCTTCCCGTTATGGTTAATCCTTCTTATGAAACCCAATATCTAAAATGTTTACTAAGTAACCATATTTACTACAATAATGAATGACCAGGCGGTTTATGCAATTCTCTTCTACCACCTTTCTCTTGTCCTCTTACGATTGTGTTGCACATGCGCTCAACTTTTCTCATATCTTTTCTCGTCTTGTCCTTGCGTCGCTCGTCGGTCTGGGCATCGCTCGGTGAGGTAGTATATTGTAAGCTATTCACGTCACCTTGGGTCATAGCGGTTAGTTGTATTTCTTTTCTCGATCTGTCTGTGCTAACTCAGTCGAATTCGCTCCTTTCCACTTTTCTTCCTTTACGAGCGTTTTTCTTTCTCCTTTGCTTTTGCGGTCAGCTGCTTTATGTCCGTCTGTCGTTTTCCTCTCTCTCTCGTTCTCTATCTCTTCCTCCTGTCGTTCTCTCTTTCTTTCTTCTTTTGTTCTATGACTTTTTCCCCTTGCTTTCTGCTCTTTTTTTACCTTTTCTCGTTTCCTTCTTTTTTCTTTCTCTTTTCCTCCTTTTCTCTCTTTTCTCTTTCTTTTCCTTCCTTTCCTGCTTTCATTTCTTTTCTCTCTTCATCTGTGTCTCTTCTTCTTTCTCTCTCTTTTCTCTCTCTCTCTCCCGTCTGCCTCTTTTCTCCTTCTCTCTTTCTCTCCTTTTTTTCGGTTCCTCTCTTCTCTTCTCTATCTTTCTCCTCTATCCAATGTCCTTATCCTTCTCCTTTTTCCCCAGCACTTTTTCCCCCCTCTATTTTCCCCTCCCTTTTAATATTACCACCAAATCCACTTTTTATTCTACCTAAAATTTTTTGTTTTCCCCTCTTGGTCGCTGGTTCCCAATTTACTTCCTTCTTTTATTCTTTTTATTTATTTTATTATTTTTTTTAACATTCATCTCACCTCCCCCCTCTCCCCAAAAATTTCACCGGTTCTTTGTACGACTGACACTAAAAAACTACAAGATATTACACTACATACCTTTATAAAAAATAAAGTTAATAACTTATCCGTTGTCTCATTCATATTCATTTGCAACGTCGCCAGACTGTAACAACCCCAGTACAAATACTTTACACCCTCAACCCACATTTCTGGGCCAGTGCGTACCCCTATTTTCCACCATACATCTTTTCACGCGCTCTCCTGAACGGATTATCTTAATCGTCTTCCACTTATCTCCCCGGTTGCCTGCTCACCTATTTAATTTCTCCACTATAAAAGACCCTACCTCTCTTTCGTCTCCGACCACTTGCCGAGTATGTCTGTACCCCCTCATGGGCAACCCTTTTTAGGGCTAGACGCTGTTGACTCGGCTGGCTTTTCACGTTATTGCCGCCCTAGGTGACTGTCCCGTATTAGCCATTTCCCTCTCCCTTTTATCTCTATAAATCCCACATTTCCCACCTTAATCTAATTCCGGTATGCCACATTCTCCCCTTCTCGCTTCTCCCATCTGAGTACCGTGTGAAGTCTCGAGTTTTAACCACAGCACCTCCATGTCTTCATTACTGTCCCATCGTTAACCCTCCTGGACCTTCTCCACTTTTTCCCCATTTCTATATGCATATTCAAAATCCCTTAGGTAAATTACTATGGTGTACTGGACTGTTCTCCTTTTTCCGCCTATCCATAAATTTCCTCCCCTTTTTTAACCATACTTATTTTTTATTTTAAAAATACCCCCCTTACTTTTACTCACCGCTCTCCTCAATCACCCTACAAACTGGAAGGATAACCTAAGCATGACACAAAAGTATGACCTACCTACATAAGCATAAACTAACGGAAGCATCATAAACATACTATGTAGCAGTACAATACTACTTATTGGAGGATGGGAGTGCAGGGTAGAATGCTGTATTGCCTGAGCGGGAACTTCAATCCGTGCAAAAGAGCCTAGGCTACGAAAGTTTGATCAGGCCTCCATCCTTCCGAAGGTTGTGAAAATGAGTGGGAAGGGACGCAGAATTTGTGTGTTGATACAGGGAAGACTGTTGACAAACAGCTTAGGATAAGGCTGGAAAGACGCACTTTGGTAAAGACAAGAAACTATAATTACATGAAGTAAGGAAAGGAGTGGGAGGTAAGAGGATTAAAGAACAGGGAGGGGACGGGATGAGAGGGAGGAAGGGAGGAAGAGAAGGAAGGAAGTAAGGAATTAAGGAATGTAAAGGAGAAAGGACCAGGAGGTGATCAGTTATATAGAAGCAGTCGCATTCTAATTCTGCAAGACCGCCGATGCGTTTGTCGTATCAATGGCTCAATGGGACTTCAATCATTCCACCACCATCGAGAGGCGGGGTCAATATAGCGGATCTGGACGGTACTGTTTTTATATTCAACATTTATTGGGGAATGACACCAGCCAGGATCCTTTCGGAGTTGAGAAATAGTGTAAAAAAACATAAACATTTTATTACATCATCCGATTTAATCCATGGATCCGGGTATCTTGATTTATGGGGGCATTCTGAATATTCCATTGTTGTGTATATTTTTTTTTCAAAAATGGGATGCCACTATAAAGCACCGTTGGCCAGGTGTTAAAGGTACAGAAGAGGATAGAACTCAACTAATAACCAGAGCCTCGTGGAAAGGCCCAGTTAAGCCTAACAGTAAAACTGGAAGTACATAGAGAAGTTTCTATTCCTTGCGATCATCCGTTATTCCCTCTTGGCACGGATTTGCCTGAAACGGGAAATAGTAAGGGTTTCTTCCTGAGCAGGGAGGATAGTCATGACTCAAGGTCCTTCCAACTCTGTTATTCTCTATCACTTGTATACGTTTATCTGGAACAGTTGCACCCTCAGTTGTATACTTTTGCAAACGTGGAGACATCTGTCATTTTCTCTTGGCGTGCAGGCTGCAGAAACCATTCCTTCTATTCTGTATTAAGTTGCAGCTCTAACTTCTATGTATCATGTTTCTCTTCGTATTTTCAACCAGCCAATTTTTAACTTCCACTTTCTCCCAAATGATGATGTAATCCATTATTTTCTCTTTAGGCAAGACTCTTCTGTGTTTTACCCGTTGAGTTACCTATTATGTGGGGGGCTAACTCTTGGTGTATTAAATCAAGGGTACTTCGCGCTAATCTAAAGACCAGGATAATACTTAGAAAGAATAATAACTTTATTGTCCTTTTTAAGTGTCCGTTGTACTTCAAACATCACTAAATGGACTTTTTTTAATTCGAGGATACTCTTCATTTCCGTTATTTCTATTTACAAAAATGAGGGAAAATTTATGAACATCATAAAATTGTATAAATTGGAAGTATACTCATTTTCAGAGTTTATTACAAGAGAGGGGGACGAGTAGAGAATAAATTTTTCGTACAGAATTTGATTTTTTTTTTTTAGTCGTCCCTATTTTTCCA
>CM042848.1:79476681-79498048 GCA_023653725.1 Bungarus multicinctus | reverse complement strand
AGCCAAGATGTCTTACAAATTACACTGATCAAAGGAATGTTAAATATCAAAATCCTATGTGCCCTCTAGGCGCTTATTAGGACAAGGCCATATATAAAATGGGCACCGCATTTGTGAATAGCACAAAAGACACAGCGAAGGCAACAACAGTAAAGTAGAATAGATATCCGCAGATGAATTCTCAAAATTCAGAATAGCGCTGGTGTAGGGACTGGGGTGGTCTTCTAGTAGTCCAACCCCTACTCAAGCAGGAGACCCATACATTTCAGGGGACAAGTGGATCTGTCTGTCTGCTTCTTTAAAAACTCCAGTGATTCAAACACAACAACTTCTGAAGGCAGCCAAGTTCTGCAGGTAATATTTTCCACTGTAGGGAAGATTCTCCTTAATTTCAGTTTGCTTCTCTCCTTGATAGTTTCCATCCATTGTTTCTTTGTTCCTGACCTCTGGTGCTTTGGAAATAAGTTGATCCCTCTTCTTGGGTGGCCCGCCTCTAAATACTGGAATACAGCTATCATGGTCCTCCATCCTTTTTTTTCTAGGCCTTTAATCCTCTTAGTGCACTTTTTCCAAAGCTCAACATCTTTTTGGTAAAGTGTGACAAAAACTGGATGCAATGTTCCAGGTAATGGTCTTAATAAGGTTTTATAAAAGCAGTACTAATACTTAATATGATTTTTATTCATGCCTCTATTTATACAACAAAGGTAGTTTAGCTTTTTGGTATGTAACTCTGTGGTCACGATAGCTGTTAAAGAACAGAATGGATAGGGGGGGAGAGGAAGAATGAGGACCAGTCTGGAGTCTGGGGAGGACTCGGACAAGGGTCATCCATCCGGGTGCAGAGAGGGGGCCAGGACCATCCGGAGTGTGGCTGACTCAGAGCCTCCAGAGCTGGCAGGCAGCGGGCCAGAGGGAACAAGGGAGCATGTTCCCAGTGCCGAACGTGCACAGAGCTGCTAGAAAGCAAGAACAAGCTAAAAAAAAGGGCGACTTGGGAGCAAGCTTGAAGGTTGATTGACCCTCCCATAAGGTATACAAGAGGGGCCAAGGCGAGAAACCTTTAGCAGGAAGCAAAGTCGTTTGCTCTGTTTGAATGAAACCTTGAAGCCTGTGTGGACTTTGTACTCAGTTGGTTTTTGACAATTAATTTGGCACTTTAGTGTTGGCGCGAAATCTCAAGGAAAGAAAGGTGGAGTGCTTATCTCGAGGGACTGTTGCACTCATATGGGCTGAGAATGAGATAATGCCCAGGTTGAATTAAAACAATAGTTGTTTGGACTAAGGCGTGTGCTTAATTATGGTTCAGGAAAGCCTTGGTCAGAACATTAATATGTAAGAATGTTAAATAGTGTCTGTTCATTTCATCTCAGCTTTCCTGTTTTTAAACTGGACATCATTCAGTTGAGATTAAATAAAGGCCAGACATGAACTTGGACTCATTCCTTGCATTTGCCTGTTTGTTTAGGATGAACATGAAGATTTTAAAGATGAATGAAACGGGTGAGAGGCTGCGTGGAAAAGGAGCCCCCAAAAAGGAGAAGGAGAGAGCTTTGAAGAGTAAAGCACTATTAAGCAACAATATAGTAATAAATACATCTGGAAACAGGTGGTGAATTTATGTAGTCCTTTGTTTGAAGTGGATTTTTTCATCAATAGAGGGAGTTTACCATTCAGGACTGGAATGTTTGCCCTAGGATGTCATGTAATTTAATAGGTCTTATCACATACATACCAAACTTACAGAGGTGAGTCCAATCATTTCAGTCTTTCCAACTATTTTTTTCTCTGGTCAGTAGGGAGGATTAAGTTGTCAATGGGAGCAAGGCCATACAGTTGGATTTGCCCATATAAGGTAGTATTTGCATCATGAAAAAAAAACATTTGTTAGCAAATGCAATAAAGTTTTAAAAAGTAGTGCTGCAACAGTTGTGTACAGTTAGAAAAAAGTGATACATTGTTATGATTAAAATAAACTAAAACTTCAAACCAGATCGTGTTTGTAATTTTAAAATAGTTCAGTCATTTAATTAGTATTAATCTAGACCACATTAACTGTAATTATTTCATTTTTCTAAAGACATCACGATTCTAAAAGGACAAACTTGATGTGGACTTTCTTGAGCTCTTTGGTACATACTGGAGTGCGATTTCCTTCTACAATGCAGGGTAATTTTGTTTTCCTAACCCAGGGTTGATAAAGCCATAGATATCATTAAAATATTAACTGCCATATGTTGGACTATAATTTAGAATCACATATATATCTTTTATTGCTACGTTTTTCCGAGGTTGGGTTTATTACCATACATATACCAAGAACGGGTCATAAAAGATATGCCAATCTTAGGAGTTCAGAGACTCCCAACATTCCTTTACAATGCTAAAAGAAGGAAATCTGATATTCAGATTTTGCAAACATTCTTTCAACCCATTCTCTCTGGTTAGGAGGGAGGTAAGGGTTGACAGGAAAAAAACATGCAGGGTTTTTTGGTAATCAGGAATTTGGGATATTACATTGGGAAAAGAAAGTCTGCCGAAATTCTTTCTCATATGTTCAAAAATAAAAAGATTATGGGAGTGCAGTCTGACTATTATCTGGAAAGTCATAAATTTCCCCGTCTGATTTATTTCAGGTAAAAACACTATGCGTGTGTTTACCCAGCTTTGACATGGTCTGTCTAAGCACAATTGGTTCGTTCATCACAACCACAAACCCCCAAAACCACCAATCTGCTACAAAATGCATAAAACTAAACGATGGGTGTCAAACTCAATTTCATGGGGAGATCTTAGGGTGTATTGGACCTTGGGGACAGGGGGGGAGGGACATAGCAAGCTTGACTACCTCGTGTGGTAGACAACTGTGGTGGCTCAAGTTGCTCTGCACCAAAAGCGGCTTCCGAGCTCTATTTTCAGCGCCGGAATGCATCTTGCACATAACCTCCCAAGCTGTTTTTTGCGACAGAGGCCCTGGGGATGGTTCCTCACTGTTCCAGGGTGCGTCCCACAGGGCCAGGTCTAAGTATCCTGTGGGCGGGATCTGGCCCGGGCCTGAGTTGACACCCCTGAATTAAACCATAGATTTCTTCTAAAAGATTCCTACATATTCCTTTAAAGAGTAAAAAAAGAGTACAATTCGAAAAGAGTACATTAATGAGATACAAATGCAAAAAAAAATAATTCTGCTACAGAAAATCATATATATACAAGGATATTTCTCTAAACGTGTATCTTTCAGTCTATCCTTATAGTGTGGTGATTAGCTTACTTTTTGATGGAAGAGATCTGACTAGAGCCAAAAGTTACTTATCTTGTAGGATGCTTATTTCAACCCAACATGTTGCAGGTTTACTCAAAATCAATACAATGAAACATAATAAAATATTACACAATATAATAGAAAAGCAACTATGATAATGTACAACATATAAGTATTAGATTTCCAAATGCCTGCTGAAAGAGCTTGGGGAGATCCCAGAGCCACACCCTGCATCTACTTGACCAAATAAAGTATCCTACGCCTTTGCACCGGATTAAGGATGGTAGGTTCTCACTGGAAGAAACAGCCCTTAAATATCTTAGGCATATAGGGCATTAAGACAAACTCTTAACATTTGTAGCACAAGTGTTATGTAGCATATAATGGCTTTCACCTGTCAATATTCATGTTATATTTTGTACAAACTGCAACTTTAAGTTTCAAAGGCAACATCATATTAGCACACTGAAATAGTTCATATGAGTACAAGAGGAACAATGTGTGAATTACTGCCCAGGGTCTCGTGCTCTAAGGGGGGCTACAATTGGTCAACACCTAAAGAATTGGTAAACAGTTCCCCAGCCACAAACATCTACCTTGGCACACATTTAGAATTACACCTACAGCATTTACTGCCCTAAAAGTTCCATCATTTCTATGCATCGGAAAGAGAGGGAAACTAACAAAATGTAGGTCATATCATCACAATGCAAAGATGTGATGGGATGGTTTTGTCCAGTGTGAGCTACAAGTACAAAAGACTCAAGTTCTGCATCATTAGGTTGCAAATGTATATTTTTATCATATTGCTGTGTTTATTAAAGCATTTAAAGGTACAGAATAAAGAGGTGGTGTCTTCCAGAGTAATATCACCTTTAGGCCTCCATATATTCTGCTACTCCACTTTTCTATCTTGCCTGGCAAGGAATGGAAAAGTAGCAAGCGATCAAGATATCGTTGCTAAGCGAGAAGAAAGGAAATGCCAGAGCAAGAGAGAAGAGAAAGTGGGATGAGGGGAGGTGCTGATCAAGTGTGGTTGTGATGATGAAGAGATTGAACCAAAATGTTGGGCCAAATGTTCTCAATGGTTATTCCACCAGGTTTTGGGAAATACTGTTCGTTCGAGGGGGGGGGGGGCGGAAGCAGTTGTTTTAGTGTTTTTACTTAATAGAATTCATTAATTTGATTATCCCAGGTTCGTATAAACCTCCAAATAATATTTGGATATTATTTTTATGGCATGGTTTCATTGTATTGTTTTACTAATATATGGAATGCCACTCAGGGACATTTGCAAACTTGAGTAGCCTGTAAGCTCTGCAAAATGTAAGACATACAGTACATGCATGCATGCACACGTTCTTTAGCAATGTATTTAAAGTATCACATCAAACACAGTATTTTTTCAAATAAGCAATTCATCTCGAAATAGGTTATAGTCATCTAGGATAATCAAGGTACAGAAAATGAGAAATAATTATGAACCAGGTGACTAAATTATTTTCTCACACTTTCATGTTTTTTAAACATATACTATAATCTTCATAAGAATAGGACACAAATGTCAGAAGTCAATCTAAAATGTTTTATTTCACGTAGCTGAAAATCAATTCTCAAAATCACGGAGACTAGGCTAGGAGTCTGTTGAGGCAATATATAAGAAAACTCAGATTGTTCACTAATATTCTCATTTCAGAGCGTGGGGATTTGATTGCCATGTTTCAGAACAATGCTTATTTCGATTCTACGTTTTGGGAGAATGCTCATTCTTAGCTTTAACTTGTTAAACGGTAGTTAAAGCAGCGCTTTCTCACTAAGCAGCATCTGGGGTGATTTGATGCGGGGTTGCGAAATTCGGAGATCGCTGGATGGCAAAGAGATAGGATACGAACACCTCAAAAACTCTTTTGCTGCCATCCGGGGTCGCCCAGATCTCCGCAGTCCAGATCTGGTAGTTCTATCACAGTTCGCTTTTAAACGGTGTAATTCAGCCGATGGGCGAAACAAAAAGTCATCTAACTCCTAACAAACGTGCCCAGATGGAGGGGGGGGGGAGGCGTGGCGAAGCCATTCCTCGCATCTAAAGGTTTCCCTTGATGACGTAGAGAAGAGGGGGCGCGTCGTGATGGCAGGGTGTTTCCTAGTGACGTTCCGCTGGCATGCGCACCCGCGCCGCGGCGATTCTGGGTGACGTCACGCTCAGGGCGTGACGTCGCTGCTGCTGCCTCCCTGTCTGGAGGATTGGGTAGCTTGGTTGAGCTTCTTCTGCACCCGTCCTTCTGTCCCCCCACGCCTCTCGTTCCATCCTCTCCCCCACCACACACACACTTTCCTTCCGCTACGGGTCGCATCTGGGGGCGACCGGGTCGAGAGGAGCGACACGGCCGGGCCTCCCCTTCTCCCTCCTCCTCCCCGTCCCCCCTCTTGGGCCCCCCCCTCCTCCTCCTCTCCCTCAGCGCTTCGATCCAAGATGGCGGCGCTGAGCAGCAGCGGCAGCGCTGAGGGGGCATCGCTTTTCAACGGAGACATGGAACCCGAGCCGCCTCCGCCCGGGCCCTCCTACGTCGGGGGTAGCGGCAGCGCCGGAGGCGACTCTGCCATCCCGAGGAGTGAGGGCTGCCTTACTGTGAGGTGCGCGGGGTGGCGGGGAGGGGGAGGCGAGGAGAGGCAAGGCCGGGCTTGGCATCTCAACGCGCCGTTTTCTCTGTGCTCGGGGAGTCCCGGGAGTGGAAGCCAGTCTGCAGGGGCTTAAGCTGACAAGCGGCGATAAGGCGTAACGAGTCGGAGTTTATAACCCGGGGAAGGATGTTTGTCCGACGCTCTGCGAGGCGATGGGGCCAAAAGCAAGACGTTAAGGCAGCCAGAGATGCTTAGACGGGAGCGGGGGTTCGATATCGTAAACTGCCCGCTTGCCCGGAGGGAGGGGGACGGAAAACTTCCCTGGCCTGATTTACAGAACCTCCGTCGCCAGGAAAAACCGTCTCCGGCTAATACAAGCTTTTCCCCGATCTGGTGCCGTCCGTTTTATTGCACTGCAGTTTCCATTAAGCTGTCTGCAGGATGACAGGGATGTATGGAAGCTGTCGTCCAGTTTCACAGGAGGGCATCAAGTTGAGGAAGGCTGCAGTTAGTTGCTGCCCCCACTGAACTGTTGCTACAGATGCAGCATCAATAGCCCCTGGTAACCTTGGAAAAAAGTTGCTTTGTGAAATACAGTAGTGAAACCTTCAAAAAGTTTAATTTGGGGACTTTCAATAGAAATCACCAGGCCAAATGAAATATTGCTGATTTGTTTGTTTGCTACATAGTAGAATGCTCTGGATTTGTCCTTCTCAGACTTTTTTTCTTCCCTCTGCGTGATTCTTAATAGTAATTGTCTGCCAAGGATAGATGTAACTGCAGGAACTATGTCAATAATATATCCTATCAGTTCTTCATCTCTTTTCCCCACGCTTGCCATAATGACTTCTTTTGACCCTAATGCATTACCCCAAGAAAATAAGAGAAGAGATACCTGTCTGTGTTTTGTATAGATTTTTCAGAAGTGATTGGGACTACTGTTTGTCAGAAATGGTGTAGGGTCTCCTGCTTGAGTGGGGTTGGACTAGATGACCTACAAGATCTCTTCCAGCTCTGTGTATCTGTATCTCTGTCTCAGATAAACAGGCAGGGGAGGGGCTGTCTTTCAACAATTTACGGAATTAAAAAAAAGGTGGAATTGCTACTTAACTCAGAGACATTAAAAGTTACCAGTGGATTGCTTAATTTTTTTTCCCACAAGTAAGCATTCTCAGGTGCCCTCTGAACAGGACCTTAGCACAAATGGGACAAACCTCTTGGCATTTGGTTTCTTGTTGGCAAAAGATGTAGCAGATTGTTCATAGTACCCTAAACTGGATTCAGTGCAAAAACCTGTATTGCTCCTTTTAAAACAAATGTGATAATACTTTATTCATCTGAATATTTTTACTAACTAAGTACTAAATACCTAGTTCTAAGATGACATACTGGGGCAGGAATAAAGGAGAATAGTTTTATAAATACATGCAAGTGTGATTTGCTGAATTATTTTTAGATACAGTTTACTTTTTGCATAACTACTTAGTAAGAATTTCATTTTCCAAATATGCATCAGTTATTTTTGTATTGTGCTGTGAAGTTTCTCTGGAGGAAAACCAACATAGCTTTTAAATTATTAATTATTAAATTATATGCAGAATGTGGTTGGAAAAAGATTTACTTCAGGTTGTTTTATATATTTGATATTTTTAATTACAATTTAATAACAGATATCTATGCTAACGGAATGATAAGTACTATAATAGGCTAAAGACAATATTCATCCAGCTTTTTCTCACAGAAGCTTACTAGCCTCTGAGGTACCAAACAAATAGCAGACATATCTCTCTTCTGCAAAGTAATATTTAGATCCATGCTGCCCCAGCCCAGTGGTCCCATTAAATCTTCAAGGCTAATAGCTCTCAGTAGGCCTGTCCTCCTTGAATTTATTCAAACTATTTTTAAAGTCATCTGATAAATGGTTATAAACACAGGTTAATTATGCACTGTGGAAAGTAATTTTTTTGTTCAAAATATCTTCCTTTAAGTTTCATTAGATAACCCCTGGTTCTAAGTGTTTTAAAAGAGGAAGAAAAAATTTCTGTCCATTCTGGCTCGCAAATGTAATAAGTAAACTAATCATGTCTGCCCTCAGTTATCTTCTCTCTAAACTGAAGTTCCAGATGGTCTAGATTTTCTTGTAAGGAAGATGCTTGAGTTCCTTGATGATTTTCATTGTCCTCTTCTGCATTTTTCAATTTTGTTATAATGTTTTTAAACTATTCCACCATTCTGTATATTTGCATTATATTGTTGATAGTTTTTGTTTTCAGTTCCTTCCTGATGAACTCTTTCATATGGAATTTGCCTTTTATCTTGCTGCAAATTGATCAGCATCTTCATTGAGATATCCAACATACTTCAAGATTTTTTTCCTGTTTTTTAGAACAGAAAACATGAATTGGCTTTTGCCCCTATATGTACCATACTCTACAGATAAATTGAATCATGTTTGCTGTTTGATTGATCATTTTCTGAGTCTAAAGAAGTCCTTCTAGAGCTTCTGATGATTATTTGGTTAATAATAATTAACCTGAATAATCCTGAATAATTTAATATCATATATATTAACTAACTCATTTATCATCAGTCAAAATTATCTACTATCTAAAAAGCATTTGCTCAATGTAGATTCTTGAAATATTCTCTCTTAATTCCCTCAATTGAAAAAAAATGCCTATTTCTTCCTGCCTCTTGGCTTTGTTTTATCCATTTAGAAATTTATAAAATAACAAATCATCTTATATCCAAAGTGCCAAGTTTATTTAACAGCCTTTGATGAGGAATTTTTGCAAAGAGTCTCTGAAATTCCAAGTGCACAATGTTGACAGGTTTGTCTGCAAAATCATATGTATTCTTTAAAAAAAATAGAAATTGGTAAGGCAAGATTTAGTTTTGCAGATTCCATGCTCATTCCCTTAAGCAAGACTTTTCCATGTGTTTAGCTTATTTGTTTTTTGATGTTAAACTAACAGGTGTATAATTTCAAATGTTAGTTGGCTGAGGAAAACTATTGATTCATGTTGTTTTTAGAGATAAAATCTATTGACTAGTGAAAGGCTTGTTTTGGTAAAACAATTTATAATTATCCATAAATACTTTCCATATGACCCTATATCAGGGTTATTATGCCTTTCAAGTAAATTCAGCTAATCTTTTATTTTGAAGCTGTGGGTGGATTATTTGAGTAATAAATGCATGTGATTCCAGAGAATTTTGCTTTTTTAGTTATGTTTAGTGATGTTATATGTTTGTTTTTTGGTTTGATTTATCAATATGATGATTAATAATGAACAACATGCAGTACATGATTTGAAAAGGACATCTTGATTGGGGCCTAAAGAATGTTTGCATGTGGATTCTATAACTAGTCTGTGTAACTAAGGATTAATCTTTCCGGATGTACCACTGATGGAATGTTGTCTACCTGGTGTTTGATAATCTACTTGATTAGCCCTGATTTGTCAGCAAAACCAGAGGCTTATCAAGTTTCCAGGATGTTTCTGTTTGTGGCTTTCATTTAGCTTGATAGTTGTGAGTAGTGTATCCATGATGGATTGAGCTCAGCCAGACAGTTATTGAAGGGCCAAGAGTATTCAATAATCTACGGTATGTCTTGGAATGAATTTCTTCTAGTTGATACCACCTGAAGAATGTCTGAACTGGATTGGTAATTGAAAGCTTGCCAACTCATCTTGATACTGTAGGATTATTCAAGTAATAAGTATACAGTTACTATTTCATAATAAACCTGCCATGCACATGATGGAAATTATTGCAATGATTGGGGAACTAATTTATTGTTACATGCAATTATGATGGGTAGAGCTAGTCCATCATGCCATTAAAAGTGAACAGCTGTTTCTTAGCAATTCTCTCTAACTGAATTTCATCTAGGATTCAAATATATATTTTGGAGAACAGAATAATAGAATTGGAAAGAACCTTGGAGGTTTTCTAAGCTCTAAGATCAGTGCTCTAGCAGGAGACCCTATACAATTTCAGACAAGTGGCTATCCAGTCTCTTTTTTTAAAAGCCCTTCCACTGGTTAATTGTTTTCAGTGTTAGGAAATTTCTCTTTAGTTCTAGGTTGCTTCTCTCCTTGATTAGTTTCCATCCATTGTTTCTCGTCTTGCCTTATGTTGCTTTGGAAAATAGGTTGACCCCCTCTTCTTTGTGGCAGCCCTTCAAATATTGAAACACTATCATCTCACCCCTAGTCCTTCTTTTCATTAGATTAGACAAACCCAATTCCTGCAGCCATTCTTACTCTGAACTAAATGTGTGTAAATATAAATTCTCTTTATCTCATTCAGATTATTTAATAAATGAGTGTTTTAAATGGGAGATGTAACAGTCAACTAATATTCAGTAAACTCTTGATTGTTGTATCAGATGACTACCTTGTCATCGTGCCTTGTATACCCTTCCTATAAATAACTTGTATAAAAATATAACAACTATTGATTCAATATTGAAAATATTACACTTGTTTGTGGAAGGGGTTGTACTCTCTTTGAAAAAAGCAGGTGTTTCTCAGTGACTAAATAGCAATGGCTGTAAGTCCCTTGGTCCAACTTATGTTTTTATATCAGCTGTTCTGAGACTGTTCTTATTTTGACATGATTTCTTCCACATTTATTTTGGGGATAAATATAATATTAAATATTATTGCCACCATCCTCATATGATGGAAGTCTGTTCTTTTACAATTTTGTCTTTTTTTCACCTCCTGGTAGTGTTATACACAGGGGAGGGGAGCGTTATATAGTGTTGCTCATTTATTTAACAACCATTTATAAACAGTTAAAGTTTTAATAATAACCTGTGAACAAATAATATAGGATAGAAATTTAGAGCTATAGAAATAAGAAAGTTAGTTATCTTTTCACAAAAGTGGTTGATGTCTTGGTCCTTTCCTTTCCTTTTTTTCTCCTAAATGTCAACTGTTTCTTTTTTCACACCTCCTTTTCTCCTACTACCATGCCCCAATTTCCATATTAGGAAGTGTCCTGTTAACTCCTTACTTACTTTAGTAAAATGCAAGAATATTTGGCATGGTCTTTCACACACACATTCTACAAAGACAATGGAAATGTAGAATAGTTATGTGGCAGAATGCTTTGTTTATGTATGCACACTGATTGTTCACCTATGAAAAGAGGAATCTTGCTTGGTCTGATTAAGTTTTGATTCTAAACATAGTATATAAGGGTGATGAATATAAAATACTGGTGTCTATCTCAATCTCAAGGGGAACAGGTTTACATAAGGGTGATGAATATAAAATACTGGTATCTATCTCAATCTCAAGGAGAACAGGTTTAAAAATACAGTGTTATGGATGCTAGAAAGTTTTCTTGAGAAAATCATAATGCTATATGTTGTAGTTAAGTGATTCTTTGTTTTGAAAATGTTAAGATCCTTATCCCAGTACAGATTGTCATCATTTCCTCATTATGCAATTAGCTCTGCACATTATTTCATAGCAAATTTCATAGTTTGTTTCAAATATGGGTTTTTTATTCTTTACAGAAAAGGTTTAGAATATTTTAAAAATATCCTGTCATACAGGTCCTGAGTGGTAAACTCTTTTTGTTTCTTGCAACAGAATTGGTATGGATCACTAAAATCTTGAATCTTTAAGATACCTAAGACGTTTATTGTAAATTGATATATAGTGGAGGCAATAAATTTCCATTTTTAATACTTTATTGTTCTGCTTCCAATTACTGTAACTCTTCATGCTCAAATATTATTCCTGGGGTAAAATATGAATCACTACTGAATATGTATTTGTGCCTTTCATAGAAAGAATTATTTCTGGATTTCTCTAAATACCTTGCAATGTAAATGTGGTTACAGTAAAATTCAAGCAAAATTATATTTATGTATACTTTTAAACATATTTGAGACTGCTAACAGAATGAATTGCACTGAGCAAAATAATTATTGAGATTTTGATAAAATTTCTGGCCACACATTTATTGAGGTCTATGTTTTAAAGGTTTCTTTGCTTCTCTAATTGTCTAGCATATAGAAAGAGTAATAAAACATGTGAATCAAAACAAGCAAGTTATGTAGTCCACACTTGTATAATTAAGGGTTCAAGTATTTTTTCTTCCTGCAACAGCTGTTCCGTTTTCTAGATGCCCACATTTTCTCATAATGATATCTATGTTTACTGCAATATAGACATTGAAATAACTACTTTCTTTATCATGGTAAGAGTGTCACATGGCATGTCCTTGCAGTAGAAGTGAACAGGGCTAGTTACTGAGGTAAAAAGTGAGTGTTTACATTTTCCAACTATTATTGGAAAGTCCCCCTGCATTTTGTTTTACATATTTTATGGCTATATTAAAATGCCTCAGTATGCAACATTTAAAATTTATAATGCTTCTGACTGATCATCGAATTGGACGACAAAGCTAGGAGCTGGACATCTGCAAATTCTGGAAATCTATAGGCTCTTACACATTTGTTTTAGCTTACAACCATACTTCAATAAAACTTCATTTTAACCATTAATTTCAGTATAACAGTGTGATGATATGAAGTATGATAACCTACAGTGGGGCAAAAAAGTATTTAGTCAGCCACCAATTGTGCAAGTTCTCCCACTTAAAAAGATGAGAGAGGCCTGTAATTGTCATCACAGGTATACCTCACCTATGAGAGAAAAATGTGAAAACAAATTCAGACAATCACATTGTCTGATTTGGAAATAATTTATTTGCAAATTATGGTGGAAAATAAGTATTTGGTCAATATCAAAAGTTCATCTCAATACTTCGTTATATATCCTTTGTGGGCAATGACAGAGGTCAAACGTTTTCTGTAAGTCTTCACAAGGTTGTCACACACTGTTGGTGGTATGTTGGCCCATTCCTCCATGCAGATCTCCTCTAGAGCAGTGATGTTTTGGGCTGTCGGTGGGCAACACGGACTTTCAACTCCCTCCAAAGGTTTTCTATGGGGTTGAGATCTGGAGCCTGGCTAGGCCACTCCAGGACCTTGAAATGCTTCTTACGAAGCCACTCCTTTGTTGCCCGGGCGGTGTGTTTGGGATCATTGTCATGCTGAAAGACCCAGCCACGTTTCATCTTCAATGCCCTTGCTGATGGAAGGAGGTTTGCACTCAAAATCTCACGATACATGGCCCCATTCATTCTTTCCTGTACACAGATCAGTCGTCCTGTTCCCTTTGCAGAGAAACAGCCCCAAAGCATGATGTTGCCACCCCCATGCTTCACAGTAAGTATGGTGTTCTTTGGTTGCAACTCAGCATTCTTTCTCCTCCAAACACAACGAGTTGTGTTTCTACCAAACAGTTCTACTTTGGTTTCATCTGACCATATGACATTCTCCCAATCCTGTTCTGGATCATCCAAATGCTCTCTAGCAAACTTCAGACGGGCCCAGACATGTACTGGTTTAAGCAGGGGGCCACGTCTGGCACTGCAGGATCTGAGTCCCTGGTGGCGTAGTGTGTTACTGATGGTAGCCTTTGTTACGTTGGTCCCAGCTCTCTGCAGGTCATTCACTAGGTCCCCCCCGTGTAGTTCTGGGATTTTTGCTCACCGTTCTTGTGATCATTTTGACCCCACGGGGTGAGATCTTGCGTAGAGCCCCAGATCGAGAGAGATGATCAGTGGTCTTGTATGTCTTCCATTTTCTAATTATTGCTCCCATAATTGATTTCTTCACACCAAGCTGCTTGCCTATTGCAGATTCAGTCTTCCCAATCTGGTGCAGGTCTACAATTTTGTTTCTGGTGTCCTTCGACAGCTCTTTGGTCTTCACCATAGTGGAGTTTGGAGTGTGACTGTTTGAGGTTGTGGACAGGTGTCTTTTATACTGATAACAAGTTCAAACAGGTGCCATTAATACAGGTAATGAGTGGAGGACAGAGGAGCCTCTTAAAGAAGAAATTACAGGTCTGTGAGAGCCAGCAATCTTGCTTGTTTGTAGGTGACCAAATACTTATTTTCCACCATAATTTGCAAATAAATTCTTTCCAAATCAGACAATGTGATTGTCTGGATTTGTTTTGTCTCTCATAGGTGAGGTATACCTATGATGACAATTACAGGCCTCTCTCATCTTTTTAAGTGGGAGAACTTGCACAATTGGTGGCTGACTAAATACTTTTTTGCCCCACTGTAGCTCTTAAATCATGATTTGAAAAGAAGATCAAATATTATTTACTGTGGATTTCCAGGAAAGAGTAAATATGAATCTATTTAAAATATGTTTAAGTATTTTTGTGGCTCATCTTCTTTCCTTTCAGATGCCATCTAAGAAAAATCAAGATAATAATAATGTGACCCCTCACATTATTAACCTTATTTTTTAACCCAGTTGCTGATAAAACATCTGTTACACAGAATTTAAACAATGGTAAAATCATTGAACTTTCATATACCACAAAGATCTGGCTTCTCTCCCAGGTCTGTCTTCCCTAAATTCTGTGGGCTGGAATTTTACCATTCTTCTGGTCCTTTTTGTTGGGCCACATCCCCAGAATAGGAGACTATTAATTGATACCTAGAACATTGCGGTATGATCTCCCAAAGGGTTCCATCTTATCCCTCAGGCTCTTTAACGTCTATATGAAGCTGTTGGAGTAGTTTGATAAACAGTGCCATCGGTATGTTAATGACAGCAGCTCTATTGGGTTTCCCATTCAGTTCCAAGGAAGCTATTTGTCCCCTTGAAAGTTAGCTGAATAATGCGTCAGAGAAGAGAGGACAAGATTATATTAAATCTGAATGAGATGGAGGTTGACAAATAGAAAACTGAATTCAAAGATCAAGGATGGCTTATACTCATCCTAAAAAACATGGTTCTTAGTGTGGAAGCACTCGTTAATTCTCAGCTGACACCAGACTCAAAATAGCAATAGCACTTAAACTTATATACCGCTTACAGTGCTTTAAGCCCTATCCAAGCAGTTTACAGAGATAGCATATTGGCCCCAACAATCTGTGTCCTCATTTTACTGACCTCGAAAGTATGGAAAGCAGAGTTAACCTTGAGCCTGGTGAGATTCGAACTGCCAAATTGCAGGCAGGCAGCAGGCAGCAGAAGTAGCCATTCTAACCATTGTGCCACAGAAGAGATAGCTGTGGCAACTGTGAGGTTGTCATGAATAATATATAAAAAGTTGAATAGTTGTAGAGTATGCAGTTGGCAAGTTAATACTAAGTAAATGTATGTAGTAGACAAGTTAATGCTAAGTAAATGTTGCTAAGATAGATGAATGAAATAATCCCTGTACTGAAAGATCCCTGTACTGTGCTGCTTGTCAGTGGCCAGTTTTCCTGATAGGAGGAGAGGACAGCCTCAGGCATTGCACTTGGACTGGAGATGGCATTCTGTCAGGAATTTGGTTTGAAGGCCGCTCTCGAGGGTTTGAAAATTTGGGAAGTACCAATAAAGGAGAATATTTATACTTAGGGTTGAAATGAGGGGTCCTTGGTGTTCTCTGAGTTTGTTTTCTTGCACTAGGTAATATCATCTAAATAACTATCAAACTAGGTAACATCATCAGTGCTAGTACTTTCTCCAGGCTTTTTTAAT
The DNA here is from genome assembly GCA_023653725.1 of Bungarus multicinctus. NCBI lineage: Eukaryota > Metazoa > Chordata > Lepidosauria > Squamata > Elapidae > Bungarus > Bungarus multicinctus. Next base: position 79,482,581 of record CM042848.1, on the reverse strand, counting down.
TGGTCAAATTTAATTGGTAAAATCATTGATTTTAGTATGATTTTTCCATTAATTCAGTTTAAAGCTATGTTTTCTTTTAAAATTATTACTAACCATCATTAGTGCTCACCAGAACTGAAGGATAAGATGTTATTCCAGTAAATAAATAGTTTTAGAGTTCTGTTCTCCATAATTTTGACAGATGGTTGAGTCTCTGGTGATTGCATGAACATTCAGTGTACTGTTTTTTTTTTCCCCAGAAGCAAGTACTTACATTCTTAGATGTTGTTTTTTGGCTAATTGTTACTGTTTTTACATATATTTTAGAAATAGCCCCCTTTACAGTACCAAAGTAATAATCATATCAATGTTGACAAGAGAATAGAAGTAGACATGTTAAGAAGGTTTACATTATTTCTTACAGAAATTTATTTGCAACACAGTTACGCATTTATCCATACTTTGGACTCTCAAATCTAGTCTCGATGATTACATGGATATATCTGTATAGGTAGTCTTCAACTTACAACCATTCATTCAGTGACCATTCAAACAGCACTGAAAGCAGCGATTTATGACCATTTTTCACACTTAAGACCATTGCACCATCCTCGTGGTCACATATCAAAATCTGGATGTCTGACAATTTATGAGGGCTGCTGTGTCCTGGAGTCGTGATCACCTTTTGTGACCTTCAGTGTCAATGGGAAGCCAGGTTCAGTTAACAACCATTTTATTAACTTAATAACTACAGTGGTTCACTTAACAACTATGTCAAGAAAGGTCATGTAATGGGGAAAATTTAACAACTGTCTTGCTTAGTAACAGAAATTTTGGCCTCAATTGTGGTTGTACGTTGAGGACTACCTGTATAGTTTTCTTGGCAATAGAGAAATAATTGGCCATAGTTGCTTTCTGGGATTTTTGTTTGTTTGTTTGTTTTATTTTTACTTCTCCCTATAACCTTCCAATAGTTACTCCCTATAACCTTCCAATAGTTACTCATGCTCTTGATCATCTGCGCCACACATTTGCATTATGCACTTTTATGAGCAGGCATTGAGTCTTGCTCTTAGCCACTAAATATATTGCTGGTTTTGTTGTGTGCTATACAAGTGAAGTTTGAGAGATAGAAAATTATTGAGCAGTTGTTTTAGGTTGCATTATATATGTATTGACTAGACATAGGTGCCACAACATCATAGCTAACAACATTAGTAAGTGAATTGGTTATCAGCATATATTTGAGATATTTTAGAGTGCTGAAATATTTGTCATTTTTTTCTAGGTGTGGAATATCAAACAGATGATTAAGTTAACCCAAGAACATATAGAAGCTCTGCTAGACAAATTTGGAGGAGAACACAATCCACCCTCGATTTATTTGGAGGTAAGTACTAAGTTGGAAATCATTATTGTTGCTATTATTACATAGATTTTCTGCTTATTAAAAAATTTCAAAGTACTTATAAGTTTATATTGTTAAAGGAGGCGGGTATGCATGACTGATAAAGCAGAGATAAAGCCTAACAACAGGGTCTTCAAACATGTTTAAGACTTGTGGACTTCAACTCCCAGAATTCCTGAGCTAACATGACTGTAGGAGGAATTCTGGCAGTTGAAGTCCACAAGTCTTAAAGCTGTCAAGTTTGAAGACCTCTGGTCTAAGGTTTAGCAAGAGACTTCCACACACCAGAGGATATAAGAAAAGATTCAAATATGAATTAGGTTTGGGTTAGTCTAAATCTCCAAGGCCAACTATCACAGGGGCTAATTTCTTTCTTACTGTCTAGTGAATTCTGAGCATTTACAGGTTTGGGCCACTTCCCATGCTTATTCTTCTTTTGAAACGGCATCCTACCAAGGGATTTAAATGTTGAAATGAGTGTGTAGAATGAACGATGAAGGAAAAATAGGACAGAAAATGAAGGCAGTAAGAATCGGATGAGTTGGAATTAGATAGAAAGTTAAATGGTATAAAATAAGATAGAATAAGATAAAATAAGGTATAAAATAAGATAGATAATAAGATAGAGAGAAAGTTAAATGGTATAAAATCATTTCTATAGGTGGGGGGGAATAGGATAATAAGAACAAAACTTTAAAATGGTTAAAAAAAACAACTGGTGAGTGATGTGATTTGGGGTTGACATGGAGTTGTCCTTCCATAACAGCAAGATTGACAAGGCACAGAAATAGAAATAACTATTGCCTTTGGCAGTATCTTTTAGGAACTATAAGATAAAGTGGCAGCTGCCATTTGTGGCTGAATAGCTGCTGTTTTATCTCATCTGCTGGAGAAGAGAGGTCATGGATTGGAGAGTCTTATAAAAGCAGTAACAGAGGTAAAAGCTAGTTAGAAAAACAGAGGTGATTGACATGGCAGATATGGGTGACCTGGGATGTATGTGAGAACTGTGGAGGTGTCCTAGTTGAAAAACATGGTGCCTGCAAAGTTCTCTCAAAGCTGATCTGTAGGTTATGCATAGAGAGCATAAACAGAACATGAAATCTGTTGGCCAAAAGATCACACTGTTCAGAAGCAAAAGCAAACTGGATACAATGTAAAAACACTGAGTGAGAATGGATTCTTGGACTGTGACAATAGGGGAAGGAATCTCCCAAGTGAGAAGCGCGAAGGATTTTTTAAATAATGAAATAGAAAATGTAATTGTTGAAATTGAATAAAGGTAATGCTTATATATTGTATGACTGGGAACTCAGAGAATTGTTGGGTTTGATGGGTTCAGTTAGAGTAGAAAAATTGGTCCACATACTATGATCTGATGAGCATACAATTGCAGAGAGATACAAGTGCAAGCAGGATGGGACTGGAGAACCACATTGATTCAATTTTTTGCAAAGGAAAATATGGCTGACAGAACTAGGACAACACCAGGGTTTCAGGCTACTGCTGAAATGCAAGTTAAGATGGCATCCAGCCATGATCTAATGTTGGATAAGTTTATATGTATTATTGAGGCTTGGCTTCTTAGCAATAGGGATATGCCCTGTCATAGATTTGCCTTCCTGGGTTTCAGGTCCTGCAGCAGGCACAATGCTAAGATCTGGAGAAGTGTTGCTGTGATCATTCAGAAGACTTTAGCAGTGAGTGAGAGCACACTTCTGGCAATAACTGGATGTGAGTGTCTGTACATGATGTTAAGCCAGGGCTTAGGCTTCTGTACATGTTCTGACCACTCTGCTATCTAGCAATTGTCCTTCAGAAGCTTTTAGACTTTCTTCCTGGACTGATGCTAAGGTCACTTGATGTTTTGGAGGGACTTCAGCCTCCATACTTTAGATATGGAGTTTGGATTGGCTTGAGAATGGCAACCATGAACTTGTCCTGGTAATCTTAGTTCTAGTTCACAAAGATAGATACACACTTTAATTAGTTTTTGCTCCAGGGCAGATGAAACTGCGCAAAATGTAATTACCAAACCGGTAGTAACCCTGGTTGAATCCACCCCTGGGTCAGGCTGCACATTTTGAACATCCTGGATATTTGTGAGAACAGTGGACCTATTAAGGTGGTTTGTCTCAAAATCTTGATAGATGCTGAGAGTTTTCTGAAGGTTATGATGTTAATACTAGATGTGCTTCTGACAATCCTCCAATCATGGTTCAAAGATCTAAAATGTACGTTTTTTCTTCCAATTAACATCTGATAATGCTTTTTAGTGCTTGTTAACTCTTATCATCTGAATTGGTAAACCATGATAGAATATTTCAGACTCTGATTTTGTTTCTGGTTTTGAGATAAATTGCTGATGTGGATATTGCCTTTTAGCAAAATTCATAGTTTCTGCAAAGGAGAAAGAAGAAATGCCTGGAGTACTAGTAGAGGAAGATGAAAGTGAATCTGATAGAGCATGAGTAAGAACTTATGTTAGGGCTTACATTATGGCAGTAAAGGCAGAAAAATTGTGTTTTCTTTGCCCTTATTGTTTTTGCTGGTAGCTGCGCAGCAAACCCAGTTCAGGGAGAACAAATCCCTGCTGAGAAGGGACAGATTGCAAAGCATATGCAAGGTTATTGTGAGGAATATTTTTGCTATTTGGCAGATAAAATGCTTGGATTCACTCAGAGTTGAATTCTGACTGGTCAGTGCCCAAAACAAGGCCTTTTATAGTTATCTAGAGCAAGTTTTATTCCGTGACTCTCAAGAGATGGACAGAAGTTTTCATGTCTGTAGCTAAGCCAACGGCTTGTTAGATCCAGGTCCTTCCTAGATAAACTAGACAGGAACTATGATTAGATGAGCTAATTCTACTTTATGTCAAGGCTACATACAGAATCTGCAAGTTAAAGGTGCAAAAAACTGTTTCTGAACCTCCTGCTTAATTAGGGCAGTTTCTTCCTCTGACCCTTAAATCACTAGGGTTTCTGGCTCCCTTGTCTGGTTGTTCCGCTGGCAAACATCTCTTCCCTCGTCCCAAGGGATCCACACATTTCATTTCGTTATTGTAGTCTGGTCCACGTGGTGACATCAGTTTCTTTGAGGGAGTGATGGTGATCCCCTCAGCATGAAGAAAGCTATAGTTCATTTTGGTATAGAGTAAGGAAGATGACCTTGACAGAATATGCAACAATTGTTATCTAAGTGAAGAAGGCTGAAACCATTTTTTAAGTCCTGGGTTGGTGGGAGGCAGCAGGACCAGGATATTTAGTCAGAGTTGTCGAACATAAGGCCTCCTGATTACTAGGGCACCGATTCTGAAGTATGGGCAAAGGGACCTGGGACTCTCCAAGACCATGATCAAGGGAAGCACAAAAAAAACATCAAAAATTTCCCAATATTGTAAATATTTGATTTTTTTAAAAAAATCTTCATGCTTTTCATGTTTCTTAGTGTAAAAAAGTATTGTGATTTTTATGAATAAAGATTTAGATTTTAATATTTTATCTGATTAATAATATCATCTACAATAATTCAGTTGCATTTTTACTGGTACTGTAAATACCCTAGTGATAATGTAGCCCAGTAGGGTCCTCAATAATTTTTTGAAGGGGAATGGGTCGAGAAGAAGCACTTTCAGAGAAAACACTGACATGGGTATAAGTAGGAAGGAGAAAGCACCAATCAGACTAAAGGTGGCTATGTGATCTGAGCCCGTAAACCAGAGGACCATTGCTTATTTCACGGGGGTATCAGCCTATGAAATAGACCAGACAGAAACAGCGACAGAGAGTAATTCTACCTTTATTTGTAAGGATTATATAATAGCAACTTGAAAGTCTGACACTATTCTCTTTCCCTGTCCCTTATGCAGAAGCTATAGCATAGATTAATACTGCCTGAAAGTGCTTCAGCCTCTCTAGCTCAATTTACCGAGCAGCATATTCTCTCAAACAATCTGGGGTCCATTTTACGTCCTTGGTAGGATGGACGAGGAGTCCCTGAGCCAGTCAGGATCCAAACTACTTGAACTGCTGGTAGTCGGCAGAATAGTCTGCAATACTGAATTTAACCACTGTGCCAACACTAGGGAGGCGCTTTTGACGCCTCCTGTCACACAAATTCCTTGAGGTAGGCTAAGCTGCCTTTTATCTGTCTTTCAAAGTCATTCCTAACTTACCAGTGTGGCGGCAGCACACTTACACATTTGAGAATATGCAGTGGGGGTTACTTTGGATCCTCAGGCTTCTACTATAGACGAGGAGGAGCTGGACAGACAGGCTTTCACAGACCCAGGTATAGTTATACCTTACCTCGTCACACACAATGGCTCTAACTGACGTTTACTTATTCTGGGCTGCCTTGGGGGAAGGTTTTCTCATTTGGATATACAAGCTGACCAAAATGTGCAATCAGGAAAGTGGGAGACGTATAATGGCAGCAGTTGCTTCTTGGATTAATCAGGGTTATCACTGCCAGGTTTATGACTTCCACGCAACCAACCCCGCTGCAGGGAGGC
>CM042848.1:79193167-79476181 GCA_023653725.1 Bungarus multicinctus | reverse complement strand
CATCTCCCCCCAGCCCATCCCAACGATGCCAGGGATGTCATGTCCCGCGGTCTGGAGCCGGGCGAACTGGATTGGGGATCGGGAAACGCTCCGACTCAACCCTTCCAACTGGCGTGCCTGTGGGTGCCCAGCGTACCGTGAGCCAGTATTCCATCGTCTGGCTATTGTGGGTGAATTCTGCCCCCTTCAGAGAAGGCTCGCAATCTTGTGTGGGGTGCCTCCGGGATGTACGTCGGTCTTTGGAAGACACATTACGGCCGCTCCAGGGGGCGTTGCATCAGTTTTCCGGATCTGCCAAGGCCCCTTTCTGGAATCGGGATGGCGGACGCTACGTTCCTCCTAGCCTCTGGTCACCTCCCGACTGGACTCTGTAACTTCCCTACATGGGGCTCACCTTATGTTAGCATCCCGGGCTCTCTGTACAAAGGTGTCGCGAGCGGTGGTGATGGCGTCAAGGGTCTCTCGCTGTACCCCTCCTGGCCCAGAGCTGCGTTGGTTTGCCATAGGCCTCTCGGGTGCGCGGGAGATTTATGTAACGTTTAAATTCTTCCAGCATCGACCAGGATATTTACAAGAACCGCATTCTTACCATTGTCCTCGCACCGGCCGTGCGCCCACAGGGTCGCTAGGTGCCTGTGGTACCGCAGGGGAATAGGGCTCTTCGCTGTGGGTGCGCTGCCCTTTGGAATGTTGCCCCTCCGGAAGTTACTACAGCCACGGGACCTGGGGACCTGCAGCAGGCCTTGAAAACCTGGCCGGTGGGCTGATTTTTCATTTGGGTATTGAATTTTTTATAGTTAATTTTAGGGGTTTTATGGGAAGGGTTTTAATTGTTTTCAGCCATGGCCTTGTAGTTTAATTGTTTGAAGTTTTACTCTGATTGTTTAATTGTGTGGCGTGCACCACTCGATTCCTTCGGGAGAGGAGCTTTATAAATAAAATGGGATTGTGTTGGTGTTGTTTTTACTTCTTCTTCGCTTGGTGTTTATGATTATTGGTATTTATTTGTCAGATCTGACAATATATCGCCTGCTTGAGCAGAGGGGGTTACCTATCTAGACGATCTCTTCCATTCTTGCTATTCTGTTCTCCTTAGGAAATGATGCGTTCTGGAGACTACCACACTGGTGACCGCAGACGGGTGTGGCCACTCTAGAGAAAAGAAGGACTAGGGGGACATGATGGCAGTCGTCCAGTATTTGGGGCTGTCACAGACTAGGGGGGCAGTTGTGGTTCAGCCAGTTTCACACCATTAGGAGACCGGCTGTTTATATTGCTGGCGTTTGATGAACGTGTTGTGAAGAATCCTTAGGGCAGTGAACGGTGTCAATTTTTGAATCCCCCACTGGCGGTGGAGCCACTGTTCCAAAGCACCAGAAGGCAGGCCATAAAGCAAGACGGATGGAAGACTCTAAGCGAGCATCAACCTGGCAGTAAGAAAACGACTACCATTGAGTACAATAACCAGTGGCTGCTTGCCTCTAGAATTTTTGGGGGCTCCAAAACTGATGTTTTTTAAGAGAGCTTGGACAGCCTTATCTGGATTGTATACTGGGATCGTCTGCTTGGCAGGAGTTTTTATTCAGAGTTTTGGGCACATTATTTACAACAAAAAATAAACACCGATGGCTGCTGCTTCGTTTAAAAGTCGTTATAAACATAATATCAGATATTTACTAACCCAGCTGTGTAATTTCTCCACATGGAGCAAACCCAAACAAAATAACATGTTGCACGTAAATCAGAGCAGAGCTCCATCTTCAGCAAGCAAGAAGTTAGCTTCATCTGCACAGACAGACTCCGAGCTCACATAGGCAGAGTTGCAAGAGCTTAATATAGAGCCACGCCTAGGCTACTTCTAGTTTCCAGTTTCCAAACTCTCATTGGTTGATTTAGTTGCTATGCCTATTCATTGGCTGACCTTGTTACCAGCTCTATTCCAGTTCATGAATATACTCTGACCAGGGTTGGACTAGATATGACCTCTAGTCAGAGGGGAAACCCACTTTCTCTTCCGACTGAAACCCACAAAGCCACAATCGACAAAACTGATTGCCTGCTTCTCGGCGTTGCATCGAGCCCGTTCTCCCCACCTGCTGGAGAAATGTCCATGTGCGATAAGGAAAGAGCCACTTCAAGGTTGGTTAGATGTTATGCGAAGATTTTGCCACCTCAATGGCGACGGGGGAATTTAGAGCTGGCAAAAATACCATCGAAGACCTAGAAGTCCATTTCATCAGCCCTCCTAGATCTCAATGAAGAGAAGACAAAAAGTGAAATAAATCTGATTATTTCTCTGCCTTCAGGAGGCCTCACGAGAAATGGATGTGGATCGATTCGCACTGAGACACAAAATACAAACCTGTTTTTTGCAGACACCTGCAGGGGATCCTCAACTTACGACCCAAGGGAACTGTGATGCACTGTTGGAGTCTGCCTCAAAGGGAAATGGAACAGCTGACAGGAGTGGGGTGTGTGGCTCCGGTGGTTGTGGAGGAAACTGGGGAAGGGCACAGGCCAGAGGGCATTCAGAAAAGACCCAGGCCCATCCCCTCTACCCTAGGGTACGCAGGGAGGAGGTGGATAAGGGGAGAAATGTGAGTGAGTAGTCTACGGGGGAGGAAGTGGCCCTGATCCCCTTCATAGACAAACTGCACATGGCAAAGGTGCTGGAAGCAAAGCATGCATTATTTTGTTGGAGATTATCTGTGTTTTGGCTTCCTCCCAAACTGTGGTTGCTGTGTTATCTGGTAGAAGTATGCCATTGATCATCCTTGCCTGCCGTAGTCATTCCTTCAGTGTGGTGCGTTGGGTTTTTTTATTTCGAATTAACTTACTTTGGGTACATTTGCTCCCTCCGTAAAACTGTTTTTCTTTAAGAGTTTGACATCCTGCCGAGGATAATTGGACAGTGGGGCCAAGTTGGAGGGCATTAAAGGGACCCTCTTCTATTTTTGTGACTTGGTTATTTTTGTGTCATGCCCCGGGTCATCAGAGAACCTGTCTAGGATGTTGTAAATTGTGACTGTTGAAAAACAGGTCACCCAAGTGACTGACTCAATGTTATGACATTTTTCCTGGCGGTTATTAAGAAACATACCACAGGCATTAAGCGAGCTTTGGGGGCCATTTTAGCTGAAAACTGGAAATAAATTTGAAGTTTTGGCAAAACAAAGTAGTCTATTGACTTACCACAGTTCATTTAGTGACTGTTCAAAGTTACAGCGGCACTGAAAAAAGTAACTTACGACCATTTTTCACACGTATGACCTTAGCCTTCCCATGGTCATGTGATTCAAAATTCAGATGCTTGGCAACTGATTCACATTTACGACGGTTGCAGTGTCCCGGGATCAAGCAATGGGGAAGTTAGATTCACTTAACAATCGGGTTACTAACTTATCAAGAGTAGTGATTCACTTAACAACGGTGAGAAGAAGGGACAAAACCCGCTCCACAAATGTCTCGCTTAGTAACGGAAATGTTGGGTTCAGTTTGTGCTTTGGTGAGATCCCAATAGGTAACTTAGCAACCAACTTCGAAAGGTCCCTAAGCAGTGCATCATAAGTTGAGGATTACCTGCATTGCTGTGTTTGCATTACAGGGTGGAACTGAAATCCGCTTTCTGGCGGTTTAATCAGATGCCCTGGTTCACATAATGTGTTAAGAGATTGGCTAAAATTCTCAACTGCGATTGCTGCAGTTTGCAAACTTTTGCTGAAATTCAAGACAGGAGAATAATGAGGGAAATAATAATGTATGGTGTAGTCCTCAGCGTGCGACCACAGTTGAACCTCAAATTTCTGTTGCTAAGTGAGACAGTTGTGAATTTTGCCCCATTTTGTCACCTTTCTGGCCACCATTATTAAGTGAATGATTGCAGTTGTTAAGTTAGTCACATGGTTGTGAATATAATAAAACAGAATAGAATAGAATCTTTACTGAGAATAGAATAGAATCTTTATTGAGAATAGAATGGAATGGAATAGAATAGAATAGAATAGAATAGAATAGAATAGAATAGAATAGAATAGAATAGAATAGAATAGAATAGAATACTGGAAACCCTTTGTAGACTTTTTGCATGACACAGAGAGAGAAAAAATCCAGCTATGATTTGTGGGTCTGATGGTTGGGGGTAGGAAATCAGATAGTAGAAAAATAAGTGCGAATTTTCTTTTTGTTACTTCTAGGAAAAGATACCTTTGTAATTGCAGTTGCTGCCAAGAAAAGTAGAATAACAAAGTTGGAAGGGACCTTGGAAGTCTTCTAGTCCAACCCCCTGCTTAGGCAGGAAACCCTACACCACTTCGGACAAAGGGTTATCCAATATTTAAATCTTAAAACTTCCAGTGTTGGAGCATTGACAACTTCTGGAGGCAAATTATTCCACTGTTTAATTATTCTAAACTGTCAGAAAACTTCTTCTTAGTTCTAAGTTGCTTCTCTCCTTGATGAGTTTCCATCCATTATTCCTTGTCTGGCCTACATGTGCTTTAGAAAATAGCTTGACCCCCTCTTTTCTGTGGCAGCCCCTCAAATATTGGAAGACTGCTCTCCTGTCTCCCCTGGTCCTTCTCTTCCCTAGACTATCCAAGCCCAGTTCCTGCAACCGTTCATTGTGTGTTTTAGCTTCCAGTCCCTTAATCATCCTGGTTGTTCTTCTCTGTACTTTTTCTAGAGTCTCAACATATTTTTATAATGTGGTGACCAAAACTGGATGCAGTACTCTAGGTGTGGCCTTACTAAGGCTTTATAGAGTGGTATTAGTGCCTCCCTTGATCTTGATTGTATCCCTCTGTTTATGCAGCCCAGAACTGTGTTGGCTTTTTTGGCAGCTGCAGTACACAGCTGGCTCCTATTTAATTGGTTGTCCTCTAGGACAGTGTTTTTCAACCTTGGTACTTTGAAGATTTGTGGACTTCAACTCCCAGAATTCCTCAGCCAGCTCTTCAAACCCCCAAGGTTGAAAAACACTGCTCTAGGACTCCAAGATCCCTCTCACAGTTACTACTATTGAGTGAGGTGCCACGTATACTGTCCCTGTGCATTTCGTTTTTCTTGCCACAATGCAGAACCTTACTTTTTTATTTTTATTTTTATTTTGTAAGCGAATCTGGCTTCTCTAGTGACTTTGCTAGTCAGAAGGTTGCAAAATATGTGATATATGTGACGTGCGACATTGCAATAACTCTGAACCTATTTTCAAGCATCCAAATTTTGATCACATGCCCATAGAGATGCTATAACGGTCATAAGTGTGAAACGTGGCCATAATTCCACTTTTTTCCCCGTGCCGTTATAATTTCAGATGGTCACTAAAGAAACAGTTGTAATAACAAAACTGCCTGGGCTAAAAAGTTTTTGGGCTGCAACGTACAAAAGGAATCAACGGGAAAATATGTGGTTGAAAGAATTGATGTTTATATTAAGTTCCAATCCTAAAGAGAATTTTTTTTTTTATTAAATGATATGCCATGGTATATGACAGCAGAACGGTCTAAAATGTATAAAGATACTTCAAAGTTATGCTGAAGATACGGACAACCTAAAGGGACATTTTGTCATATTTTGTGGACATGTAAAAAAGCAGAAAGAAAGAAAGAAAGAAAATTGGATGCAAATACATGCACGAATTCAGAAGATTTTAAAATACAGTTAAGACCTGAAGCTGCTCCTTTGGGATTAATGGACAGACAGTTTGAAATAAATCATGGAGGCTTCATTTTATATATGACAACTGCGGCGAGATTATTATATCCTCAAAAGTAGAGAGGTTTGACACTATCCACAATGGAGGAATGATTGGTGAAGATGATGGAACTTGCAAAGAAATCTCAATTGACTTCCTTGATTAAAGAAATGACAATATCTACATTTATGACTGACTGGAAACCCCTTATAGACTTTTTGCATGAGACACAGAGAGAAAAAAATCCAGCTATGATTTGTGAGTCTGATGGTTAGGGGGTGGGGAAATCACGTAGTGGAAAAATAAGTGAGAATTTTCCTTTTTTGTAACTCTAGGAAGAGATAACTTTGTAATTGCAGTTGCTGCCAAGGAAATTAAAAGCCTTTCTTTCTATTTTTTTTTTCCTGCAGATTTACCACTTCCTTTTTTTCCCCCTTTTTACTTTCTTTCTTGACTTTCTATTAGGTTTATATACTAGATGGATGGTTGGATGGATGGATAAATAGATAGGTAGATGAAAGATAGAGAGCCAGAAGAAAGAGAGAGAGAGAGGGAGAGAGGAAGAGGAAGGAAGGAAGGAAGGAAGGAAGGAAGGAAGGAAGGAAGGAAGGAAGGAAGGAAGGAAGGAAGGAAGGAAGGAAGGAAGGAAGGAAGAGAGCTAGATAGCTACTTGTAGCTAGCTAGTTAGCCAGATAGATAGATAGATAGATAGATAGATAGATAGATAGATAGATAGATAGATAGATAGATAGACAGATGATAGATAGATAGATAGATAGATAGATAGATAGATAGATAGACAGATGATAGATAGATAGATAGATAGATAGATAGATAGATAGATAGACAGATGATAGATAGATAGATAGATAGATAGATAGACAGATGATAGATAGATAGATAGATAGATAGATAGATAGAAAGATGATAGATAGACAGAGAGATAGATAGATAGATAGATAGATAGATAGATAGATAGATAGATAGACAGATGATAGATAGATAGATAGATAGATAGATAGATAGACAGATGATAGATAGATAGATAGATAGATAGATAGATAGATAGATAGATAGACAGATGATAGATAGATAGATAGATAGACAGATGATAGATAGATAGACAGAGAGATAGATAGATAGATAGATAGATAGATAGACAGATGATAGATAGATAGATAGATAGATAGACAGATGATAGATAGATAGATAGATAGATAGATAGATAGACAGATGATAGATAGATAGATAGATAGATAGATAGATAGATAGACAGATGATAGATAGATAGACAGAGAGATAGATAGATAGATAGATAGATAGATAGATAGATAGATAGATAGATAGATAGGTAGGTAGATAGATAGACAGATGATAGATAGATAGACAGAGAGATAGATAGATAGATAGATAGATAGATAGACAGATGATAGATAGATAGATAGATAGATAGATAGATAGATAGACAGATAGATAGATAGATAGATAGATAGACAGATAGATAGATAGATAGATAGATAGATAGATAGATAGATAGATAGATAGATAGATCTATCGTTAAGTATCTTTATCAGTCCTGGGAGTGAGGGTGAGAGGAGGAGGAGGAGGAGGAGATCAGTGCTAAATGAGAGTGGGGTTTACTCTTATTTGTATATACTGGTGGCTTGCCCTGTTGGTGTGGGTGGAAGTGTTCTTGGTTGTTCCTTGATTGAGCCGTTGTTTACCGTTTGCTTGTATGAGTTGGCAACTCCTTGATTGAGGTATTATTTACTTCTGATTGTCTAGTGTTGATCTTGGTGTTATCTCGGCTTTACTTGGTGTTGATTGCTGATGAGGAAGCGCTTTGGTCCTTTGGTTTCCTGTTTAGCTTTTGGATTGTCTCTTTTAAATGGTATGTAGACGTTGTTTATCTCTACGTGCCTGTTGATGGCTCCTATGTCTGAGTGCTCCCTGCTGGTTTTTTTTTCATCCCCCAAGCCTGGCATCTCTCCACCTGAAAGTTTTATATATCCAGTTTAAGCCTGCAAATCACAGCTTGTTTGTTTTGGCTTCCACGGTAAAAATGTTGCTGCATTTGGAGTCCTGCCGACTTATTCAGATCATGAACTTATTTCCCCAAGATTGAACGTTAACCAGCCTTGCCAGACAGGACGTTAAGAGGTTAGGAACCTGTATGACTTGTCCCGAATTGTTAAAACTTCTCTTTCTTTTTGTCCCCCACAGCTTATCCGTGTACCGGTGGAGTCTTGCGAACAGTACAAAAGTTGTAGCGAGTGCCTGGGCTCGGGGGACCCCCACTGCGGATGGTGTGTGCTTCACAACATGTAAGTGTGACTCGCCGGGACGAGAGAAGACGGTTGCATGCATCCTTTTCTCTTCTCTCGCCTCACCTTTTCTCACCCCCGGGCGTCAAAGCCAACGAAGCTGCAAATGGAGAGGCCCATCCTCCAGGGAGGTGGGAAGCTGGTTCATTGGACATGGACCTCTTGGCTTGGAAAGAGCCGAGGAGGAGAGGGAGGAAGGAGTTGGGGACTCCTGCCAAAGCAGAGCTGTCTCTGCCGATTGGTTGTTGGGAAAGGCTGCACCTTCTTCCATTCCTAACATCTCATTGGGAGGCTGTGAGTTCTAGCCCCGCCTTAGGCTTGAAAGGGAATTGGGTGACCTAGGACCAATCGCCAGGAGGCTGTGAGTTCTAGTCCCACCTTAGCATGAAAGGTGATGGGATGACTTTGGGCCAATCAGCAGGAGGCTGTGAGTTCTAGTCCCGCCTTAGGCATGAAAGGCGATGGGATGACTTTGGGCCAATCACCAGGAGGCTGTGAGTTCTAGTCCCGCCTTAGGCATGAAAGGCGATGGGATGACTTTGGGCCAATCACCAGGAGACAGAGAGTTCTAGTCTCATCTTAGGCATGAAAAGCAGCAGGGTAACTTTGGGCCAATTGTCAGAAGGCTATGAGTTCTAGTCCCACCTTAGGAGTGAAAGGGGATTGGGTGCTTTTGGACCAATCATCAGGAGGCTCTGTGATTGCTGATTTGAATGGTTCTTTTGAACGCTTTAATATCTTTATGCTGTCAGCTGCCCAGGGACGTCCTTGGATACGGGATGGGCAGCAAATAATTTTCATAAACAAAGAAACTTTAACTCCACCCTGTTAAACATCACCTGCCTGGGGAACCAAAATAATGTTTTTTTTTGGTGGGAGGGAGGAAGCGAAATGACTTGGAAGCAACGGGTGCCACTCAGAGTCTTTGATTCAATGATTTCTGGAGAAAAAGACCTCTCTTTTTGGGAGGGAAATGACCCAACCCAGGGGGAAGACTTTCTTTTCCCCCAAGCCTTTGTGGAAAACTGAGCTCCTGCTTTTGTGTTCTCTGCATGGCGCCTCTTCATCAGAAGCAATTGGCTGCTTAGCCAGTTTCAAAGGCGATCTCAGGGCGCTGGCAGTCAACGTTAAAAAACCCTCCGGCAGTGAGTCAGTTGCGGCTGGCTATTCACGGAGACGCCACCACAGGCCTCTTGCCTTTCTCCGTTCTCCGCGCCGTTCCCAAAACTGGCTTCTTATTCCCCCCTGATTCTATAGTTGAGAGAATTGATTTCTCCAGAGGAAAGGCATCCCGGCATACAGCAGGCACAGAGGGAGTTGGAAAGCAGAATGGAAACAAAAAAAGAGAAGGATTGTTTTCTATAAGGCAAGGTGGGAAATTTGGAAGAAAGTGGGCCTTAAAAAGTTTTGTATTAGCTGGCATCTGACTTTTTAGATCACCTGTCCGGCTTCCAAGAAAGACGACCGTATTAGACGAAAAATCCAGGGAGCATTGAAAGATTTGAGTTTGTGTATCTCCCTATCTACTGGGTGGCAGGAATGAAGGCAAATCTGTGTGTCCCGGGATAATGTTGTAGGATCCAATCTGGGTCGGTGATTGAGTCCAGATGTTTAGTTTTTTGAACTTTCTAACTTGTGCTGGAGCCGATCCTTGGAGAAGTTCCCTGTGAATGAGCTCCAGCCCGAGTCCAAAAGCTTGGAAGAGTAAATTTCTAGTCCTGAGGACCAACCCAGGTTGGATTATACTGGGTGTCTTGCTTCTTGAAGCCCAGATCTCGTGTTTCTCCAAAAATAAGAAGCTGTCTTATATTTTTTTTCCACCAAAAAAGGCACCAGGTCTTACTTTCGGGGAATGTCATTCATTGACTACATCCACTGACTAACCTCACTTGCGTGTGTCGTCCTCCGGTCTCCTTTTTGCTGTCAGGGGCCTTCAGGAACTTCTTCTGCAGCCAGCAAGGCTTTCCTGAAGGCCTCTGCAGCCGACAACAGAGCTCTGGATCGATCCAGAGCTTTGTTATCAGCTCCAGGGGCCTTCAGGTAAGCCTTGCTGGCTGCAGAAGAAATGGGCCGGCGAGGCAGATGTTGGGATGTATGAGGCCTGGCTACAACTCTCCAAAGGGAAATAGTAGAGCAGCTCCACCCCCTATCCCCACCCTAGCTTAATTTTTACTCTGGAGTGGGAGGGATCTTAATTAGGCCTTATTTTGGGGGCAGGGCTTATATTGGGCGCATGTGTAAAAATCAAGCTAGGACTTACTTTCAGGGAAGGTCATATTTTCAGGGTAACAGGGTAGAACATAGAATAACAGAGCTGGAAGGGACTTTAGAGGTCTTCTAGTCCAGCCCCCTGCTCAAGCAGGAGACCCTCTACCATTCCAGACAAATGACTGTCCAATCTCTTCTTAAAAACCTCCGGTGATGAGGCAGCCACAACGTCTGGAGTCAAGTCGTTCCAACTGATGAATTGTTCTCAACTGTGTGACCCATTTAACAACTGCAGTTATTTGCTTAACAGTAGTGGCAAGAAAAAGACCTAAAATGGGACAAAACTCACTTAACAACTATCCTGCTTAGCCCCAGAAAATCTGGGCTCCATTGGAGTCATAAGTCGAGGAATCTGCACAAATAGAAAAAAAAGTAGTTTTTTTAAAAAATTTTTTTTTACTCCTGGGTCATCCTCCCAATGGCAACTCTAAAAAGACCAGAGAAAAAAATTTCCCCTAGGGGGAAAACCAGAGTCAATAGTGACAACGAATGATGTATCTCAGAGTTGGCTACACCCAGGCAGTGCTGGCATGTTCACTCCCAATAAATCCTTTTGAAGTTTTGGAAGATTGGCTCGAGACTTATGATTTAATTGGTGTAACTGTTGGAAACCTGACGCCCAACCTCACTTTGTCGTCTTCTCAGCGAAGACTGGCTAGAATGGAGTCGCCTTTTTCAGTCCAATTGTTGGCTGAACTTTCTTGCAACCATCGCTGGAACTTCTTTCCACCGAAGGAAGAAACAAACAAAGTTTGTGGGGGGAGGGAAATAGTGGCTTTTGCCCAACACCCGTACCTGCTTTTCTGATCTCCTGGCTGCTTCCAGGTAGCTTCTTCTGAAGCTTCCCTCCAAAATCCTCTCTTGAAGCCGAAAAGATCATCTTAGATATTTCCAGAGGTCGCGAGGAAAGGTTTTTAATTGCGTCTTTTAAACGTTCTCTCTCCCCTTTTCGTTGCCTCGGCGGTGGAAATAAATACCATCTGCTCTCAGCGGGTAACTCAATCCCGCTGTTCATAGGAATGTCCTCAATTGATCGAACTCGGATTTACCTTCTTCTTCTTTTTTGGTCAAAGTTGTGCGATTGAGTAAGCCGGCTTGCCGGTAATCCAAGCTCCCTTCAGAGGCCTCGATAAAAATCAAGAGCCTTTGAAGGCCTCTTTACAGCTGCTTGACTTTTAAGATGAGATCTCTTTTGGGTGCCCAAGTTGGTTACCTATCTCAGAACTTTCTCTCTCTCTCTCTTTCTCTCACTCTTTCTCTCTCTCTCTCTCCCTCCCTCCTTCTCTCCCTCTCCCTCCCTCCCTCTCTCTCTCCCTCTCTCTCTGTACAACTCTTTTGGTCTGAAGGCATGACAAGAGGCAATGGATGGAAACTTGTCAAAGAGAGATACAACCAGGCCCTAGAGACATCTCCTCACAGTGAGAACAATTACAGTCAGAATCAGAAAGGAGCTGGAAGGGGCCTTGGAGGTCTTCTAGTCCAGCCCCCTGTTCAAGCAGAAGATCCTAGGCCATTCCTGACAAATGGCTGCCCGATCTCCTGTGATGGAGCACCTACAACTTCTGGTGGCAAGCTGTCCACAGGTTAATTGTCCTCACTGTTATGAAGTTTCTCCTAAATTCTAAGTTGCTTCTCTCCTTAGTTAGTTTCCATCCTATAAAAAAGATGTTGAGACTCTAGAAAGAGTGCAGAGAAGAGCAACCAAGATGATCATGGGACTGGAAGCTAAAACATATAATGAACAGTTGCAGGAATTGGGACTGGCTAGGCTAGGGAAGAGAAGGACCAGGGGAGACAGGAGAGCAGTCTTCCAATATTTGAGGGGATGCCACAGAGAGGAGGAAGAGGTCAAGCTATTTTCCAAACCACTTTGAAGGCCAGGCAAGGAATAATGGATGGAAACGGAACAAGAGAAATTCAACCTGGAAATAAGGAGAAACTTTCTGACAGTGAGAGCAATCAACCCATGGAATAGAAGTTGCCTTCAGAAGTTATGGGAGCTTCATCCTTGGAAGCTTCTAAGAAGAGACTGGGCTTGCCATCTGTCAAAAATGGTGTAGGGTCTCCTGCTTGGGTGGAAGATTGGACTAGATGACCTACAAAGTCCCTTCCAACTCTGTTAACTTAATCTAATCCATCTGTTGCTTCTTGTCCTGTCCTTTGGATAGAAACTAATCAAGGCATTGAGCCCAAAATTTATGTTACTAAGCAAGACAGCTGTTAATAGTTGTTAATATCTAAGGGGCTGCCACTAAGAAGAGGGAATCAACCTATTCTCCAAAGCAGAAGTTCCCAATCCCCGGCCGCAGCCCACTACAGGGCTGGGGTCCATTCAGAACCAATGGCAAGATAGGTTATAAAATGGGGACAAACTCACAACTGTCTCGCTTAGCAGCAGGAAATTTGGGCCTAATTGTAAGCTTGCAAGTCGCGAATAACTTGTACATATTTTATTTATTCAATTTATTTAATTCTTTTAATGCATTTTAAATTATTGTATATGTACTTATATGTTTTTTATCTGCTGTGCACCGCCCTGAGTCCCTTGGGAGAGGGGGCAGTATACAAATTTAAATAATAAATAAATAAATAATAAATAAACATAGGTAAAGGTTCCCCTCGCACCTACGTGCTAGTCATTTCCAGCTCTAGGGGGCGGTGCTCATCTCTGTTACAAAGTCGAAGAGCCAGTGCTGTCCGAAGACATCTCCCTGGTCATGTGGCCGGCATGACTAAAGGCCTTCAAAGGCGCACGGAATGCTGTTCCCTTCCCATCAAAGGGGTCCCTATTTTTCTACTTGAATTTTTATATGCTTTCGAACTGCTAGGTTGGCAGAAGCTGGGACAAGTAACGGGAGCTCACTCCATTACGCGGCGTGAAGGGATTCGAACTGCCCAACTGCTGACCTTTCTGATTGACAAGCTCAGCGTCTTAGCCACTGAGCCACCGTGTCCCTTTTACCTGTACATGCAGGCTGCAAAACTCTGAATGACCCACAGGGAGCACCCAGGAGCTTTTTCTGCCTTTGGTCTGCCCTCTAGTGGATGTCTCGATGTTTGATCGCTTATCGCCACCTCCAAGATATCCTGCTGTGGTCCGAAAACATGGGATCTGCTGTTATATTCTCTCCTTATGGATGACCCGGATAATAACACATGGCTTGTCAAGCAGGGTTGGGATTCTATTGGTTTGGCCCGGTTTAGGCAAACCGGTCGCTCTATGGATCAGCTGGGCATGAACCAGTTCACTCCGATGATCAGCTATTGGGCCTACTCACCTTCGCCGGCTCTAGTCTGTGCTTTATATCCTGGTTTTCAAGCTCAGCTGATTCGCACGGCACCACGGATTGCCGCGCATCAGCTGTTTAACACACAGGGATTGCAGGAGAATGTCAGTAGCTAATGCTCTGCACACGTGCAATGCGGGCGCTCATCGAACTTGTGGTTACACCAGTTGAATCATATCCCTGTGAGTCAGTCTCTGGAAGAAAATCATATTCTGACCCAGGCTTCCTAAACCATAGTTATGCATACACTTATTTTAAAAACAAGATTTATTTTATTGCAACGCTAAGAATTGTTTTCATTCCCAGCTGGAATTAATCTCAAACAGTCCCCCCCCCCCCCGAGATAAGCACCCACCTTTCTTTTCTGTGAAGTGCTGCCAAAAGCAGAAGTTATCAAATGAACTAGAGAAGAAACCAACCAAAGTACAAAAAAACCCACAACCGAAGTACAAAGAGTTTCCAGAATGAGACTGCACCGATTGAACTACTTTGCTTCCTGCAAAGGTTTCATCATCTTGGCCTGACTTTTATCCCTGATGGGAGGGGCAATCACCTCCCAGCCTTACTCCCGAGTCGCCCCTTTTGTTTCAGCTGCTCTTGCCTTCTAGCAGCTCTGCACACACGTGCACTGGGAACAGGCTCCCCTGGGTCCTCGGCCTTGCTGCTGTCAGACTCTGGAGGCTCCAGAGGCAGCACCCCACTCCCAGATGGCCCTGGCCCCATCTCTGCATCGGATGCAGATCCCTCATCCGAGTCCTCTCCAGACTCCTGGACTGGTCCCCTTTCTTCCCCACTGTCCGATTCTGTGGCCGTCTGCACTGGCTGTCGGCGAACCACAACTGAAATCAGTCGTGTTATGATGGATGGACAACTGAACGACAGGGAACAAATCCATCTGAACCACGGGGAGGTTTTCAGGGAATTGTTTTCTGTCAGGTTCACTGGCCATTTCTACTGACTCTGCATCAGCTGATGAGGTGCCAGGGAGAGAAAATAGCTCGAGGAGCGATGGGCCTCCAGGGAGAGGTCATGTCTGTGTTCGGTTCTCGTTGCACTTCAATTTTCCCTCGTTCTTGATAGTGTCAAGGCTTCTGACAGGATTGGGATGCCCTGAACTCCCGGCGTCGCCCTGAAATAATGTCTCTGGACCTTTAGAGGTCCTTGTCCAACTTCTAGTTTTTTTAGCAAGCCGGGACTTTTGAGTCTTTCTTCATAGCCTCGAAGGCGTTTGATGCGTCGTTTCCAGAGATGTCCAAAATCATTTAATTGCCGCCTTCATACAAGACAGGTGTAACCTAAGTTTCTGTATCAAATCATTTTAATTTTGCAGTGGTCCAATATACTGGAGCATGCGTAGGCTGGCTTCATGCAACCTTTTAAGCCATATGCCATACCGATTAGCACGTTTTACCCTGGTATTGAGTAAACCTTTCAATGACCTTGTTAAGTGTGTTATATGAATAGAGAGGTATCTTTGTCCGTAACATCCTATATTGTACAGGCATGTACACACCCCTCCTTCCCTTCTTTCCTTCTTCCCTTCTTTCCTTTTCCTTCCTTCTTCCCTCCCACCCTTCTTCCCTCCTTCCCTTCTTCCCTCCCTCCCTTCTTTCCTACTTTCCTCCCTCCCTTCCTCCCTCCTTTCTTTCCTCCCTCCCTCCCTCCCTCCCTCCCTCCTTTCTTTTTTTTCCCCTCCCTCCCTCCTTTCCTTTTTTCTTTCTTCCCTCCCTTCTTTCCTTTTCCTTCCTTCTTCCCTCCCTCCCTTCTTTCCTCCCTCCCTCCCTCTCTCCCTTCTTTCCTTTTTTCTTCCCTCCTTCCCTCCCTTCTTTCCTCCCGTCCTCCCTCCCTCCTTTCCTTATTTCTTTCCTCCCTCCTTCCCTTCTTTTCTTCTTTCCTCCAGTTCTCCCTCCCTCCCTCCTTTCCTTTTTTCTTTCCTCCCTCTCTCCCTTCTTTCCTTCTTTCCACCCTCCCTCCCTCCTTTCCTTTTTTCTTTCTTCCCTCCCTCCCTTCCTTCTTTCCTCCCTTACTGCCTCCCTCCTGCCCTTCCTTCCAGTAAGGACAATTAACCAGTGGAACAGCTTGCCTTAAGTTCATGGTCACTTCATCACTGGAGGTTTTCAAGAAGAGAATGAACAGTCACTTGTCTGAAATGGTTTAGGGTCTCCTGCTTGAGCAAGGGGTTGGACTAGAAGACATCAAAAGGTCCCTTCTAGCTCCATTCTGATTGACAATTCCTCTTGTCGAGTCTCGGCTTCGGAGATCGGGCAGGTGGGCAAACCCAACATTCCCTGCCTAGCGTCAGTTCTTCGCTCCGATGAATTAGCTGGCTGGTCTGGAGAAAAATTGAGGGCTTCTGGATTCTTCCAAAACCAGATAGGGATAAAAAAACTCCTCCGAGTTGCATCTTAGGTGCAAATTAAATCAGCAGAAGCCGGAGGTAGCCATGACGGGCAAAAGCTGCCTTCTCAATTGAATGCCCCCCCTTTTTTTTTTTTGCTGGGGATTGTCCATCGTGGTGGAGGGAAACGACAAAGTCTCTGCCCTATTGTTAGGAATTAATTTGGGGAGGACTTAATGCTGCTTCTGCTGAAGCCGTCTTCTTCCAAGGCCCTTCCTTCCTTCCGCCGGCCTCGCTTTCTAATTTTCCACTTGGTTGAGGCTCCTTTGGTGGAGAAAGTTGGGACGTGGGAAACCTCGGCACAGAGGCCGCTGTCAGAAGGTGGATTATCTCCTGGACCCACTGAGTTGAATAATAAAAATTCTGCCTCGCCCGGACGCCCAGCACCTTATTCAAAAGGATGCTTTGAACATGTTGCACTGGGCTGGCATGGAGCTGGGGGCGTTCTAAGAAGGACCAAGAGTTAGGGGAGGTCCCCAGCTGTTCCCATTGGGGAATAACAGAATAACAGGGTTGGAAGGGACCTTGAAGGTCTGCTAGTCCACCCCCGTGCTCAGGCACGAAACCCTATACGACACATAGTCCTCAGCTTACAATTTGGGACACACGTCTGTTCAATCTCTTCTTAAAAACTCTCCAGTGTTGGAGCATCCACAACATCTGGAAGAAAATCTTTATACAGATTAATTGTTCTAACTGTAAGGAAATTTCCTTTCTAGTTCCAGGTTGCTTCTCTCCTTGAGACAGACAGAGAGAGGGAGGGAGGGAGGGAGGGAGGGAGAGAGAGAAGGAGGGGGAGAGAGAGAGGTAGGGAGAGAGAAAGAAAGTTGTGAGCTAAGTAAAGAACTTGGGCACCCAAAGGAGATCTCATCTTAAAAGTCAAGCAGCTGTAAAGAGAGATAGTTATATACTGTATGTTCTCTCCTTGGTTAGTTTCCATCCATTGCTACTTAATCCTGCCTTCAGGTGCTTTGGAGTATAGATTGACTCCTTCTCCTTTACGGCAGCCCCTCAAATATTGGAAGACAGACAGAGAGACAGAGAGAAAGAGATAGAGACAGCTTCAACCGCAACAATGCAAGAGCACACAACAGATACAAACTCAATGTTAACCGCTCCAAACTTGATTGCAGAAAGTACGACTTCAGCAACAGGGCGGTCAATGCCTGGAATGCACTACCAGACTCTATTGTTACATCCTCAAACCCCCCCCAATCCTTTACCCTCAAATTATCCACTATTGACCTCATCCCATTCCTAAGAGGTCTGTACCATTGTGCTTACCGTCCCTGTCCTGTTGTCCCTATTGATTCGTACCTATTTCCTGCATTCTTACTCATGTTTATACTTATACCTATTATCTTGTAAGTGATTGACAAATCAAATAAATCAAATAAATAAATAGAGACAGAGAGACAGAGACAGAGATAGACGTAGTTATATATGTTCTCCCCTTGGTTAGTTTCCATCCATTGCTTCTTGTCCTGTGTTGTGGTTTGCCAGCAGCTGGTGAGGATGGCTGAGGCCTCGGAGGTGCAGGGATGGGGCCAGGACCATCAGGGAGTGGAATGCTGCCTTCGGAGATTGTGGGGGCTGGCCGCAGTGAGGAAGAGGACTCCGAGGAGCCTGTGCCCAGTGTGTGTGCGTGCAGGGCTGCTCAAAGGAAAGAGCAGTTGTAGCAGTACGGGCAACTCAGGAGTAAGGCTGCAAGGTAATGGTCCCTTCCTTAAGAGATAAAAGCCAGCTGAGAAACCGGAGTTCTTTGCAGGAAGCAAAGAGGTTTTTGCATTCAAGCCTTGCGGACGTTCGGATTATCTTGGTTGGTGTTTGGAGACTCTCTGTGTTTGAAATTTTTCTTGGCAACTTTATCTAGTGTTCTTGGCAGCCCTGCATCACCTTGGCAAGACTCGTTCTTATCAGAGACAATTAGTTTTAATCGTCTTTTAACCGTGAATTAACGGAATTCGCAGAGAAGCATTAAAAGGTTTTGCTTTTACCTCTGTTTGGTGTTTGTTTCCTTGGAACAAGGTTTGGGTCAGAACATCCTGCCTTCAGGGGCTTTGGAGAATAGCTTGACTCCCTCTTCTTTGGGGCAGCCCCTGAGATATTGGAAGACTGCTATCATGTCCCCCCCTGGTCCTTATCTTCATTAAACTAGACATACCTAATTCCTGCAACCGTTCTTCATATATTTTAGCCCCCAGCCCCCTAATCCTCTTCGTTGCTCTTCTCTGCATTCTTTCTAAACCCTGAAGAGCCATTCACTGTCTCTTCTTACAAGGCTGCTCCTGGTCAGAGCACCTTTCTAAAATAAATAAATTGGGATTTCTCCAGCCATCAAGCAAGGAGATCTAAATTTATCAAGTTATTCGAAAGATTCTGGCACGTCCCTTTTTTTTTTAATTATTATTATTATTACTGGATGTGCCAAGGATTGCACCTGGAGTTTTCATGCAGAGTGGAGTTATTTAGAATAATGACTCTAAATAATTCCACTCGGCATGAAATTAACAATGTGGGAAGTAGGTACGCGTAGTCTAATTAGGAGAAGGTCCAGGGGCAACATGATAGCAGTCTTCCAATATTCGAGGGGCTGCCATGAAGAAGAAGGGGGTCAATCTATTCTCCAAAGCACTTGAAGTCAGGATAGAAACTCATCAAGCAGAGAAGCAACCTGGAATTAAGGAGAAACTTCCTAACAGTGAGGACAATTAACCAGTGGAACTGCTTGCCTCTAGAAGTTGTGGGTGCTCCAAAAACTGGAGGTTTTTAAGAAGAGATTGGACAACATTTGTCTGGAATGGTATATAGGGTCTCCTGCTTGGGCAGGGGGTTGGACTAGATGACCTCTAGTCAGGAGGGGAAACCCACTTTCTCTTCCGACCTGAGAACCCACAAAGCCACAATCGACAAGACTGATTGCCTTGCATCTCGGCGTTGCATCGAGCCCGTTCTCCCCACCTGCTGGAGAAAATGTCATGTGCGATAAGGAAAGAGCACTTCAAGGTTGGGTTAGATGTTATCTGAGAAGATTTTTGCCACCTCAATTGGCAATGGGGGAATTTAGAGCTGGCAAAAATACCATAGAAGCTAGAAGTTCATTTCAATTAGCCCTCCTAGATCTCCGAAGAAGAAGAGGAAGAAGGAAAGGTGGAGGAGGAGGAGGAGGAGGAGAAATAAATCTGATTTATTTTTCTGCCTAACAGTGAGGACAATTAACCGGTGGAGCAGCTTGCCTTCAGAAGTTGTGGGTGCTCCAATACTGGAGGTTTTCAAGAATAAATTGGTCAATTGCTTGTCTGGAATGGTATAGGTCCGTGATGGCGAACCTAGGGCACGTGTGTCACAGGTGGCACGCAGAGCTATTTGTGCCAGCATGTGAGCTGCAGGCAAACTTACCTCACGGCGCATGCGTGCACTTCATAGCTGATCTTCAGCCAGTTTGAGGCCTTTTTCGGCCTCCTAGAGGCTTGAGGGAGGCTTCTGCAGGCTTTGCAAGCCGAAAACTAGGCCCGTTTCATCACTTCCTATTTTTCCGGAAATACCAGAAGTGATGAAACGGGCCTAGTTTTCGGCCTGCAAAGCCTGCAGAAGCCTTCCTGAAGCCTCTGGGAGGCCAAAAAATCCCTCAAACCAGCCGAAAATCAGCTGTGAGGCACAGTTTAGGTAAGGAGCGGTGGGGTGGGTGGGGATTGCAAGCGCATGGGTAAGGGGAGTGGGGAGGGCACATTGCCTTCTGGGTGCTGGCGTGCAAGTGCGAGCGTGCAAGCGCGAACACAATTTTTGGCACAGGAGCCCAAAAAGGTTAGCCACCACTGCTATAGGTCTACTGCAGAAGCAGGGGGTTGGACTAGAAGACCTCCAAGGTCCCTTCCAACTCTGTTTTTCTGTATTTGTCAACCATGCCAAAAGCTTCTTCGGGGATACCTGATATGGTTAGACACTTGGCATCTTTCTAGGTTATTTGCTAATTTCATTGAAGAACTATCTTCGCATCCTGTTGATCTTGGGCTGGTCCCTTCTCCAACAGTTGTGTGTTTTTTTTCTCTCTCCTCTCCCCCTATTCAAAATCGCTTCAGCTTAGTAAGATCCTTCCAAAATCTCGGAGAGGGTGGCGTTGAGTGATGCATAAGGCAAATCCCTCTCTCCCCAGCTGACATCCTGATCAAAATGGCAGATTCCTCTTCATATCGCAATCCTGCAATATTAAACTTCCCCTCACCCCCTTGTGTCTGAATCTTTGCAGACGGTTTGATCTGGATTGCAAGCGGTTTGATCTGGATTTGCAAGCAAAAGGAAGCACTTTCCCCCCCTCTTAAACAGGCTGAGGGTTTCCCTGGGGTCTGAATCTTCAAGAGAGACGGTGTGAGGTTACAGATTGCCTTGCCTGAGACTGTGGATATATTTTTTTTATTTATTTATAGTTTCTCAGCAATGGAAAAGCCGAGTTTCTAATCGTCAGGGGACAGGGTGGGTTGAATTTAAAGTCTCCTCCTCTCCTTCATCACCCCCTTTTCTTTTAAAAAAAATATGGTTTTATTATCATATAGAATACAAAGAATAGCCCTGTATAGATGCTAGGAACACGCTTGCGGTGAAAGTAAATTAAACCTTTTGAAATAGAAAATTTGATATCAGTGTTAAATATGATTGCTGAGATGTAAAAGGACAAAGAATCGCTCAAATTGCTTTGCGGAGGCTTAATGTAATATTGATAAGCAGTTGTAAAAGAGGTGGAATTATTTTTTTCCCCCCATATTAAAAAGAAATTAGATCTTTGCGCTTCAGATTAAACTCTCCACTGTATTGTTTTTATTGTTAAACACTACAGGCTCGACTTGACTTACTTAAATCTTTTGTGGTTGTAAGTCGAGGTTTACCTATAGATCTGTTAGAACCTTCTTAGTAACCAACCTCCAGGAATTAAGAGTGGGAGAACAGAGAGAAGAAAATATTTTTGGCTTTCACATAGGAGTGTAAGTAGGAATTGGTTGGCGATTTGCTTCCAGGTGTAATTCAATGTACTTGGTTAGCTTCAGACCTGTTCTGACCAAGGCTTCCTAGTCCGTAACTATGCACACACTTATTTTAAAAACAAGTCTTGTTTTATTGCAACGCTGGGAATTGTTTTCATTCCCAGCCGGTAATGAATCTCAAACAGTCCCTCAAGATAAGCACCCACCCTTTCTTTCCTGTGAAGCGCTGCCAATAACAGAAGTGTCAAACAAACTAGAAAGAAAACCCAACCGAAGTACAAAGAGCTTCAAGAATGAATCTGAACCGAACAAATGACTTTGCTTCCTGCAAAGGTTTCTTCACCTTTGCCTGTCCTTTATACCTTATGGGAGGGGCAAGCATCTCCCAGCCTTATTCCTGAGTCGCCCTTTCTGTTTCAGTTGCTCTTGCCTTCTAGCAGTTCTGTGCACATGTGCACTTGGGTGGGGTGGAGTTGGACTAGATGACCTACAAGGTCCCTTCCAACTCTTGTTAATCTTCTGTAAGTTGAGGACTACCTGTATAGCATTCCTTTGGGGGAAATGCCAATTTTGGAAACGCAAACATTGTTCTTTTGCTCATCTTTCACTCTTTGCCCATGTATTCTTCTGGAAATTGCAAACCCAGAGGCACTAATATCAAGTTCACCTTGGGTGTTGCTTAAAAAAAAAAAAGAAAATAGACTTCACCTGTATTTGCAAAGAGTTTTTAAAAATTGCAAGGGGAGGAAAAACCCCAGCGCCTAACCAGCCAAGAATTAAATTCCTGCAGTGAATTACGCAGCTGTCTCTCTGGTCTTACGCAAGAAACTATCTTCTCAATTCAGAGGGAAACATTCATAAACATTATTAGCGTTAATAAGAAAACTCCGATAGGGCAGCGTCTACCAGAAAGGAGCGATTTTGCTTATTAATTAACTTGCCTTATCTCTTGCAGCTTTGTTTCCTTTTATTAGTTCTTCTCACTCAGTACATATTTTCCCCCCCTTCCTTTCAAATTATTGTCCAGGAATTTGGCAGCAGGAGGGGTTGTTTTTTTTATAAACTCAGAGAAGACAAGAAAAAACATTGTGCACAAAGCCAAATTTATGCACAGCTTTGTGAAATTGGAAGGGCTGTTGAAATGGTCTTACAGGTAATCCTCAACGTACGACCACAGGCTGAGCCCAACATTTCTGTTTGCTAAGTGAGATGGTGGCTAGAGGGAGCTTTGTCTCACTTTTTGACCTTCCTTGCCATGTCTGTTAAGTGAATCACTGCAGCCTGTGATCTCCTTCATTGCCTTTGCTTGTCAGAAAGGTGACGAGTGATGATCGTATGATTCTGCAATTGTCGTAAATAGATGAATTTTGATCGGATGATCACGGGAATGGAGCAGTGGTCGTAAGTCTAAGGACAGGTTGTAAGTTGCGTTTTCAGCGGTGTTGTAAAACTTTGAATGGTCACTAAATGAATGGTTTGTAAGTCAGGCACCAGGCTTAGAGGGTGAGTTCTAGTTCAGCCTTAGGCCTCAAAACCAGCTGGGTGACTTTGGGCCAATCACCAAGAGATGATGAGTTCTAGTCCAGCCTTAGGCCTGAAAGCCAGCTGGGTAACTTTGGTCCAATCATTAGGAGATGGTGAGTTCTAGTCCCACTTTAAGCATGAATGCCAGCTGGCTGACTTTGGGCTAATCACCAGGAGACAGTGAGTTCTAGTCCCACTTTAGGCACGAAAGCCAATTGGATGACATTGTGTCATGCCCCAGTTGGAATCTGATTCTGACGGAGAGGTGGAACAGCTGACAGGGAGTGGGAGTGTGGCTCCGGTGGCTGTGGAGGAAACTGGGGAAGGGCACAGGCTGGCTGGGTATTCAGAGGAAGATCCAGGCCCACCCCTTCTTCATCCTAAGGCACGCAAGGAAGAATGGATAACGGAGCAACATGGTTTACAGGGGACGAAAGGGCCCTGATCCCCTTCATGGGCTGCAACTGGGAAGACTGTTTAAAAGGGCAAATTGTGCATGGCAAAGTTGCTGGAAGCAAAGCATGCATTATCTTTGTCAAGGCTTATCTTGGTTTGGCTTCCTCCACACAGTGTGTGCCTCATTATCTTTTGGAAGTCTGCAAGTTATTATCCTGGTCTGTCAAGTTAATTACTTCAGCGTGGTTTGTGTTGTTTTTTTCATTTCTACTTAATCCGTACTTTGGGTTTGGATTGGATTTCTTCCCTTTGTAGACTGTTTTTGGAAGAGTTTGATCTCCTGCCGAGGATAATTGGACATTGGGGGCCAAGTTGGAGGCATTAAAGGGAATTTATTTACTTTGGTGACTTTGTTACTTTTGTGCTAACTTTAGGTCATCACACTTTGGGTCAATCACCAGGAGACGGTAAGTTCTAGTCCTGCCTTAGGCCTGAAAGCCAGCTGAGTGACTTTGGGTCACTCACTCTCTTAACCCAACCTACCTCACATGATTGTTGTTGTGGGGAAAGTAGAAGAAGGAAGAAGCATTAGGTATGTTCATTACATTGAGTTATTTATAAAAAAATAATGTAGGATACCAATTTATAAATCAAGTAAATATCAGCCGACAGTTCCAATACTTTTGTAGGCCTATTAGTTTCCCCCTCCAGCAGTAAGTTCTCCATGGATTAGAAAAACTGGCTCCATCCCCATCTGTATCTGTCAGTACATGCAGCTGGGCCTTTAATTGTTTTGATTTTTCTGAACTATAATACTAATCCAGCTTCTGGATAACGTTTCAGTTTGTGAAACAAGAGCCAATTAATTTAACCTCCCTCCTGTATAGTTTGCTCAACGCAGCACAATTAAAGCCGTCAGAAAGGAGCAAATCGTAGCAAGTCTGTCCCCACAGTTTGCACACCAACAAGTAAAAGGATTACAGGGGACAGATGAAAAAAAACACGGTGTGATCATCGACAACTCTAGCACAGGATCCAATCTGGGTCGGTCACCGGAACCAGAGGTTTAGTCTTCCGAGCTTTCAAACTCGTGCTGGAGCCCATCTTCAGCAGTGGTGGGATTCAAATATTTTTACCACTGGTTTGGTGGGCGTGGCTTGGTGGGCACGCTTTGCATGTATGGACGCACTTTGCGTGCGCGCACGCACCAAATATGCACTTTGCGCAGGGGCAGAGGCATTCCAACTCACTTCCGGCAAGCCTGCACTCTCCCGGTCGCTTCAGCAGCTGCCGTGCAACACTCTGCTGTGCCATGCAAAGTAGCTGCGCTTCAAAAGCAGAGGAGAAAAGTGAGTATGGGAGCCCAGGCAGGCAAGTGCAGTGGTGGTATTCTATCAGTTTGGCCTGGTTCGGCCTTTGCAGGAAGCAACGTCGTTCGTTCTGTTTGGATTCAACCTTGAAGCTCTGTGTGGACTTTGTACTCCATTTGGCTTTATACAGTTCATTTGGCACTTCAGTTGTTGGCAGCAATTCAAAGGAGAGAAAGGTGGGTGCTTATCTCGAGAAACTGTTTGGGACTCATTACGGGCTGGGAATGAACATAATTCCCAGCACTGAAATAAAACAAGAGTCGTTTGGACTAAGCGTGTGTTTAATTACGGTCTCAGGAAGCCTTGGTCAGAACAAGTCCTTTCTTTCAGTCCAACCCTCCTCACAGGGTTGTTGTTGATGAGGGAAATATAGGAGGAGGAAGGTGTGTCGGATATGTTCACGAACTTGAGTCATTCATAAAAAAATAATAAAAGATGGAACCCAAGTAAATAAAGAAAAACAGTCTGAAGCTGAATAGACGAATCCTTTGTTCTGTTTAAACCAAAGCAGAACTTTTGGGCCCAAAAGCAGCTTCCTGGCTGGAGAATTCTGGGAGTTGTAGTCCATTATGCTTAAAGTAGCCAGCTTTGAAAAACACTGTCTTAGCTCATTGTGTAGATGAGCCTCCGATTTTGCCTTTATGGGGGGAAAAGCTTTGAAATGCCCAATGCAAGAACACTTAGGCACATCACCTCTCTTACCTGTGTTTCCCTGAAAATAAGACCCTGTCTTAAAAAAATTTTTGTGCCACTAAAAAAGGCACCAGGTCATATTTTGGGGGGATGTCATCCACTGAATAACCCTGGCTCCCTTTTCGCTCTCAGAGGCCTTCAGGAACTTCTTATTCTGTGGCCGGCAAGGCTTTCCTGAAGGCCTCTGCAGCCTTCAGGATCGATCCAGAGCTTTGTTATCAGCTCCAGAGGCCTTCAGGAAAGCTTTGCCAGCTTTGCCGGCTGCAAAAGAAATGGGCCAGCAAGGCAGGTGTCAGTGTGTGTGAGGCCTGGGTGCCGGGCCTTGGTGGTGCAGGCTGTTAATCATCTAGCACTTAGCTCAATTGCCTGCAATTAGTGCAGGTTCGAATCCTACCAGGCTCAAGGTTGACTCAGCCTTCCATCCTCTCGGGGTAGGTAAATTGAGGACCCAAGATTGTTGGGGGCAATAAGCTGACTTTGTAAAAAAATGCCGCTTGGGGGGGCCTAAAAGCCCTAGTAAATAAGCAGGCATATACAATGGAACGAAGGCTATTGCCGAGCACTTAACATAGTGCTCTAAAGACTGTAAGCCGCCCTGAGTCTCTGGAGAAGGGCGGCATATAAATGCAAATAAATAAATAAATAAATAAATAAATAAATAAATTGTCCAAAGGTAGGTAGTAGGGCAGCTCCACCACCACCCATCCCCACCCTAGCTTAATTTTCACCTGTGCACCCCGGTCTTACTTAGGGCTTATTTTGGGAGTAGGGCTTACATTGGACACACATGTAAAAATCAAGCTAGGACTTACTTTCAGAGTAGGTAGTATTTTCGAGGAAACACGGTATTAAAAT
The DNA here is from genome assembly GCA_023653725.1 of Bungarus multicinctus. Classification (NCBI taxonomy): domain Eukaryota; kingdom Metazoa; phylum Chordata; class Lepidosauria; order Squamata; family Elapidae; genus Bungarus; species Bungarus multicinctus. The sequence goes on along the minus strand of CM042848.1, from coordinate 79,450,398 downwards.
AATAACTTTGTGACGAGGGACAGCCTCCCATCTGGGGAGGAAAGATAATAAGGCGCAAGGAAGAAGGAACAGGGCGGGTAGAAGTTCTGCTGTCTGAGCTTGGTTATTTATCGAGCTTGCAGTTCAGCTTTAATTAGCATGCATTAGAATAGATTAGCCTCCTCTCCTTGCCAAAGCAATAGATTTGGCCAACGTTGTAAGCCAAGCGGGGAAATCACACATACTCAAGCAGCCAGGCTTTATTATGCCTTCCTGGACCTGTTTCCATTTTTTTTCCCTGAGTCATAAGGTTGTCTAGGCCTGTTGTGACTACTCAGCTGTGGGTTCACCCGAGATCGAAACCCTCCTTTAAATAGTTCCTGAATTAACAATGCACTCTGCGTGAGGCTGTTCTTGAAAAGTGTCCAGAAGCTTCGGTTAGTTCCAAATGTGGTGGCATGTGCAAATGGTGTCACCTCTCTTGCAGGAGCTGCGTTGGTTGCCGATTTGCTTCCAGGTCCATTTCAAGGCGCAGGTGTTCACCTTCAAAGCCCTCCATGGCTTGCAGCCAATTTATTTGAAGGACCATCTTTCCCCAGTTACATCTACCTGACCCATCATGTTATGGGTCCCCTCTTTGAAGGAGGTGCTAAAAGTAAAATCTGGTCCGGCTCTTATTCCAATCTGGGAGAAAGACCCAGGAGAAATGAACTGGAGGCAGGCTGCATTAGGACAAGAGGTCTCCATTTATTTGGTCGCTAGAAACAACAGTGACAGCAGCATGTTTCTGCGGTGGCTGACAAATTGGGGTGGCGAGTAGAGGGGCTTTTATAACAATATCGTGATTGAGATGCCTGACCCTATGCAAGAATGTGTCCTTTAATATTTTAATGGCTGTTGCCAGATGCCTGTAAGGTCATGTAGAGGTCATGACTGGCTCTACAGGCAAAAAGGAGAAATGCAAATCCAGGGTGTTTTGTTTGTCTGAGTTAATCTTGTCAGATTTGGCTCCTTGCCTATTGTGCTGCTTATTGGGAGCTGTTGGCTTCTCTTTGTTTATGAATAGAGTGGTCTGGCTTTCTGAATGGATACAAATATCCATTCATAAAGCCTAGCCTCTTCAGACTTCTGCTTGAGGCTGTTTGCCTATAGCAGAAGGCGGGATGGATTTCAAAAAAATTAGCAACTGGTTCTCTGTCTGGTTTCTGGGTGGGTGTGGCCATGGTGGGCGTGGCCTTATCAGCTCCAGAGGCCCTCTAGTGGCTGGAAACAGCCCATTTCTGGCAGGGGTGGGATTCAACATTTTTAACAACCGGTTCTGTGGTGTGGCTTAGGTGGTAGGCATGGCTTGGTGATCATGTGACTGGGTGGGCATGGCTTGGTTATTGGCTGGGTGTGGCCAATTCAACATCATGCACATCGAGGCACGCATCTCCTCGCTGGCCTCTCGTGACCGTGGGGATGTTGCAACAGTCGTAAGTGTGAAAAACAGTCATAAGTCACTTTTTTCAGTGCCATTGTAACTTTGAATGGTCCCTCCACACAAGCAAAGTACCAGCAAAGGAGGGGAAAAAAACTCCAGGGAAGTTCCAGAGACAGGAAGTCTAGTCCTGCCAAGAATGTAATGAGGGTTAACGGAGAGGCAGTTTCTGTAAGCAACTCCAGAATGTTTCCTTCCTGCCTTCCTTACAGGATTAGGCCAGTCATTTCTTCTAACAACCGGTTCTCCAAACTGCTTAGAATGTTAACAACCGGTTCTAGCAAATAGGTGCGAGCTGGTAGAATCCCACCTCTGGTTTCTGGCCTTCCAGAACTTCCGGGAGGTCCATTTTTTGCCTTCCCCGGGCTCTGGAGGCTTTCCTCAAGTCTCTGGGAGGCCTATTTCCTCCTTCCTTGGGCTGTCTGGAGGCTGGAAATGGGTCCATTTCTGACCTTCCTGAGTCTCTGGAAGGCCTGATTTTCACCCTCTCTGAACCTCGTTTGAACAGTCCCGAAGATTATCTTTATCCTGGGGGAAGGGGATGGGGCGGGGTGGGTGGGGCCAGCTGGTTGTTGGAACTACCAGTTTGGTGAACCAGATGTAAAGTTAGCATCCAGTTCGCCCAAACTGTTGTGAACCACTCCTGGCAGAAAGACGGGGGGGGGGGGGGGTGTTGCTTTTTGCCTTTGTTAAGGATAATTTTTTTCTCCTCTTCTCCTTTAGGGGAAATGTTCTCTCCTGCCTCTTTTAATATCCTAGATAGAATACCTTTATCCTGGGGGAAGGGAGGGGCTTCCTACAGAGTTCCATCTGGTGGGGCCCAGAAGAAGGGGCCTTCTCCATGGTGGCTCCCTCCCTGAGAAACATCATCCCTGTGGGGATAAATTGGCCCCCACTTTGACACTCGTTTGAACAGTCCCGAAGATGAGATTTTGCTCACAGGCCTGAGGTGATTCGGAGCCCATCAAGTGCTTGGGTCTGACTGTTGTCACCAGAGGGATGGAGAGATTACAGGCAGGAGTGGGCTGCCGCTGATTTGGGTGAACTTGTAGCTAGTTTTATGGCCGGTTCAGTGAACCGGCAAATCCCTCCCCTAGCTGTCCCTGACCCCCCCCCTCCCTTCCCATCTCCAGAGTTCCCAAATGGCCCATTTGGATGCCAGGTAAGTGCAAGGCCCACACAGAGGCTCGGGGAGAGTGAAAAATGGGTCTCCCAGAAATTCTGGAAGGCCGGAAACAGGCCCGTTTCTGGCCTCCGGAGGGCCTCCAGAGCCCGGGGAAGGCCATTTTCATCCTCCTGGAGGCCCAAGGGAAGCCTCTGTAACCCAGGTAGAGCAAAAAAAGGACCTTCCAGAAGTTCCGGCCTAGGGAGGGCCTTTTTTGCCCTCCCGGATGCTTGAGGAAAGCCTCTGGAGCCCAAGGAGGGTGAAAATGCCCCCCATGGTCCAGGAGGCTGACTAGGCCACGCCCACCATGGCCATGCCCACCCAGCAACCAGGAAGAAAACCGGTTGCTGATAGTTTTGAAGCCCACCCCCAACTACAAGTACTCCTCAACTTACAATCATTCATTTAGTGACTGTTCAAAGTTACAATGGCACTGAAAAAAGTGACTTAGGACCATTTTTCGCACTTATGAGCACTGAAGCATCCCCATGGTCACATGATCAAAATCCAGGCCCTTGGCAACTGACTCGTATTTATGACGGTTGCAATGTCTCCTTTTGTGAACTTCTGACAAGCAATGGGGAAGCCAGATTTACTTCACAACCTTGTTACTAACTTAACGATGGCAGTGATTCATTTGACAACTGCAGCAGGAAAGGTCTTAAAACAGAGCAAAATTCACTTAACAAATATCTCTCTTAACAACAGAAATTTGTGGTCATAAGTCGAGGACCACCTGCATTGAGTTTTATATTGGGGTTTTATTTCTGTAAATAAAGTTGGGCAGCCATATAAATCTCCTTACTAAATAAATGAATAACCCTCCCTTATTTTACATCCTCACAAGTGAATGAATCCCTCACTTGGAGGCATTCGCACGCCACAGAATAAGACAAAGTGTGATAAAAATCAACCATTCAGGAATTCTGGAGACACACGAACAATATATAAGAGCTTTATTATGAACCTTTTGCAAAAGGGAATTCTGCTCATGGGCAGGAGACATGGTTCCCAGGAAGGCTGGGGTTTATATACAGGTTCAAATATACAGTCTCTACCCCTTTCCGGGTTCATAATCTATCCAGTTATGTATCCAGCTACGCAACACCCCTAATATTGTAGCATACCATCTGTCCTGTTTACCCATTTCCATTTCCAGTTATCTCTATCATTAACATGACACTGGACAGCAGAACCTGCAAAATATATAACCTTTATACGAAACAATAGAGAATTCTTACATAATATTCCAGTAAATAATCTTGGGTTAACACAGAGGTTAAAAATGGCGTTACCATTGCTTTATATTTTCACAGGTATAATTCTACATATCACACAAAGCAAGGTTAGCACAAACTGAGTTTAATTTGTTGGGTGAATAATATATCTCGCTAGGTCTTTCTCTGAGCCGCTTCACAAGTTGCATACGGTTGGTTTTGTCTGCAGAGAGAACAGAAAAGCAACCCCTCCTTTTCATCCAACCCAGTATGGATTATAATTTGATCATCTCCCAATCTTTAAGTCTGCCCCATGCCCTGTTTTCTGTCTCTCAGCAAATAAAGGCCAAACGACTTTGGTCTTTCTTCAGAAACAAACCGAGTCCCCATCCTTTCATCACGATTTATGCTTTTCTCCAGCATCCTTGGTCCTTCTAGGAGGAAAAGAATTGCATGCCATTGGCTGCTGCTAGGCAACCATCTCCATCACCCCTCTCTCCCTCTAGGGCTGCCTAAGATAAGTAGCATCCTTGTAGGCAATTAACTGCAAATAGCTGAGTCAAAAGAGTCCTTGGGCAGGGGCCTGCTGGACAGACAAGCCCACTGGGGGGGAGGTTTGATTATCTCAGACCCTCGGTGGGATGAGCAGTTATCTCATTTGCACCAACAAGTTGGAAGACACCCTTGGTGTGAGGTTTGCCACACACAACCCCAAGCATTTTAGCCCATAGCCTGAAAACAACACCATTGTAATGGAGAAAATCTACAAGAGGAGAGGAGAGGACAGGAGAGGAGAGGAGAGAGAAGGGAAGGGAAGAGAAGAGAAGAGAAGAGAAGAGAAGAGAAGAGAAGAGAAGAGAAGAGAAGAGAAGAGAAGAGAAGAGAAGAGAAGAGAGAAGAAAAAATAGAATCCACAATAGAATCAAAGATAGGGTAGGGTAGGGTAAGGTAAAGTAGGGTAGAGGAGAGGAGAGAAGGGAAGGGAAGAGAGAAGAAAAAATAGAATCCAAGATAGAATCCAGGTTAGGATAGGGTAAGGTGTGGTAGGGTAGGGTAGGGTAGAGGACAGGAGGAGTGGAGAGGAGAGGAGAGGAGGGAAGGGAAGAGAAGGGAAAAGAAGAGAAGAGAAGAGAAGAGAAGAGAAGAGAAGAGAAGAGAAGAGAAGAGAAGAGAAGAGAAGAGAAGAGAAGAGAAGAGAGAAGAATAAATAGAATCCAAGATAGAATCCAGGATGGGGTAGGGTAAGGTAGGGTAAAGGAGAGGAGAGGAGAGAAGAAGAGAAGAGAAGAGAAGAGAAGAGAAGAGAAGAGAGAGAAGAGAAGAGAGAAGAAAAAATAGAATCCAAGATAGAATCAAAGATAGGGTAGGGTAGGGTAGGGTAGAAGAGAAGAGGGGGAGGAGAGGAGGGAGAGGAGAGAGAATAGAAACCAAGGTATAATCCAGGATAGGATAGGATAGGATAGGATAGGATAACAGAGTTGGAAGGGACCTTGGAGGTCTTCTAGTCCACCCTCTGCTGCTCAGGCAGCAAACTGTATATCATTTCAGACAAATGGCTGTCCAAGCTCTTCTTAAAAACCTTCAGTGTTGGAGCACCTAAAACTTCTGGAGTGAAGCCGTTCCACTAGTTGTCCTCACTGTTAGGAAGTTTCTCCTTAATTCCAGGTTGCTTCTCTCCTTGATTAGTTTCCATCCATTGCTTCTTGTCCTGCCTTCAGGGGCTTCGGAGAATAAGTTGACCCCCCCTCTTCTCTGGGGCAGCCCCTCAACTATTGACCATGGACAGACCTGGGCATTTTAGGCCTCAGGCCACTTTCGGCCCTTTGATTGTCCCTGTGTGGCCTGCATAAATTGCTTTTATTTATAGGCAGTTATAAATACTACTATTATACTATTATTTTAAAATTTTACTTACAGGCAATCCCTGACTTACAACCCCAATTGAGCCCAAGGCTTCTGATGCTAAGCGGGACAATTGTTTAGTGAATTTTGCCTCAATTTAAAACCTTTCTTCCCACAATTGTTAAGTGGATCGCCGCAGGTATTAACTTAGCGACAGGGTCGTTAAGTGAATCCGGCTTCCCCGTTGACTTTGCTTGGTCAGAAGGTCGCAAAAGGGGATCATGTGACTCCCGGGATATTGTGACCATCATAAATAGGAGCCAGTTGCCAAGTGTTTGAATTTTGATCACAAGACCACGGGGATGCTGCTGTTGTGGCCTGCCAGCAGCCAGTGGAACGGGCGGCAGACTCGTACAATGAGGAGGTTGGGGAGGAACATGGGCCAGCCCTGGAGGAGTCTCTGACGAGGGCTCTGCGTCGGAGGCAGAGATGGGGCCAGGGCCATCCGACACTTATCAGCTGCCTTTGGAGTGGGAGATCAGTGGGGAAGAAGAACAGCTGGAGCCTGTTCCCAGTGTGCACATGCACAAAGCTGCCAGAAGAAGGGAACAGCTAAGGAACATGAGGCAGAGATAAGGCCAGGGCCATCCGATAGTTATCAGCTGCCTTCAGAGTTGGAAATCAGTGGGGAAGAAGAACAGCTGGAGCCTGTTCCCAATGTGTGCATGTGCAGAGCTGCCAGACGAAGGGAACAGCTAAGGAACAAGGGTTGACTCGGGAGTAAAGGCACAGGTGGATGGTGAATGGCCCCTCCCATAGGGAATAAAAGAGAAGTGAAAGGGCTGTGGTGTTTGCAGGAGACAATTAGTTTGTTTAATTAGTCTGAAGATTTGTTCGTGACTCTCAGAGACTCCTTGCCAAGTATATTCTGGTACAGTGCTGTACTTGGAAGCTATTGGCTTGGCAAATCTCCAAGCCTGATAGAGAGCATTTTAACATACTGCACCTGTGCAGGGTTTGCCAATTGCACAGTGGCTGATAGGAAAGCACTCCAGAGGGTTAACGCCATTGCCTAGAAGATCATTGGTTGCCCTCTCCCCTCTTTGGAAGAGCTTTATAGCTCCCGCTGCCTTAAGAAAGTTCAAAACATTCTCAAAGATCCATCTCATCCTGGGAACCCCTTTTTTTTTGAACTATTACCATCTGGCAATAATAATAAAAAACAAGGACAAATAAGCTGAAAAACAGCTTCTATCCCAGGGCAGTAGCTCTGTTGAATTCTACTGTATAGTGCAGTGTTGGTGCGGTGCCAGGGGGTTTCAATTCAATGTGTGGCATGTGAAGGACGTGTGTTTGTGTTTTTTTTTCATGGCCATGATGTGCACTGAAGATGGTGTTTGATTTCGTTGTATGAGGTGCAATGATAATAAACTGTTTGGTGATTTTGTGAAGCCTTGGACAGAACAGCTGCAACAGGAAAAAATACCCAGTCCTAAGTCATTTTTTTCAGGGCCGTTGTAATTTCAAACAGTCACTAAACGAATGGCGGTAGCTTGAGGACAACCTAATTCTTCCCTTCCAGCATCTGAAAAAAAGAAAAATACCGAAAAATCTTAAAATCTTTTTTAATCTTATTGATTAAAAAAAACCCTTCAGGGGCAACTTCCAAGGGCTTCAAAAATCTGCAAAAGCCTAGGTGGGGTTGCTTGTCTCAAAACCCCTTCTTCCTTTCCTGCCGATATATAAAAGGACAGACTTTTTCATTGTCGTGCCACACACCTGCCGGTGTGCGGATTGTGACGTGCAACTGCAGCCATTGGACACCCCGGCGCTTTCTTTCCTCCTTTTAACACATCCTAAGGCAGCTGTTTGACATCTGTTGCGCAGGGGAAATGGAGACGGGGAGAGAAATTCATTCCGTACATGCAGGAAGGCAAAATGTGTGACTTTCCCAAACTGGATTTATTATATTGTGTTTTATTTTTAAGGATTTATAGGTTTTTTTTCCCCCACACCCCACACCCCACCTCGAACAATGCAACTGGGTGGCCCACAGCAGAAAACAATCCCAAAATAAACAGTCAACAGTAATCATAAGTAAATGACACTCATTCCTACACTCGCTCTTTGGTGACATTAGACATCTGAGCCTTAATGTCCATTTTGAAAAAGACTTTTTAAAGCCCATCAGCCTTCATTTTTCCACGCTTCTTCAACACGTTCTCCAAATACAGCGTGGGTTCAAATTGTGTCAGCATTCTTGAGGGGTGAGCTTTCCCTCACCGTAGATATCTTTGTAATCATTTGTTTTTTTTGTGTGTGTGGAAGGGACCTCGGAGGTCTTCTAGTCCAACCCACTGCTCAGGCAGGAGATTCTATACCAGTGGTGGCTAATCTTTTTGAGCTCCTGTGCCAAAAATTGTGCACGCGCTTGCACGCTCGCGCTCGCATGCCAGCACCCAGAAGGCAATGCACCCCTCCCTCACGCCCCCTACCCACCCGCCCCCGCCGCCCCCTTACCTAAACGGCACTTCACAGCTGATTTTCGGCCAGTTTGAGGCCTTTTTTGGCCTCCCAGAGGCTTGAGAAAGGCTTCTGCAGCCTTTGCAGGACGAAAACTAGGCCCGTTTCATCACTTCCGGTATTTCCGGAAAAATAGGAAGTGATGAAACGGGCCTAGTTTTCAGCCTGCAAAGCCTGCAGAAGCCTTCCTGAAGCTTCTGGGAAGCCGAAAAAAGCCTCAAACCGGCCAAAAATCAGCTGTGAAGCACGCACATGCGCAGTGAGGTAAGTTTGCCTACAGCTCGTGTGCTGGCACAAATGGTTCTACGTGCCACCTGCGTGCCATAGGTTCACCATCACGGTCCTATACCATTTCAGACAAATTGTTGTTCAGTCTCTTCTTAAAAACCTCCAGTGTTGGAGCACCCACTACTTCTGGTGGCAAGCTGTTCCACAGGTTCGTTATTCTCACTGTCAGGAAGTTTCTCCTTAGTTCTAGGTTGGATCAACTCTTGATATCTCCTGTTGCCGTTCGCTGGCAGCAGGAGCGGACGGCTGAGGTCTCAGAGAGCGAGGACTCAGATGAGGGGACTGCGTGGGATGCAGGGATGGGGCCAAGACCATCAGGGAGTGGAATGCTGCCTTTGGAGATTGTGGAGGCTGGCAGCAGCGATGAAGAGGATGCGCATGTGTGCAGCTTGAAGGAAAGAGCAGCTGCAGCAGTATGGGCGACTCAGGAGTAAGGCTGCAAGATAATGCCCACTCCCTCAAGAGGATAAAAGCCAGCTGAGAAACTGGAGTTCTTTGCAGGAAGCAAAGTAGTTTTTGCACTCAAGCCTTGTGGATATTTGGAGTAACTTGGTTGGTGTTTGGAGACTCTTTGTGTTTGAAATATTTCTTAGTAACTTTATCTAGTGTTCTTGGCAGCCTTGCACAACCTTGGCAAGGCTCGTTTCTTATCAGAGACAATTAATTTGAAACAGCCTTTTTACTGGGAAGGAACAGAATTCGTAAAGAATTGTTAAAAGGTTTTGCTGTTACCTCCGTTTCGTGTTTGTTTCCTTGGAACCAGGTTTGGGTCAGAACATCTCCTGTGCTTCTGCATGCATTCTTTTATCTGCCCTATTTTGCTAGAAGATGAATTTTGCTTGGGGATGAACTTCAGGATTTTCCCCTCCTCTCCGCAGTTGCGCTGAAGTCCATCTGTCCATCCCGTGGCGTGTTGCAAAAAGGAAGTTGCAAATGGGGGCACGCAGATTGTTTCATCTTCCAAATAGCAGCTGTTGGGAGTGCTTCAAAGCGGGGAATCCAAATGCGTTCAGAGAGTTATGTTTTCAGGCATTCCAAGTTGTCTTTTAACATTACACACTTTAGAACGGTCCAACGGCTGCTCGGATGGCGCGGTTTCCTTCCAAGCTCAAAACAAAACACATATGTTCCAAAGAAGGGGTGGGTATTTTTTCCCCCAATATCATGCCAAAAGACAAAAAACTTATCCCCTTGGAATAATGTTAAATGTTCTTCCCACAGAAGGCAGCCAAACTGGACTGTTCCAATCAGATGTTCCAAGTAAGGAGGACTTCCATAGGTATAGATATAGGTATAGGTATAGGTAGGTAGGAAGGTAGATAGGTAGGTGGAGAGAGAGAAAGAGAGAGAGAGGGAGATGATAGACAAATAGGTGATGGATAGACGATAGATAGATAGATGATAGATAGATAGATAGATAGATAGATAGATAGATAGATAGATAGATAGATAGATAGATAGACAGACACATACATACCTATCTATCTATCTACCTACCTACATACATACATACATACATACATACATAATAGATACATAGATAGACAGGCAGGCAGGCAGAGATAGATAGATAATGATAGATGATAGATAGGTAGGTAAGTAGATAGATATAGACAGACAGACAGACAGACAGACAGACAGACAGACTGGCAGATAGATAGATAGATATAGAGATAGGTAGAGATAGCTAGATAGTTGATAGCTAGAGAGAGAGAGAGAGAGAGAGAGGCAGGCAGGCAGGCAGAGAGATAGAGATAGATAGATAGATAGATAGATAGATAGATAGATAGATAGATAGATAGATAGATAGATAGATAGAGATGGACAGACAGACAGACCGGCAGATAGATAGATATAGAGATAGCTAGAGAGAGAGAGAGAGAGAGGCAGACAGGCAGATAGATAGAGATAGAGATAGATAGGTAGATAGATAAATAGATAGATGGATGGATGGATGGATGGATGGATGGATGGATGGACGGACGGATGGATAGAGATATAGCTAGATAGAGATATAGCTAGATAGAGATATAGCTAGATAGCTAGATAGCTAGCTAGCTAGCTAGATGATAGATAGATAGCTAGAGAGACAGACAGACAGACAGACATAGATATAGATACAGATATAGATATTTTCTGCTCGGTTACTTTCCACCCGTTGCTTCTTGTCCTGCCTTCAGGGGCTTTGGAGAATAGCTTGACTCCCTCTTCTTTGGGGCAGCCCCTCAAATATTGGAAGACTGTTGTCATGTCTCCCCTAGTCCTTCTTTTCATTAGACTAGCCAGGCCCAGTTCCTGCAACAGTTCTTCATATTCTTCCCCCTATTCCTCTTGGTTGCTCTTCTCTGCACTTTTTCCAGAGTCTCAACAACTTTTTTACATTGTGGTGACTAAAACTGGATGCCGTATTCCAACTGTGGCCTTACCAAGGCCTTATAAAGTGGTATTATGAACACTTCACGTGATCTTGATTCTATCCCTCTGTTGATGCAGCCTAGAATTGTGTTGGCTTTGTTGGCAGCTGTAGCACAAGGCTGGCTGATATTTAAATGATTGTCCACTAGGACTCCAAAATCCCTCTCACAATTATCACTCACTGGCCTGGATGCTGAGCTTCATGTGCTGGAGCATGGAGCTTGAAGTCCCACGTGTTTTGCTTTCTTTCTTTAGCTTCTTCTCTTTAAAAAAAAAATCTGGCAGGCTCCTTTTAGCAGATGCAAAACAGGCAGAATCTCAGCCCTCAGAGTCTCTGGTGACTTGCAGATGGAAAAAGCTTGCTCCCACAGCACTGTGGTTGGTGGGGCAGCTGTTTCAAACATGGCAATGTTCCTGCTACTACAACAATCTCAGTTGCCTACCCAGGCCTAGTTTACACCAATCTCTGCTCCAGTTTCTTAAGATTCGCTTTCACTTAAACGCACAAAATCTTTGATTTTGTTCACTTCACTGATTGCATTCTTTACCAGATGGGTGGACTTCAACTCCCAGAATTCTCTGCGGTGACCACACTGGCAGAGGACTTCTTGTTCTGACCCAAACCTTGTTCCAAGTAAACAAACACCAAACAGAGATAAAAGCAAAACCTTTTAATGCTTCTCTGCGAATTCCGTTAATTCACGGTTAAAAGACGATTAAAACTAATTGTCTCTGATAAGAACGAGCCTTGCCAAGGTTGTGCACGGCTGCCAAGAACACTAGATAAAGTTGCCAAGAAAAATTTCAAACACAAAGAGTCTCCAAACACAAACCAAGATAGTCCGAACGTCCACAAGGCTTGAAGTGCAAGAACTTCTTTGCTTCCTGCAAAGAACTCCAGTTTCTCAGCTGGCTTTTGTCTCTTAAGGGAGGGGCCATTACCTTGCAGCCTTACACCTGAGTCGCTTGTGCTGCTGCTGCTGCTCTTTCCTTCGAGCAGCCCTGTGCTCACGCACACTTGGCACAGGCTCCTCGGGGACCTCTTCATCATTGCTGCCAGCCTCCACAATCTCCAGAAGTCAGCATTCCACTCCCTGATGGTCCTGGCCCATTCCTGCCTCATATGCAGGCCCCTCATCTGAGTCCTCACTCTCCAAAACCTCAGCCGTCTGCACCTGCTGCCGGCGAACCACAACAATTCTGAGAGTTGAAGTTTGGTTGCTTAGAAAAGGATTTTCAGAGAACCGGCCAATGCCACCTCTGACTGGCCCTGCCCCCATCTCTTCTCTGCCTTCCATTGAGTCCCAACTGATCGGCTGGGTCTTCCTTGATTGTCCTGCACAGGAGAATGGAGCTGGAAAGCAGGTTAGTGGGGTGGGGAGCAGTGGTGGGATTCAGCCAGTTCGCACTAGTTTGGGAGAACTGGTTGTTAATTTTCTGAAGATTTTGGGGAACTGGTTGTTGGAAGAAATCATTAGGGCAGAGAATCAGTTGTTAAATTATTTGAATCCCACCACTGGTGGGGAGGGAATGGGGATTTTGCAATAGCCTTCCCCTGCCATACCCACCAAGCCACGCCATACCCATCAAGCCACGCCCACAGAACCGGTAGTAAAAAAAATTGAACCCCACCGCTGTCCCCTGTGTTAAGGAAGGCATGAAAAAAAAGGCAGTCTGTAAATGTAGATTGTCTGCAGAAAAAGCCCACTGGAGGCTTTTAAGAAGAGATTGGACTCTCATTGGTCAGAGCTGGTGTAAGATTTCCTGCTTTGGGGTTGGGGCGGGGTGTTGGACTAGATGACCTCCAAGGTCCCTTCCAACACTGTTCCTCTGTTAAAATGCAGTCTAGAAATGTACCTTCCCTTTGAATGCCGGAAAGTCCACCTTAGAGTAAGAAATAAACTTAGAAATCAACTTCAAAGCCATCTTTGAAAACAAAAAACCAGCCACCTTTGGCAGATGTGGAAGTGAAATATGAGATCTGAAGTTTTAGCGAAAGTGATTGACTTGTGTGGTTTTTTGGGTTTGGGGTTAGTTTTCTTTTCTTTTTCACATTGTTGCTGAGTTGCTAAGAATGATATTGATGGATTGTGGATTTTTGGCCCTGGCTGAAAGTATTTTCTGAAGCCCAAAGAAATGATATTGAGCTGAGCTGGAGTAACCAGGGGAGGTGTGCAACTTCTCTGCTTCCCAGGGATGATCAGAAACAGAACAGGTTCCATTTTCTTTTAAAAAAAACTTTATTGAATATACAACTAAAATAAATGAACAAACACATACACAACAACAAAAAAAGGGGAAAACAACAACAAAAAAGAATGAGTAAAAGCAAACAATTCCATTATCGACAGTTTGTGGTTCCTTATTTGTTGTCATTATTGGTGTCATATTTACAAATAAGTCTTAATTTATTTTAGAATAGAATAGAATACTTTATTGGCCAAGTGTGATTGGACACACAAGGAATTTGTCTTGGTGTAAATACTCTCAGTTTACATAAAGAAGGAACATTCGTTAAGAATCAAGAATCATAATGTACAACACTTAATGATAGTCATAGAGTACAATGAACAGTCAAATCATACTAGGAAACAGAGGATACCAGCAACAAAGTTACAGTCACAAGTGGGAGCGGATGGGCGATAAGGAGTGATGAGAAGATTAACAGTAGTAGTAGTGTACACTTTGTAAATAGTTGAACAGTGTTGAGGGAATTATTTGTTTAGCAGAGTGATGGCTTTCAGGAAAAAACTGTTCTTGTGTCTAGTTGTTCTGGTGTGCAGTGCTCTATAGCGTCGTTTTGAGGGAAGGAGTTGAAACAGTTTATGTCCGGGATGTGAGGGGTCTGTAAATATTTTCCCAGCCCTCTTTTTGACCCGTGCAGGATACAGGTCCTCGATTGAAGGCAGGTGGGTGGTAATTGTTTTTTCTGCAGTCCTAATTATCCTCTGAAGCCTGTGTCTGTCCTGTTGGGTTGCAGAACCAAACCAGACAGTTATAGAGGTGCAGACTCATTTTATTTTATTTTATTATTGATTTGTCAATTGCTTACAAGATAATAGGTATAAGTAAAACATAATTATGAATACATGGATACATGTAAGAAAAATAAAATGTAAAAGAAACAATAGGACAGGGACGGTAGGCACGTTGGTGCGCTTATGCACTGCCCCCTACAGACCTCTTAGGAAAGGGGTGAGGTCAATAGTAGACAGTCTAAGGTTAAAGTTTTCAGGGATTGGGGAAGAAACCACAGAGTCAGGTAGAGTATTCCAGACATTGACCACTCTGTTGCTGAAGTCATATTTCCTAGTAAAATTTTATCTAATTGTTGTAGCTTATTGTAAATTCCAGGTTCCATTTTCAAAGCACACACACAGAAGTGCGTTTGATTTACAAAATCTGTTCGTCACTCCCAATTTAGAAGTTACCCCTTCTGGGCAGGATTGGGTTGATTTTGGATTGTAGTCTCTGGATTGAGGGGGGGGGGTGGAATTAGGGAGGGAGGGAGAAAGGAAGGAAGGAAGGAAAGGAAGAAGGAAAAAATAGAGAAGGAAGGAGGAACAAAGGAAATAGAACAGAGGGAAGGAGGGAGGGAGGAAGGAAGGAAGGAAATAGAGAAAGGAGGGAAGGAGGAAGCAAATAGAGAAATAGAGGGAGGGAGGGAATAGAGGAGGGTGGGAGGGAGGATGGAAATAGAGAAATAGAAGAAGGAAAGAAGGAAGGAAGGAAGGAAGGAAATAGAGAAGGAAGGAAGAGGAAGGAAGGAAATAGAAGAGGGAAGATGGGAGGGAGAAAGGGAGGAAATAGAGAAATAGAGGGAGGAAGGAAAGAAATAGAGGAGGGTGGGAGGGAGGATGGAAATAGAGAAATAATAATAATAATAATAATAATAATAATAATAATAATAATAATAATAATAATAATAATAATAATAATAAATATTTATTTATATACCGCTCCTCTCCCGAAGGACTCGGAGCGGTGCACAGCCGTACAGTATGTGGGAAGATAAAACTAAATTAAACCCAAACCCTGGCTGTAAACAATTTAAAACCCTTCTCTAAAACCCTACAATTTAATAAAAAATAAAACACCCCAAAACTAAAATCAGCCCAAGCCGGCTTAGTCAAAGAGCCAGGTTTTCAAGGCACGCCTGAAGGTCCCCAGGTCCATGGCTGTACGTAACTCCGGAGGCAACCCATTCCAGAGGGCAGACGCCCCCACAGAGAAGGCCCTATTCCTCGGGGTCACCAGCCGGCACATAGATGCCGACAGGACCCGCAGGAGACCCTCCCTGTGGGAGCGCACCGGACGATGGGAGGAAAATGGCAGAATGCGGTCTTGTAAATAGAGGGAGAGGGAGGAAGGGAGGGAGGGAAGGAAGGAAGGAAGGAAAGGAGAGAATGAATGGAGGGAGGGAGGACCTAAACTAAACTAAAATGTCTTGGCTGATGTCTAATGAAAAGGAATGTTTTTTCTTGAGTTTTTTCTTTTTCTTTTTATTATCTCTGCTAATTCTTGGATCCCTAGATTAATATGTGGAGGCTAATATAGTTATCTTCCTGTTCCTCCTCCTCCTCCTGCTGTCAATTTGCTTCTTCCTTCATTTGCTTCTTCTCTTCTTTCCTTCTCTTCTTCATTTTTCTTCATACTTTCTTCCCTTCTCTACATTTCTCCTCTTTGCTCTCTCTTCTTTCTCCATTTCTCTTTCTCTTCCTTCCTCTTCTTCTCCTTCGTCTTTCCTTTCTCCTTCACTGCCGTTGTCTTCTCCCTCCCTCCCTCCCTCCCTCCTCCGCTTCATTTTTCTCTTCCTTCTCCTCCTTCCTCTTTTCTTTCTGCTTTCCCTTTTCTTTCCCTCTTCTCCCTCTCCAATTCTCCTCCTCTTCTTAATGCCAAGCCAATCATCGTCTGCTTCATTTCTGGCAGAGCCAGAATATTCCCATGTTTTCACCTGTCCCTCACTGACTCGAGCTTTCCTTTTTGGGATGATTTTCTTCACACCTTTTGGTGCGAAGGTGTTGAGCTGTTCACAAGGTGAAGTGGGGGGGGGGGCAGGGGGCAGTGAGGAGACGTGAGGAGCTTTTCTTCCTTCCTGAGGAAACAGACTGAGGAGGCCAAAGCGAGAACAAGGGCTGTGAATTCCCAAATAAGAACCATTATTTTTCGACTTGCGGCCGCAATTTGAGCCCAAAATTTCCAGGGCAAAGCCAGGCAGTGGTTAAGAAAGTTTTGCCTCATTTTGCGACCCCCTTTTTTTACCACAGTTGTTAAACGAGTCACTGCCTTTGTTAAGTGAATCGTCTGGCTTTCTCCATTGCACTTCCTTGTCAGAATCGGATTGGGAAAAGTTATAAACGGTAATCAATTTGGGACACTCTAACCATCATAAATACAGTGCTCCTTGCCAAGTGTCCAAATTGGTTGGGGGATTCTGGGAGTTGAAGTCCACTTGTCTTAAAGCATTCTGACTGAGGAATTCTGGGAGTTGAAGTCCACCCATTTTAAGGCATTCCAGCTGAGGAATTCTGGGAGTTGAAGTCCACTTGTCTTAAAGCATTCTGACTGAGGAATTCTGGGAGTTGAAGTCCACCCATTTTAAGGCATTCCAGCTGAGGAATTCTGGGAGTTGAAGTTCACCCATCCATTCTGGGAGGAATGGGAGTTGCAGTCCACCCATTTAAGCATTCCACTGAGGAATTCTGGGAGTTGAAGTCCACTGTTTAAAGCATTCTGGCTGAGGAATTCTGGGAGTTGAAGTCCACCCATTTTAAGGCATTCCAGCTGAGGAATTCTGGGAGTTGAAGTCCACTTGTCTTAAAGCATTCTGACTGAGGAATTCTGGGAGTTGAAGTCCACCCATTTTAAGCATTCAGCTGAGGAATTCTGGGAGTTGAAGTCCACCCATCTTAAAGTCTGACTAAGGAATTCTGGGAGTGAACAACTGTTTTAAGGCATTTGGCTGGGGAATTCTGGGGTGTTGAAAGTCACCCATCTTAAAGCATTCTGCGGAATTCTGGGAGTTGAAGTGCTGGGGAATTCTGGGAGTTGAAGTCCACCATTTTAACGCAGCCTCTGGCTGGGGAATTCTGGGAGTTGAAGTCCACTTGCCTTAAGCATTCTAGCTGAGGAATTCTGGGAGTTGAAGTCCACCCGTTTTAAGGCATTTTGGCTGCGGAATTCTGGGAGTTGAAGTTCATGCCAAGGTTGATAAAGCGACTAATCTAGCAGCATGGAACTTGGAAAAGGAATGCAGGAATCACTGTATAAACCTGAAGCCAATCGTATGCTCCCTTTGACAGCCAGGAAAATATACATTGTGTTATTTTTATTTTTACACCAGGGAGCGGGATGGGGCACTACTGTCTCTTTTTGCCCTCCCTCGGAATTGGCTTCAAAATGGCCCCAGTATAAAGATGCTAGCTGGGAGCCTCCATAAGCCAGGAAACAATTCTTACATTATTACAACAACCCTTTTTTAAAAATATTCAGTTCTTTGAATAATCAAATGACTCAGCGGGAACTTCATTTGTTTCCCACTATTGAAAGCTGCACATTGTACGGAGATCTAAGATTATTTTTCTTTCTTTTCTTTTCTTTTCTTTTCTTCTTTTTTTGGTCTCCTTGGAGACCAAACTGGATTTCACAGCAGCAACAAGTAAAAATGTCGATATTTGTTCGGCCTTTTGGTCAGGTGTCGGCAGCTACACAATGTTGAGTGTCGTCACCCTTTTGTTTTCTAGGTTTTCAAAAATCAATTTGTTTGCTTGCTCTTTTAAAACACTTGTACGTTTTCTCCTTTATTAAGGGGTCACGATTGCATGTTGGATTCTATCTATGAAGAAAAGGCATCCACCACAAACAGAGGAAGCCACTTCCTTAACTGCAATTCTGGGAGTTGAAGTCCAGCTCTCTTAAAACAGGCCAGCTGAGGAATTTTGGGAGTTGAAGTCCAGCTCTCTTAAAACAGGCCAGCTGAGGAATTCTGGGAATTGATGTCCATCTCTCTTAAAGCAGGCCAGCTGAGGAATTCTGGGAATTGATGTCCATCTCTCTTAAAGCAGGCCAGCTGAGGAATTCTGGGAGTTGAAGTCCAGCTCTCTTAAAGCAGGCCAGCTGAAGAATTCTGGGAATTGATGTCCATCTCTCTTAAAGCAGGCCAGCTGAGGAATTCTGGGAATTGATGTCCATCTCTCTTAAAGCAGGCCAGCTGAGGAATTCTGGGACTTGAAGTCCACCCAGTGTCAGGGTTCCAAGAAACACCCCCAATCAAATCACCCCCGGTCTTGCTATGGCCGCCCTAAACATGCTTCCAAAATGGCTTTGCTGCCCACCCCATGTGCCCTGAGCATGCGTGCACGATCCCCCCTTGCATGCCACGTGTCTCTGTGCATGCGCACGCGTCTCCCACACACACACCCTGACCCCTGCACATGCGTGCCAAATACCTGACAATCAGCTGTCGGGTGGACGCGCACGTCCACATGCACAGTGGGGCACTTCCGGGGGAAATGGCTCTGCGTACCACTTCCGGCACGCATGCATAAGTTCCTATACCATTTCAGACAAATGGTTGTCTAATCTCTTCTTAAAACTCTCCGTTGTTGGAACACCCTCAGCTTCTGGAGGCGAGTCATTCCACGGATTAATTGTTCTAACTGTCCTCGCTTAGCAACAGACATTTCGGTCTCAATTGTGGTCGCCCTACAGGATTCCCTGTAGGCATGATTTCTGCTAGTCAGACTGGATCCTTTGACTTAACACAAAGAAGAGGGGGTCAAATTATTCTCCAAAGCACCTGAATTCAGGGCAAGAAGCAATGGGTGAAAACTAATCAAGGAGAGAAGCAACCTGGAATTAAGGAGAAATTTCCTGACAGTGAAAACAACTTGTTTTTAGACGTTGTGGGCGCTTCATCACTGGAGGTTTTTAAGAAAAGACTGGCAGTCACTTGTCTGAAATGGTATAGTACTGTGATGACGAACCTATGGCACATGTGGCACGCAGAGCCATTTGTGCCGGCATGTGAGCTGCAAGCAAACTTACCTCACTGCGCATGTGCGCGCCTCACAGCTGATTTTTGGGTGGTTTGAGGCCTTTTTTCGGCCTCCCAGAGGCTTCAAGAAGGCTTCTGCAGGCTTTTCAGACTGAAAACTAGGCCCATTTCGTCACTTCCTGTTTTTTCTGGAAATACCAGAAGTGACGAAACGGGCCTAGTTTTCACCCTGAAAAGCCTGCAGAAGCTTTCCTGAAGCCTCTGGGAGGCCGAAAAAGGCCTCAAACCGGCCGAAAATCAGCTGTGAAGCGCAGTGCGGGTAAGGGGGTCAGCGGGGGGTGGGTGGGTAGGGATCGTGTGCACATGCGTAGGGGACATGGGGGGGCACGCATTGCCTTCTTGGTGCTGGCACACAAGTGCGTGCACTTTTTGGCACAGGAGCCCAAAAAGATTAGCCACCACTGGTATAGGGTCTCCTGCTTGAGCAGGGGGTTGGACTAGAAGACCTCTGAGGCCCCTTCCAACTCTACTCTCTTCTATTCTAACTCTGGAAAAAAAGAACCCTCAAAGGCAGTGGAAAGTTTAAATCATTTAGCTTCCTGACCTTAGCTTCAGAATGAATTTTACAGGGGGCCAAAATTTCCGTTAATAATAAAGAACCTTTTTGAAAGTCTGCTGCATTAGCTTAATGGTGGATAATTAGCTCACGGTGGCCTGGACTTTCTTTTTTTTGATATTAATCATGCATCCTATTAAGTGGGTGATTACAAGATGAAAGATGTCATTTCATGTCTCTCCGATCTGGGCAAGGATTTGATATTTTGGGTCTCTAAAACAAGGAGTGGATAATTATGGGTTGAGCATAATTTCAGAATGCAGCTTTGGGGGGGGGGGGGTTTGGGGGGGAAAGCAGGAGGGGCTCATCAAGTCAAAAAAGTCAAGATGGAGGCCACAAAATACTACCTTTATTTCATGACCTTTTTGAACCTTTGTGGGAGTGGCCCATCTTGGCAAGTTGTATATACCAGACCATGATTTTACGCTGTACTATAGTTCATTAAGGGTTGGGCTTTGTACAAATGTAATTAACTATAATAATTGAGGTTTGTGTTGGCGGTGGCTGATGAGGAAGAGGAGGAACAGCTGGATCCAGTGCCTGACGTGCGGCTGTGCAGAAGGGCAGAGGAGAGGAGAGCAGTGGTAATCTATGGGCCGGTCCTTGGGACAGAAGAGCCACTGCTGCTCGTGATGCCCCAGCTAAGCTCTGGGGATAAAAGGCATGGGGTGCAGATGAATAGATGTGGCAGACATCTACTCATCTCCATGCCGGACAGACTTCATAGCCTGCTGTGTGTGAGAGAGAGACTTTTTGCCGGGGCTGCAGGCGCTCCTAATAAAACGAAGATTTGTTTAACTACAGGGGGATTGACGTGTTTGGGAAGCTGGGTCAGAACAGCCTAGCATAGACTACAAACATAAGCAGTACAAGTCTGGAGGTGGCTGATGAGGAAGAGGAGGAACAGCTGGGTCTAGTGCCTAACATGTGGATGTACAGAAGGCAGAGGAGAGGAGAGCAGTGGAAATCTATGAGCCGGTCCTTGGGACGGAAGAGCCACCACTGCTAGCAAAGGTCCACCCTAGCTCTGGGGATAAAAGGAAGGGCCGAAGATGAATAAGTGTGTCAGACATGGAGATTAATCTCCCAGACTGATGGACTTGTTAGTCTGCGGTGAGAGAGAAACTTTTTGCTGGGGCTGCTGGCACTCCTAATAAAGGGAATCATTGATTTAAATACAGGGGGTTTATCCTGTTTGGGAAGCAGGGTCAGAACAGCCTAGCATAGACTATTGACATAAGCAGTACAGCTAATCCTCGATTTACAACCACAACGGAGCCTAACATTTCTGCTGCTGTGTGAGACATTTATTAAGTGAAGCTTTGCCTCATTTTATGACCTTCTTTTGCCACGGTTGTTAAATGAACAACCTGCAGTTATTAAATTAGTAAGGATGGCTGTTCAGTGAATCTGGCTTCCCCATCGATTTTGCTTGTCAAGAAAGTCGCAAAAGGGGAATCACGTGATCCCGGGACACTGCATATTCTCCCAAAGGGAGAATCCAGAATGGGACATACCAAAGCTGGCTGTTGGCTGTCCTACGGGTGGGAACTGGACTAGTCGGAGGTCCCCAACTCTACATGAACGCCCTGCAGGACTCGTTTTCCAAAGGATGCCTCCACTGAGGCAAAGGAGTCGATCCTATAATGTCTTATGAATGGGGGTCACAGACGACCACGTTGCAGCTCGACAAATGTCTAGAACCAATGCCTGCGTTGCCCAGGCTGCAGTAGCCGCCACACTCCTGGTTGAGTGCACGGTGATTCTCCTGGGCACAGGGAGGCTTTAGCAATACAGGCTCTGAGCCAGAAACCCGCGGAGGAAGGTGTCATCTTGCGGGCCCAAAGTTGACGGCTGAAAGGAGACGTACAGGGATTCAAGTCTTCCTGAAGGAAGAGGTTCGTTTGATGTAAATATGGAGGGCCACCTAACGTCCAAGGTGCGCCATTTTCTTTCTAGATGTCAGGATTCCAGCAGTTACCCCACCCCCCTCAATTAAATCACGAGTCTCGTGCCAAACTTCCAAAACTTAAAAAGGATTTATTGGGAGTGAACATGCCAGCACTGCCTGGGTGCAGCCGACTCTGAGACACATCATTCATTGTTTTTTATCAGGTCCGTCGGATCTACCAGTTGCGGCCCTTTTCTGGATCAGAGCGCATTGCACACAGTCACTTCCACCCTCGTTACCTCCCGCCTAGACTATTGCAATGCTCTGTACATGGGGCTCCCCTTGAAGAGCATCCGGAGGCTTCAGCTGGTGCAGAATGCGGCCACACGGGTGATCTTGGGGGCTTCCCGGAGCTCCCATATTACACCACTCCTGCGCGAGCTGCACTGGCTTCTGGTGGCCTTCCGGGTGCGATTCAAGGTGTTGGTGACCATCTTTAAAGTGCTCCATGGCTTGGGATCTGGGTACTTATGGGACCGCCTACTGCCACCATCAGCCTCCCACTGGCCAGTGTGCTTCCATAGGGTGGGCCTCCTCGGGATCCCGCTGGCTGGATGATGTCGGCTGGCGTCCCCGAGGGTGCGGGCCTTCTCTGTGGGAGCACCCTCCCTTTGGAATGAACTACCTGTGGAGATGCAAGCCATTGCAGACCTGCGAGCCTTCCGACGCGCACTAAAGACCCACCTCTGGCCTAACGTTAGGAGAAGGGTTTTTAAATTTTTAACGCAATTTTAAATTTTTATGGGTTTTATTGGTTTCAGCCATTATTTAATTAATTTTAAATCTATTTAAACATTTCTAACTGTATGTTTTATTGTGGCTGTTCACCATCCCGAGTCCCTTTTTGGGAGAGGGTGGCGGTATATAAATTGGAATAAATAAATAAATAAATATTGTCACCCTTGACCCTAGTTTTCCCTCCACCCCCTGGGTGTATCATAATTCATATTCTCCAATGGGACACCTCCGTAGCCCAGAGTCATCAATTATGCTCTCCAGTCAGATTATTGCATGGCAGAAACTTCAGTCACCTAGTTACTATCTTTGAAAAGATTTGTGGAATGCATTTTCGGTTTGCAAGCCATTGCACTCTCCCTCCTCCCTTTCTGTTGGCAACTCTAAAAGGATCATGGAAATATTTTATGAATTAGCATACCAGTCAAGTGCCTGAATTTCCATCACATGACCATGGGAAAGCTGCAACGGTCGTAAGTGTGCAAAAAGTTCATAAGTCACTTTGTTTTCATTGCCGTTGTAACTTCGAATGGCCACTGACTGAACTGTTGTAAGTCAAGGACTACCGGTTATAGGGATTTGCGGTGAAACTGTCACATGACTGTGGGATGCTGCATACAGCCTTGGCGGCCATCAGAACTTTCATTTCACATTTTTATTAGTTTATTGAAAGTAATAAAATACAAAGGAAAAAAAAGGTGGAAAAGTAAAAAAAGAGGGAAGGAAAAATAATGTGAGAAAAAAGAAAAAGGCACCAACTTCTGATTCTCTTTAGCACAGTAGAATTAACAAAAAAAATAACAGAGTTGGAAGGGACCTTGGAGGTCTTCTAGTCCAACCCTCTGCTCAAGGTATCATTACAATGACAACTTTTTGTTTCTGCACAACAGTATGTACAGGCCATTTCTCTAACAATAAAAGTGTCTAGTTTACAAAAACAGAATCAAAAGTTTCTTTTTTTTCCTCACTGCAAATACAAAATCCAGAAACGATATCAAGGTAGAGACAAAATTAACTATAATCTCTGATTTGGATAAAAGGGTCTGTTTAAGCGTCTCTGCTTCTCTTTGCTGTGAGGAATAATATATCATTCACTCTCATGTTTTCAGATTTAATTTCTCTCTCTCTCCCTCTTCCCTGTCTCTCTGTCTCTGTCTCTCTCACTCTCACTCTCTCTCTCTGTCTCTCTCTCTCTCTCTGTGTCTCTCTCTCTCTCACTCTCTCTCTCTGTCTCTCTCACTCTCTCTCTCTCTGTCTCTCTCTCTTTCTCTGTCTCTGTCTGTCTCTCTCACTCTCTCTCTCTGTCTCTCTCTCTCTCTCACTCTCTCTCTCTCTGTCTCTCTCTCACTCTCTCTCTCTCTCTGACTCTCTCACTCTCTCTCTCTGTCTCTCTCTCACTCTCTCTCTGTCTCTCTGTCTCTCATTCTCTCTCTCTGTCTCTCTCTCACTCTCCCTGTCTCTCACTCTCTCTCTCTGTCTCTCTCTCACTCTCTCTCTGTCTCTGTCTCTCACTCTCTCTATCTCTCACTCTCTCTCTCACTCTCTCTCTCTGTCTCTCTCACACTCTCTCTCTCTGTCTTCTCCTCTCTCACTCTCTGTCTCTCTCTCTCTCTCTCTCTCTTCTCTCTGGTCTCTCTCTCTCACTCCTCTCTCTGTCTCTCTCTCTCTGTCTCTCTCTCTCTCTCTCACTCTCTCTCTCTGTCTCTCTCTGTCTCTCTCTCTCTCTATATATATATATATGTGTGTGTGTGTTTGTGTGTGTGTGTGTGTGTGTGTGTGTGTGTGTTTTGGTAGATTTTCACGGGTACAGGTATGCAGGTCTTGGTGTGTTCGGGTCTTTTCCTGTGTAAGATTGAGACTATCTGGGCAACATTTTGACGAGATCTCACTCGCCATCTTCAGGCTGATGCTTTCGGCTTCGTGCTTTGCTCGTGTGGATACCTGTACCCATGAAAACCTATGAAAACAAATATATATATAATATTATTCAGCATTACTTAAAGAATTTTAAGTAAGAACTTTGAACCCAGGTGGTAAGTTCCTCCAGGAAGGTCAGTCGTAAGTCGAGGACTGCTGTACTTGGTACAAACTTTTGGATGACCTCTGACGTCTTCTGCGTCCGTCTTCCCTCACTTTCCAGGTGCACCAGGAAGGAGCAGTGCGAACGGTCCAGTGAGCCCCGGAGGTTTGCATCGGAGATGAAGCAATGTGTCCGACTCACCGTGCACCCCAACAACATTTCCGTCTCCCAGTACAGCGTGACGGTGAGGATTATGGGTTTTTGTTTACATCTGAACTGTCAGATTCCACCCCACTTCATCCGGCCCCCAAGCCCCTGGCCCAGGGCTCTCTGGTCTTGTGACCAAGATGATATTGGTCTTCACTAATAGAAAAGAGTGGGTTTGTGGAGAGGAGGGGGAAGGGAGGGAAGGAGGGAGAGAGGCAAGGAGGAAGGAAGGAAGGAAAACAGAAAGGGGAGGAGGGAGGGAAGAGAAGAAAGAGGAGGAGGGGAGGAAGGTGAAGGAAAGAGGAGGAAAAAAAGAAGGACCACGGAAGAAAAGAAGGATGGAAGGAAGGTGAGGAAAAGTAAGAAAGAAGAAAGGAATTTTAAAAAGAGGGAAGAAAAAAGAAGGAAGGAGAAGGGAAGAGAAGAAAGAGGAGTGGGAGGAGGAGGAAAGGAAGGAAGGTGAAGAAAAAGAAGGAAGGAAGGAATTAAAAAAGGAAGGAGGGAGAAGGGAAGAGAAGAAAGAGGAGTGGGGGAGGAAGAAAGGAAGGTGGGAAGGGAGGAAGGTGAAAGAAAGAAGGAAGGAAGGAGGGAAGAAAAGAAGGAATGATGTAAAGGAAAGAGAAGAAAGAAGATTAGGACTGTAGGGTCCTTGGTGCTCTCTGAGCTTGGTAGTTTTCTTGCAGACATTTCATTACCCAACTAGGTAACATCATCAGTTTCAGAAATGAAGTGACTTTACTCTCATTTGCTCTCCTTTCACATATTAATGACAATGATAGCCGTAGTGTTAGTATTCTTGTTGGTTCCTTGGTTAGGCTGTTATTTACTCTTAGCTTGTTTGCCTGAGTTGATAGTCTCTTGATTGGGGAATTGTTTACTTCCTGATTGTTCATCTAGTATTGATGTTTATGTGGAGTTTGCTCTCTGTTGATATACTAGTGGCTTACCTGCCAGTTTTGGTGGGAGCAATCTTGGTGCTCCTTGATGAACCTGTTGTTCACTCACTGTTTGATTGTTTGTCTGAGTTGGTGGTTCCTTGAATAGGCATTATTTATGGCTGGATTGTGTTCAGAGTTTTGCAGCGTTAATTCAGCGCCAGAAAAACAGATGGCTGATGCTTCATTTAACGTCTTTATAAACATACGATTTTGCAAACCAGTTGTAGATTTCTCCAACATGGAGCAAACTCAGACAGAAGTAAACATGTTACAAGTTCAAGAGCTTCAGCAGCAACTTCAGCAGCTCAGAAACAGACATCAGTTTTACTTTAGTTCAGCAGGCAAGCATTATATACAGCAGAGGAGAGAAGCAGTTTCATTTTTAATAGACAGACTCATAGCTCAACGTAGCTGCAGAGTTTAATACAGAGCCATGCCTAAGCTACTTCTAGTTTCAGTTTCCAGCCTAGATTACTTCTAGTTTCAGTTTCCAGCCTAGGCTACTTCTAGTTTCAGTTTCCAGCCTAGGCTACTTCTAGTTTCAGTTTCCAGCCTAGGCTACTTCTAGTTTCAGTTTCCAGCCTAGGCTACTTCTAGTTTCAGTTTCCAGCCTAGGCTACTTCTAGTTTCAGTTTCCAGCCTAGGCTACTTCTAGTTTCAGTTTCCAGCCTAGGCTACTTCTAGTTTCAGTTTCCAGCCTAGGCTACTTCTAGTTTCAGTTTCCAGCCTAGCTACTTCTACTTTCAGTTTCCAGCCCTAGGCTACTTCTAGTTTCAGTTTCCAGCCTAGGCTACTTCTAGTTTCAGTTCCAGCCTAGGCTACTTCTAGTTTCAGTTTCCAGCCCAGGCTACTTCTAGTTTCCGTTTCCAGCCTAGGCTACTTCTAGTTTCAGTTTCCAGCCTAGGCTACTTCTACTTTCAGTTTCCAGCCTAGGCTACTTCTAGTTTCAGTTTCCAGCCTAGGCTACTTCTAGTTTCAGTTTCCAGCCTAGGCTACTTCTAGTTTCAGTTTCCAGCCTAGGCTACTTCTAGTTTCAGTTTCCAGCCTAGGCTACTTCTATTCAGTTTCCAGCCTAGGCTACTTCTAGTTTCAGTTTCCAGCCTAGGATTACTTCTAGTTTCAGTTTCCAGCCTAGATTACTTCTAGTTTCAGTTTCCAGCTAGGCTACTTCTAGTTTCAGTTTCCAGCCTAGGCTACTCTCGACTGTTCAGTTTCCAGCCTAGGCTACTTCTAGTTTCAGTTTCCAGGCCTAGGACTACTTCTAGTTTTCAGTTTGCCAGTGCCTAGGCTACTTTCTAGTTTCAGTTTGCAGCCTCGGCTACTTCTAGTTTTCAAGTTTGCCAGCCTAGGCTACTTCTTAGTTTCCGGTTTGTCCAGCCTAGGCTTACTTCTAGTTTCAGTTTCAAGCCTAGGCTTACTTCTAGTTTCAGTGGTCCAGCCTAGGCCTACTTCTAGTTTCAGTTTCCAAGCCTCGGCTTACTTTGTTTAGTTTCAGTTCCAGCATAGACTTACTTATACGTTTCAGTTTTCCTAGCCTAGGCTACTTATAGCTTTCAGTTTTTTTTCCAGCCTAGGCTTACTTCTAGTTTCAAGTTTCCAGCCTAGGCTTACTTCTAGCTTTCAGTTTCAGCCAGGCCTGACTTACTTCTACGTTTCAGTTTCCAGCCTAGGCTACTTCTAGTTTCAGTTTCCAGCCTAGGGCTACTTTCTAGTTTCAGTTTCCAGCCTAGGCTACTTCTAGTTCCAGTTTCCAGCCTAGGCTACTTCTAGTTCCAGTGTCCAGCCTAGGCTACTTCTAGTTTCAGTTTCCAGCCTAGGCTACTTCTAGTTTCAGTTTCCAGCCTAGGCTACTTCTAGTTTCAGTTTCCAAAACAGTCCTCATTGGCTGACTTTAGTGGCTATGCCTAATGATTGGCTGACCTTGTTACCATGTTCTATTCCAGTTCACGAATATACCCTGACAGATTGTTGGTCTGGTATTAATCCCTGTTTATGTGGGTGTTGATTGCTAGTAAGTAGGTCTTCTGGTTCTTTTATTTCTTTTTGGCTTTTTAAATCTCTTTTTGAAAGCCTTCAGTCAGTGATGGAACATCTACAGCTCCTGAAAAGGCAAGCTGTTCCCTTGGTGGATTGCTCTCACCATTAGGAATTTCCTCCTTGGTTCTAGGTTGCTTCTCTCCTTGGTTAGTTTCCATCCATTGTTTCTTTGGCTTGCCTTTTCGTGCTTTGGAAAATAGTTTGTCTCCCTCGTCTTTAGGAGCTCCTCAAATCCTGGAACAATGCTTTCACATCTCCCTGGTCCTTCTTTTCATTAGACTAGATTTACCCATGACATAAAATCACTACCTTGGTTGATTTTAGAGCCCAAGGAAGATGAATTCTTCTACCCTTTCGATGGTCTCATTGTCTATGCAGCTTCTCAGTCCTCCAGGTCGTGGTTGCTCCAAAAGTGCTTTTTTTTTTTTTTCAAGAGGCAACTGGACTTTCTGGTTTTTCTTTAAAGACATTTCGCTTCTCATCCAAGAAGCTTCTTCAGCTCTGACTTGGATGGTGGGGAATGGGAGTCCTTCCCTTCTCCTCATTCAGTTAGAGCTGAAGAAGCTTCTTGGATGAGAAGCGAAACATTTTCAAAGGAAAACCAGAAAATCCAGTTGTCTCCTGAAAAAAAGCACTTTTGGGATAATGGATGGATGGACAGATATATCTCATCACTCCTTATCACCCATCCCCTCCCATTTGTGACTGTAACTCTGTTGCTTGTATCCTCTGTTTCCTAGTATGATTTGATGTTGATTGTACCCTATGACTGTCATTAAGTGTTGTACAATATGATTCTTGATTCATAACAAATGTTCCTTCTTTATGTATACTGAGAGTATTTACACCAAGACAAATTCCTTGTGTGTCCAATCACACTTGGCCAATAAAGTATTCTATTCTATTCTATTCTATAATGGATGGATAATTAAATAATGGATGGGTGGGTGGGTGGGTGGGTGGGTGGACAATGGATAGATGGACAGATGGATAGATAGATCATAGATGGATAATTAGGGACTGGATGGATAATGAATGGATAGATAGATAGACAGACAGACAGACAGACAGATAGAGGATGAATTTATAGATAATGCATGCATGGATGGATGATAGATGGACAGACAGACAGACAGATAACAGATAATCAGAGTTGGAAGGGACCTTGTAGGTCATCTAGTCCAACCCCCCACTCAAGCGGAAGACCCTTCACCATTTCTGACAGATGGCAGTCCAATCTCTTCTTGAAGGTCTCAAGTGATGGCGCTCCCACAACTTCCGACGGCAACTTCTGTTCCATGGGTTGATTGTTCTCACTGTCAGGAAAGTTTCTCCTTATTTCCAGGTTGAATCTCTCCTTGGTCAGTTTCCATCCATTGTTCCTTGTCTGGCCTACAGGCGCTTTAGCAAATAGCTTGACCCCTTCTTCCCTGTGGCAGCTCCTTAAGTATTGGAATATTGGAAGACAGGCAGGCAGGCAGGCAGACAATGGATGGATGTCAATAGAGATTCTCAGTCCTTCAGGTCAGAGTTGTCCCAAATGTGCTTTTTTTTTTTCCAAGAGGCAACTGGACTTTCTGGTTTTTCTTTGAAGATGTTTCGCTTCTCATCTAAGAAGTTTCTTCCTCTCTAACTTGGATGGTGAGGGAATGGAAGGGATGATACTCCTTGCAGACAGCTGGTCATTTGCATCCTTTTTAGAGGGTTGTTGAGGCAACTTGGAGGTTTGTCGGTGCCTTCAGGGTCACCTGAATAGTGCAAATGAGTATGGAGCCTTCTTGGAACTGCAGAAAAGACTGTGTTGTAGACTGGGGGTAGATGAGGTCATATTCATCCCTCTCTGTTGAGGAAAGAGTGTTTAATTTTGGCCCCCTCTTTCAAACCGGCGGTCTTTTCTGTCCAAAATGTGGACTTCGTTGTCTTCAAACGCGTGGCCTGTGTCTCACTATCGATCTGCAGTTGTGCTCATCTTGATGAGGAGGACAAAGAACATCATTTGATATTCCCAGCCTCCTGCTTTTTGGTGGGGAATGGCAACAGCAGGAGCTTCCTTCCGCCTTTCCTTTTGTAGCTCCTGTCCTTTCCGCGTTTTCTCATCACCCTCTTTCCTCTCCTCTTCTCCTTTTCTCCTGCAGCTGGTGTTGGAGACCTACAACGTGCCTGAGCTATCCAATGGGGTCAATTGCTCCTTTGGAGACCTGGCAGAAATGGATGGCGTGGTGTCGGGGAACAAGATCAAGTGCCTGTCGCCAGCAGCCAAAGAGGTCCCAAAGATCATCACGGAAAATGGTAAGTATCAATACTGTAAGGATCCCAAACTTTCTCTCTGGGTCAGGCCCCAAGAACCGAGAACAAGTGGAGTGACTTCTGAGTAGTTCCTTTATTGTTGTTTGCCTACAGACAGAATATTACCAGACTAAAGCGATGATTTACAATACATGAAGATCAGGGGTGTCAGACTCAAGGCCCGGCCCCCGGATCTGGTGTTTTTGCTGGCAGAGCGCTTGGGCTCCTGGGGGAAGGATACTGCAAAACCTCTAACAGATAACAGATAATCAGAGTTGGAAGGGACCTTGTAGGTCATCTAGTCCAACCCCCCGCCCAAGCGGGAGACCCTACACCATTTCTGACAGATGGCAGTCCAATCTCTTCTTGAAAAGATTCCAGGGATGAAGCTCCCACAACTTCCAAGGACAACTTCTGTTCCATTGGTTGGTTGTTCTCACTGTCAGAAAGTTTCCCCTTATTTCCAGGTTAAATCTCTCCTTGGTCAGTTTCCATCCATTATTCCTTGTCTGGCCTTTGGGTGCTTTAGAAAATAGCTTGACTCCTTCCTCCCTGTGGCAGCCCCTCAAATATTGGAAGGTTGCTATCCTGTCTCCCCTGGTCCTTCTCTTCCCTAGACTAGCCAGGCCCAGTTCCTGCAACCGTTCATTGTATGTTTAAGTCTCCAGTCCCCTAATCATCTTGGTTGCTCTTCTCTGCACTCTTTCTAGAGTCTCAATGTCTTTTTTAAAGAGCGGTGACCAAAACTGGATGCAGTACTCTAGGTGTGGTCTATTCCCTCCTCAGTCCAGGAGAAGGATACTGCAAAACCCCCATTGGAAGAGACCTTGGAGATCATCCAATCCAACCCACCCAACCCCAAAGCAGGAAACCTTACACCAGCTCTGACCAATGGCAGTCCAATCTCTTCTTAAAAGCCTCCAGTGGGCTTTTTCTGCAGGCAAAGGCAATCTACATTTATAGACTGCCTTTTGTTCATGCCTTCCCTAACACAAGAGACAGTGGTGGGGTTCAAATTTTGTTACTACCAGTTCTGTAGACGTGACGTGATGGGTGTGTCATGGCGTGGCGGGCGTGGCGGGGGAAGGCTATTGCAAAATCCCCATTCCCTCCCCACTCCTGGGGGAAGGTTACTGCAAAATCCCCATTCCTTCCCCACCAGTGGTGGGGTTCAAATAATTTAACAACCGGTTCTCTGCCCTAATGATTTCTTCCAACAACCAGTTCACCAAACTGCTCAGAAAGTTAACAACCGGTTCTCCTGAACTGGTGCGAACCGGCTGAATCCCACCACTGCTCCCCACCCCACTAACCTGCTTTCCAGCTCTGTTCTCCTGTGCAGGGCAACCAAAGAAGACCCAGCCGATCAGCTGGGACTTGGGAAGCAAAGAAGAGATGGGGGCAGGGCCAGTTAGAGGTGGCCTTTGCCGGTTCTCCAAACTACTCAAAATTTCTGCTACCGGTTCTGAAGAACCGGTCCAAACCAGCTGAATACCTCCTCTGCTTGAGAGTTCCTCCTGATCTATTCAACCTTAAAATCCCCCAGCAGGAAGTGGCTTGCAATTAAATCCAACGCGTTAATGGAGTTATCCCTAGGTGGCAGGCGGCAGAGGAAGAGGGCGCTCCTCATCCCCGAATGCATTCAGCAGTGTGCAAGCTCATCTTTGTGCATGCAGACACCGTGATGAGCTCTTGTCAAGTCCCCTTTGCCGTTGATTGATTAATGACTCTTTTTTGGGGGGGGGAGAAAATGAGAGGGGTGGATTAGCCAAACGGGGGTCAAAAGATTTTGCATTAAACACGTGCACACCTTTGTTGTAAAGTCTTAATAGGTCCCTGAGATGCAGCTGTCAGATGAAGCGCAAGCCAGCATTCAGGTTGTCATTGAAAGAAGACAGGCCAGGATTAAAGGAAATAGAAAGGACCTGTCACTGTGAAGGAAGGGTAGGGAAGGGGTTGTCATAGCTGAGAACATCGGGGTGCATGGGGCACGAGTGAGGGGAGCGAATTGGGGGAAACATCCTCTTGAAATGAAGTGTAGGTAGGCCTCAACTCAGGACCCCCACTGAGCCCAAAAATTGATGCGGTTAAGTGGGAAATTTGTTGAGTTGAATTTTTCCCCATTTGATGACTTATTTTTTTAACACATTTGTTAAGTCAACCATTGCAGTTGTTAAATTAGTAACATGGTTGTTAAGTAAAACCGGCTTCCCCATTGACTTTGCTTGTGAGAAGGTTGCAAAAGGGGAATTACGTGACCTCCAGGGACACTGCAAACCGTCATAAATAGGAGCCAGTGGCCCAGCATCTGAATTTTGATCATGTGACCACAGGGATTCTGCTACCGCCCGTAAGTGTGAAAAATGGCCGTGAGTCACTTCTTTCTGTGTCGCTGTCAGCTTTGGAGGCCATATTCCATGCTGCCACGTAGCCTGAGAAAGTGGGAGAGAGGAGATTTCGAATAATGTCAGCGTTCCAGCAAACCTCCAATCAGCAACTCTGAGACAAACAGATCTCAAAAGATGTGGTGTTGTTTTGTTTATTGTTTATTGACTCTTTTAGGAGGTGAATTTCTCAAGGGGGGGACGCCTGTCAGCTTTGGAAGCCATATGCCATGCTTCCACATAGCTCGGCAGAGTGGAAAGGGGGTGATTTCAATGAAGTAGCTCTAAGTAGACAAAATAAAATTTTAAATGGGGTTTTTAGATTAGTTAGGATGGGTGTACAAAGTTTTAATTTATTTTAATTGGGGTTTTTTAGATTTTTATAGGGACAGCCTAGGGTTTAATTCTTTTTTAACTATTTATATTTGTCTACATGTATTTTAGTTGGCTGTTCACCGCCCTGAGTCCTTCGGGAGAAGGGCGGTATATAAAACTTAAAATAAATAAATAAAAATAAATAAATTCTGGTAGTCCAAGGTCATTGAGTATGGTGCAGGATGAAATAAGGATCGAACTTTTGGACGGATCATGATTGGGCCATGTGATGTGATGACAACCAAGGGGAGATAGATGTGATGACAACCAAGGGGAGATAGATGTGATGACCCGGGGCGTGACACAAAAATAACACAGTCACAAAAGTAGAATAAATTCCCTTTAATGCCTCCAACTTGGGCCTCAATGTCTAATTATCCTCGGCTGGAGATCAAACTCTTCCAAAAACAGTCTACAAAGACAGTTAAATGCAGTCCAAACCAAAAGTAAAAATAATTAGAAGTGAAAAAAAAAAAAAAACGAACACAAACCACACTGGAATCATTAACATGGCAGGCCAGGATGATAAATTGCAGACTTCCACAAGATAATGCAGCAACCACAGTTGGGAGGATGCCAAAACCCAGATAGGCCTCGACCAAGATAAAGCGTGCTTTGCTTCCAGCAAAGAGCTATTTAAAACGCCCCACTTATATCCTGTTCTCCCAGCTGCAATGAATGAAAGGGATCAGGGCCTTTTCCTCTCCCATAAGACATGTTGCTCCCTTCTCCGTTCTTCCCTGCTTGTCCTAGGATGAAGAGGGGGTAAGCCTGGGTCTTCCTCTGAATGCCCAGCTGGACTGTGACCTTCCCCCGTTTCTTCCACAGCTACCGGAGCCACACTCCCACTCCCTGTCAGCTGCTCAATCTCCCCTCAGAGTCAGACTCCAACAAGGGCATGATAATGGATTTGTAGTTTGGGAAATTGTGGAAAGCCCGAAAAAACTTTTAGATTCAGGATTCCACCGATGTGCCAGGTGCTATTCTAATAAAGGCACTTTTGAGAGATGTTTGTCTCGGAGTTACTGATTGGAATGGAGGTTTGCTGGAATGCTGACAGCTGCTGTAACTTGGAACAGCCAATGAGGACGCCAAATTTAATTTAGGACTAGCATCAACACACTCCGGAATGATTTAGGTCTGGTTATCACGGTTGAAAGCTGGTTTAAAGGCTCAAATCTAGAGGCCAACTCTTTAAAATTTTAGTGGCGAGTCCAAGCCACCAGGTAGAGAAACGCAACTCCATTGGCAATTTTACCGCATTCTTTGGGAGAACACTTCCCTTAGGGCAGGAGTCTCCAAACATGGCAACTTTAAGACTTGTGGACTTCAACTCCCAGAATTCAGATTAGCAGAGTTGGAAGGGAGCTTGGAGGTCATCTAGTCCAACCCCCCTGCCCAAGCAGGAAACCCTACACCATTTCTGACAAATGGCAGTCCAGTCTCTTCTTGAAAGTCTCAAGTGATGATGCTCCCACACCTTCCGAGGGCAACTTCTGTTCCATGGGTTGATTGTTCTCCCTGTCAGGAAATTTCTCCTTATTTCCAGGTTGAATCTCTCCTTTTTTAGTTTCCATCCATTATTCCTTCTCTGGTCTTCGGGTGTCAAATGCATTGTGGAGGATCTATCTTAACACACTGGCTGATCAAATAAGGGCTACAGAACACATGTACTCAAGGTTTTCAAGGTTCTATAATATAATCCTCTTTTCTTTGCAGTAAACTTGGCAGAATCTAGATTGCTTTGTTATTGTTAAGGAGTTTGATACTCCGTCCCGGGGAAAAGGCATTGCATTAGTCTAGGGTGGCAATAAATCCCTGAATGTGATATCTCTTTTTCTGACTGACTCGTTTTATCAAGAGGCAAAAGATCTCGTGAACCACAGTCCCCCTTCAACAAATGCTAGGGTCTTGTGATGGGGCTTGTGGCAAGCCAGATGTCCTTGAAGGACCAGGATTGATAGAATTTGATAATCAGGGGATGGATTCCAGCTGTCAAAACTCTCTAGAAAATGTAGAGGTCACGAGATTGCCCATAAGTATTCCAGATGGCAGCTTCCCTCAAGTAAACAGCAGAAATGAGATTAACAGATAACAGATAATCAGAGTTGGAAGGGATCTAATAGGTCATCTAGTCCAACCCCCCCACCCAAGTAGGAGACTCTACACCATTTCTGACAGAGGACAGTCCAGTCTCTTCTTGAAAGCCCCCAGGGATGAATCTGCCACAACTTCTCTGAAGGCAACTTCTGTTCCATGGGTTAATTGTTCTCACTGTCAGAAAATTTCTCCTTATTTCCAGGTTGAATCTCTGCTTGTTCAGATTTCCATCCATTATTCCTTGTCTGATCTTCGGGTGCCTTGGAAAATAGCTTGTCCCCTTCCTCTCTGTGGCAGCTCCTCAAATATTGGAAGACTGCTCTCCTGTTCTCCCCTGGTCCTTCTCTTCCCTAGACTAGCCAGGCCCAGTTCCTGCAACCGTTCATCGTATGTTTTAGCCTCCAGTCCCCTAATCATCCTGGTTGCTCTTCCCTGCACTCTTTCTAAAGTCTCAACATTTTTTTTTTTTTTGTAGTGGGATGACCAAAACTGGATGCAGGACTCTAGGTGTGGTCTTACTAAGGCTTTATAGAGTGGTATTAGTACGTCCCTTGATCTCAATTATATTCCTCTGTTAATACAACGTAGGAATGCATTAGTTTTTTGGACGGCTGCTGCACACTACTGGCTCCTATTTATCTGGTTGTCCACTAAGACTCCAAGATCCCTCTCCCAGTTACTGCCATTAAGCCTGGTTTCACCCAGTCTAGATGTGTGCTAATTCCTCAGCCAGCATAGCCTTAAAGTTGCCGAGTTTCCTGCCCTGGAGGACAGCCATGTGCAGGTGGACCAGGACACAGATAGAGTTACTAGAAGAATGGAATTCCCTCCATCTCTGTATTCGGATGGATAACAAGGTAACCCTGTTGTTTTCCTTTCTCGTAGGAGATCACCACGTTGTCCAACTCCAGCTCAAATCCAAAGAAACCGGCATGACTTTTGCCAGCACCAGCTTTGTCTTCTACAACTGCAGCGTCCACACCTCGTGAGTTTACGCTTCTCTCCTGGGTTCCTCTTTTTCTGACGGAGCCTCTGTGGCTATGATCAGCGCTTGGATTTATTTAACCCCCAGCTCCCGAGAATGGCACATATGCTTCAAAGGTGGTAATTCGGCAGGTTCTGACCGGTTCTAGAGAACCGGTAGCGGAAATTTTGAGTAGTTCAGAGAACCGGCCAATCCCACCTCTGACTGGCCCCGCCCCCACCTCTTCTCCGCCTCCTATTGAGTCCCAGCTGATTGGCTGGGTCTTCTTTGGTTGCCCTGAGACAGGAGAACGGAGCTGGAAAGCAGGTTAGTGCGGTGGGGAGGGAATGGGGATTTTACAGTATCCTTCTCCTGCCACGCCCACCAAGCCACACCCACCAAGCCACGCCCACATAACCGGCAGTAAAAAAAATTGAATCCCACCACTGGTGTGCTTTCTTGATGTTTCTTTTCTCTTCTAATCTTTTCAGGTGCCTCTCGTGTGTGGAAAGCCCGTACCGATGCTATTGGTGTAAATATCGTCACGTTTGCACCCACGAACCTCGCAATTGTCACTTCCTGGAAGGACAAGTCAAACTCCCTGAGGTAGGAGGACAGAAGGATGTTTCTGAGATCTCTTCTTGATGGGAGCCTAAATAATAATAATAATAATAATAATAATAATAACAACCAAATTTTACTTGAGACAGTTTGCCTCCTGTGACGCTACCTTTAATATGATTAAATAACAGCATCTGCCTAACCCAAATCCCCGCAAAAGACTTGATAGTTGGACAAAAAATTGCCAAATCTGGACTAAACATCTGGCTAACTGTGCAACAAACCTTAATAATAAAAGCTAGGAGAAGACTGAGTACAGTTTATTTTGTCAGAAAGAAATAGAATTTGTGAAGGCTTTGTAGAAAGGTATATGCTCTTCTAGGGCTGAGATGGAGCTACAAAGTGAATTCATTTTTTCCCCAGCAATCTCACAGACAAACAATCTGAAATATTCCCAGAATTCTAGATATTTGGGCAGTGTTAAATGTTCTGCATGAATTCCGTGGCTTAGATTGTTTGCAACAGGAGTGGACATTTAAATGGGCTGAGCATTGTTTAAATAACTTTTATCAATAGCTGTATAGAAATAAATTACATTTAGGTAGTCCTCGGCGTATGACTATAATTGGGATCAGAGTTTCCGTCGCTGAGCAAAGCAGTTGTTAGGTGACTTGTGCCTGATTTTATGACCTTTTTGCTGCAGTTGTTATACGAGTCACATGGTTGTTAAGCGAATCTGTCTTGCACTTTTGATTTTGCTTGTTGGAAGCCAGCTGGGAAGGTCGTAAGTGGCAATCAGGTGACCCTGGAATGTTGCAAC
Organism: Bungarus multicinctus; assembly: GCA_023653725.1. Lineage (NCBI taxonomy): Eukaryota > Metazoa > Chordata > Lepidosauria > Squamata > Elapidae > Bungarus > Bungarus multicinctus. Next base: position 79,413,499 of record CM042848.1, on the reverse strand, counting down.
CATCATAAGTACATGTCAGTTGCCAAATGTCTATGCCGATTCTCAGTCATCCAAGTTGTGGTTGTCCCAAAGGTGCTTTTTTTCAAGAGGCAAGTGGACTCTCTGGGTTTTCTTTGAAGACGTTTCGCTTCTCGTCCAAGAATCTTCTTCAGCTCTGATTGAATGGTGGAGAATGGAAGGATTGATCTTCCTTGCAGACAGCTGGTCATTTGCATCCTTTTAGAGGGTCGTTGAGGCCGCTTGGAGGTTTCTCTGTGTCCTCAAGGTCACCTGAGTGGTGCAAATGGGTGTGGGCGCCTTCTGACTGGATGGTGGGGAATGGAAGGATTGATCTTCCTTGCAGACAAAGATGGTCATTTGCATCCTTTTAGAGAGTTGTTGAGGCTACTTGGAGATGTGTCTGTGTCATCAGAGTCACTTGAGTTGTGCAAATGGATGAGGAGCCTTCTTGGAATTGCACAATCCTTTCAACCATTTCAAAAAGGCTCCACATCCATTTGTACCACTTAGGTGACTCTGATGACACAGACACATCTCCAAGTAGCCTCAACGACTCTCTAAAAGGATGCAAATGACCAGTTCTGTCTGCAAGGACTATCAATCCTTCCATTCCCCACCATCCAGTCAGAGCTGAAGAAGCTTCTAGGCTGAGAAGCGAAACATCTTCAAGGAAAAACAAGAAAGCCCAGCTGCCATTTGGAAAAGCCCCTTTGGGGGTGTCGATTGCCAATTTTAAACATGGCACTGTGTGGATGCTGCAACGATTATAAGTACAAGGGCCAGGTTTAAGTCCCATTTTTTAGCGCCATTGAACTGTCACTAAATGAATGGCTGTAAGCCTAGGACTACCTGTAACTCCAATTCATTTCAAAGATCAAAAACCATTTGAACCACCATCTTCCAAGTTTCAAAATCCCTGATCAGGTTGTGCAACTTATTGGGGTTTCAGAAAAAAAAAGTGTTCTGGGGCAGGAGTCTCCACACCTGGCAACTTTAAGGCTTGTGGACTTCCAACTTCCAAAATTCTCTAGCTGGCTGGGGAATTCTGGGAGTTGAAGTACACAAGCTTTTTAAGTTGCCAAGTTTGGAGACTTTTGCTCTGGGACATAATGATCTGCATAAGAGTAGTCCCTGTTTACAACCATTTAAAGTAGCTGCATCTTTTCCCAGGACAGCTGCGGAATTCTGGGGAAAGATCCAGCTGCTTTAAAGAGTTGAAGACAGGTTCTTGTATAGATCAGTGATAGTGAACCTATGGCACTCGTGCCACACGTGGCATGCAGAGGCCATTTGTGCCAGCGTGCGAACTGCAGGCAAGCTTACCTCACTGCGCATGCGTGCACCTCACAGCTGATTTTCGGCCAGTTTGAGGCCTTTTGCGGCCTCCCAGAGGCTTCAGGGAGGCTTCTGCAGGCTTTTCAGGATCAAAACTAGGCCCATTTCATCACTTCCTGTTTTTCCGGAAATACCGGAAGTGATGAAACGGGCCTTGTTTTTGGCCTGAAAAGCCTGCAGAAGCCTTCCTAAAGCCTCTGGGAGGCTGAAAAAGGACACAAACTGGCCAAAAATCAGCTGTGAGGTGCAGTTTAGGTAAGGGGGAGGTGGGGCTGGGTGGGAATTTTGCACACGTACGTAAAGGGCATGGGGGGGGCGCATTGCCTTCTGGGTGCTGGCACCGAGCACAACTGTGCAAGCACGTGCACAATTTTTGGCACAGGAGCCCCAAAACGTTAGCCACTACTGGTATAGATGCTTCTTCCTATAAGCTGAGGCTTATTTTGGGAATCCGAGTTGGGATGTCCTAACGACATCCAGATTCCAGAATCACAACCCTAATCAAAAGATTTATGAGCATTGCAAGTGATGCAAGTTTCATCAGAACTAGGACGTTAAGCAATGATTCAGCCTGGGTTGGAAAACGGAGTTCTTTATTCTAAATCCGATGATTTGATTTTCTCCTCTACTTGAAACCCAAACTTGCCCGGTATTCTCAAAGAGCCCGGACTGCGCAAAACCCTATTCATCTCATCTTCAAAACTTCATCTCAGCAATAAAACGAAGATATTTGTACGGCCGGCACAGAGCTGACTCAAAAAAAAAGAGGATGATCAGATCATGCGATTGGGGATCGGAGCACTTTGCTTTGGGCGTATAATTTCCCTTTTCAACGCAGCCAGCTGCTTTGAAATATGTGTTGGGTTGCACAGCCCTTGAGTTGAAGAATCTGTGGTTATTATTTCCTCGAATGAGGTGGGAGAGAGGGAGGGTGTGATGTTTACCAGCTAGGGGAAGAGCAAGCGTAATAGACTGCTACTGCAATCAGATGATATCAGCCTTTGAACCGGAGCAGAGAAAAAGAAAAATTGTAGCCACTGTTGTGAAAAGGAGACAAGGATGACGGGTAAGGATGATGGTTCGCCGTATATAGTGCCCACTAGCAGAGATCCAACCATCATTGCACACTGCTGGATGACAGTCTGTGGCTTATCAGAAGGGGAATTCAAGACCAAAGTCCTTGAGAGACTTTCTTCCATGCCAGGGGTGTCAAACCTGTGGTGGTATGCTACCGGTTCAGACCGGTTCACCTGAACCGGTAGTAAAAAAAGCAGCCGTACAGCCAGGAGGACACCCAGATTGCGTGCCCTCTCTGTGGGGGTCAAAATTTCTCCCCCCACAGCCAGCGATGGAATAAGCTGGCTGTATCTGGGCGCAGAAAACCACAGCCACTTGGTCGAGTTGAGTTGAAGCCTGTTTAAACCCATCCAACTCCACACGGCCTCCAGGCACTGGGTCATCACTTCAACGGCTTCGTTGGGGTAGCCTGGGGTAGAAATGTATAACTGAGTATCGTCAGCATACTGATGGAACTCTACCCCAAAACCACGGATGATCTCACCTAGTGGCTTCATATAAATGTTAACAGCAGGGGCGAGAGCACAGACCCCTGAGGTACCCCACAAATCAAGGGCCTCGGGATCAATCTCTGCCCCCCGCCAACACAAATTGCGAGCGGTCGAAGAGGAAGGAGGAGAACCACCGTAACACGGTGCCTCCCACTCCCAACCTCACCAACCACTGCAATAAGATACTGTGGTTGACAGTATCAAAAGCTGCTGAGAAATCTAACAGGACCAAGACAGAGGAACAACCGCTGTCCCGGGCCCTCCAGAGATCATCCACCAACGTGACCAACTCCATTTCTGTGCTGTGCCGGGGCCTGAAACCCGATTGGAGTGGATCTAAATAGACAGCTTCATCCAGGTGCTGAGGGAGCTGTCGTGCCACCACACTCCCAACAACCTTCACCACAAAGCGAGGTGAGACTCCATTCAAAATCTGTTGTGATTTGCCGGCAGCAGGTGAGGACAGCTGAGGTCTCGGAGAGCGAGGATTCAGATGAGGGGCCTGCGTGTGATGCAGGGATGGGGCTAGGACCATCAGGGAGTGGAGTGCTGCCTTCGGAGATTGTGGAGCACTTAACGACGGTGGACAAGAAAGGTTGTAAAATGGGGCAAAACTCACTTAACAACTCTCTCATTTAGCAACAGGCATTTGGGGCTCAATTGTAGTCATAAGTCGAGGACTTCCTGTATTCTGAAATGAACATTTAAATTAGCAAGCAGTAATTGCTCTTTTAGACAATCGATGAAATGCAAACTTATTTGTAATTATTTGCCAGGGGTTTCCCAGTGACCACTCAAGATGGATCTGTACTCCTTGTAAATCAAATCTCTCCGGAAAAAGGCATGAAATGTATTTTTCTAAAAGCACTTTAGACATGGACTGCCAAGATGGCACCCCTGCATCTCCCATCTATGATTTGGGGCTTGGAAATGAAGGAGAGGAGGGATTTTATCATTCAGAGGGCGGTTTTCCGAGTTCCCCAATCTCCTTTCCTTTCCTTCCCCAGTGCAAATAGAAAGAGAACCAGTGTAGGCTGTGAAAATTGGGAAAAGAAGGAAGGAGAGAGAGAGGGAGGGAAGGAAGGAAGGAAAGACAAGGATGGAAGGGAGGGAGGGAGGGAGGAAAGAAGGAAGAAAAGCAAAAAAGATGAGAGGGTGAGGGAGGGAGGGAGGAAGAGAGGGAGGGAGGGAGGGAGGGAGGAAGGATAAAAATAGATGAGAGGGGAAGGGAGGAAGGAGAACTAGATAAGAGGGGAAGGAAGGGAGGAAGGAAGGAAAGAGAAATAGATGAGACGGGAAGGGAAGGGAAGTGATTCACTTAACAATGGTGGCAAGGAAGGTTGTAAAATGGGGCAAAATTCACTTAACAGCTGTCAGCGCTTAGCAAGAGACATTTTGGGCTCAATTGTGGTTGCAACTCGAGGTCTACCTGCATGAACTTCCTGCCGCCACTTTTAACTGCGTGAACCATTTAGGGCCATCCTTCCTACGTTTCTTCCCCCTGTCCGTTAAGCCACTGGAGGCTCCTGGTTCTCTTATCTGATAGTTTCCTAGGCAGCATCTCTTCCCCTCAGTAACCCAAGGTCATCCATGCATTCCATCCCAATTGGTCCTTCTTGCTAGAAGTCGGAGGATTGGGCTCCCGTGACTTTAAATTAGGAACGCTGGGCTACAAGTTTGCATTAGTTTCAATTACAAGATCTATCGATCGGTAGATCCGTCAGGTGGAAATAGTGCTGATTCTTCACTCAGAATTGCCTTTAATAATTCAGGAGAAGAGAGAACAGGAGGGTGGTTTTATTTTGGTTAACTCTTAGAGGTTGGGGCTGCAGCATCCACGAGAAGTAAGCAGGAACAAAATAACAGAAGGAGAGTTGTTAGCATCGTCCCTTTTGTACCCATGTGTCGTAATGTATGGAAGCGTCAAAGCTTGTGGTACGACGGCACAATGTTCTTTTGTCACATTGATAAAAGCAGTGAGCTCTTACGGACTCCGGGAGCTTAGCTCCATGCTCCTGTTGTGAAAAGAAAATATGGGGTCCTTGGTGCTTATCTAAGCTTATATACACACCCAGGTTATATATACACATATAGACTGGGTGAAACCAGGCTCAATAGCAGGAACTGTGAGAAGGATTGTGGAGACTTAGTGGACAACCAGCTAAATAGGAGCCAGCCGTGTGCAGCAGCAGCCAAAAAAGCTAATGCAATCCTAAGTTGTATTAACAGAGGGATACAATCAAGATCAAGAGCGGTGCTAATACCACTCTATAAAGCCTTAGTAATGCCGTACCTAGAGTACTGCATCCAGTTTTGGTCACCGCACTATAAAAAAAAAAACTCTAGAAACAGTACAGAGAAGAGCAATCAGGATGATTAGGGGATTGGAGGCTAAAACATATGAAGAATGGTTGCAGGAATTGGGCCTGGCTAGTCTAGAGAAGAGAAGGACCAGGGGAGACAGGATAGCAGGGTTCCAATATTTGAGGAGATGCTACAGGGAGAAAGGGGTCAAGCTATTTCCCAAAGCATCCAAAGGCCAGACAAGGAACAATGGATGGAAACTGACCAAGGAGAGATTCAACCTGGAAATAAGGAGAAATTCTCTGACAGTGAGAACAATCAACCCATGGAACAGAAGTTGTCCTCGGAAGTTCTGGGAGCGCCATCACTTGAGACTTTCAAGAAGAGATTGGACTGCCATTTGTCAGAAATGGTGTAGGATCTCCCGCTTGGGCGGGGGGTTGGGTTAGGTAACCTACAAGATCCCTTCCAACTAGGGTTCCGGGTTTCGAAGATGGCCGACGCGGTGCTCCGCCGCTGCTCACTCCAGCCTGGACGGCCTCAGCTGCGGCCCCCCTTGTCCCCTAGGTCCCCCCGCCGGTGGCAGAGGCGGGGGAGGATCGGGGAGGCCGGTTGGCACATCTAGAAACCGGTCGGGGGTCTGCTGGAGCCGCGGGACCGGTGCAGAGGGCGGCGTGGTCGCGACGGCCCCGGCGGCTCCGAGTCGATTGTGGAGGCCCCGGAGGCCTCTCTCGGTGGTCGGCGGTCGGCGGAGTGAGTCGGCGGTCGGCGGAGCGGGGTGACTGTGGACGAGCGCTTGGCGGCGGCGGTGGCCGCGGCGGCGGCGGCAGTGGCCGCGTCGGCGGCGGCGGCGGCGGCGGCCTCTGGGGTCGTTGTAGCGGCGTCCTGTGTGCTGACGGCCTTGGCGGTTTCCGGGATAGAGACTCTGTCACGGCATGGCCCCAGCGGCCCCCTGAGGAGCATGGTAGTCCTGGATTTCCCAGGGCGAAGCCGATTCGGGGGAGCTGTCTGGAGGCCCTTGGACTGGCCTCGGCGGCTTTGCTACAGCCGCGGAGGCCCTGGAACAGCTGCCGTGACACCCCCGGAGTTCCAAGGGGCTGTGAAGAGGCCTTGGCGCCCCCAGTGAGGTACGGCGGTGTGGCAGGCTCGGCGGCCTCATTCGGGCCGGGGCGGTCTTGGGAGGCCCTGGTCGGTCCTGACATGGGCCTGCTGCGGTTATGGCGGCCCTGGAGTGGACCTAGGGCACCCTTGATGGCCCCGAAGACGGCGCGGAGGCTGGGGGACCCACGGAGGGGCTCGGCTGGGGAGTGGTGGTGCCGATGCCCCCGTGGGCCGCTTAGGCGGAGCCATGGTTATTCCCCTTTCTTCCCTGGGGCCCCCACCGGTGGCAGAGGTGGTGGGCCCAGGGGGGGGATTAGCTCTGCCTGTGACTCTTTCTCCCCCGGGGGTCCCACCGGTGGCAGAGGTGGGACGACTGGGGGGAGGCGGCACATACCCCAGCCTACCCGGATTTTATCTTCCGCGGCCAGAGGATGGCAGAGACTGCAGGCGCTCCGAGACTGTCGAGATGAGGTGGCCGGGACCACGGACGTACTCGAGGGCAGAGCTTTGGGCCCTGAGGGATGTCCCCCTCTCCCTTAGGTGGCCTCCAAGGCTCTCTAAGACTTTTCGTAATGAGGGATCCTGGGATCCGGAGCGATGGTGGGGCCGAAGAAACCAGAGGAAGCGTTGTAAACCCAGGGTTAAATTTTTAATGGGATTTTTTAAGGGGTTGGAAGGATCCAGGGCGGGTGGGGGAGACAGCCCGCATGGAATTGGGGGAAGCCGGGCCGGCATGCGCGCCTGGGGGACCTCGGGGGTTCCTGTGTCAGGGTGGCAGACAGGGGGTGGGCAGCTGGGGGCCAATTTTATTAGCACGGTGACTGGGAGAGGTAGATATGCTGGGGGTAGAGGGCCGTTTCCGGTAAGGGGATCGCGCTCCCGATGTTTGCAAGCGGTAGCGCGCTCCGACCCTCCTTACCCATCCTGCAGCCCTGGTTGTCCAGAATCTCAGGCCCTGAATACCCGGCTGTTGTTGTGCAATGCCAGGTCCGTGGTTAATAAGGCTCCCCTGATCTATGATCTGGTTCAGGAGGAGGCCGCGGACCTGGTAGGTGTCACCGAAACCTGGTTGGGCCCAGAGGGCAGTGTCCCTCTGGTAGAGATGTGCCCACCAGGTTTCCTTGCATTTCACCAGCCTAGGGCTCAGGGAAGGGGTGGTGGGGTAGCGGTGCTTATAAAGGAAGTCCTTTGTCCTAGGGAGGCCACTGTCCCTCAGACGGCTGGCTGTGAATCTCTATTTGTGAAGTGGGGGCAAGGGGTTCAGATGGGTCTTTTGATGGCGTACCTGGCTCCCTGCCACGTCTCATCGGCCCTGCCCGGACTCCTAGAGGTAATAGCCGGGCTAGCGGTTGAGACCCCCAGGCTTTTGGTCATGGGGGATTTCAACCTGCCATCGCTCGGTGAAACCTCGGGGTTGGTCCGGGAGTTCTTGGCTTCCATGACGGCCATGGACCTGACCCAGTTAGTTTCTGCTCCCACTCACATAGGAGGACACATGCTGGACCTGATTTTTGTCTCTGGGCAGTGGTTGAATGACTGTAATTGTGGGGATTTAGTCATTACACCCTTGTCATGGACAGATCATTCCCTCCTTAGGCTGGATTTCTGTTCCGCCACCCCCCACCGCAGGGAGGCGGAGCCACTTAGATGGTTCCGCCCCAGGTGCCTAATGGACCCGGAGCGGTTCCAGAGGGAGCTTGGGCCATTTCCTGAGTCTCTGGCTCTCAGCTCGCCTGGAGACCTGGTGGCCACCTGGGATGGGTTGGCCGCCGGGGCTCTAGAGCGAGTTGTGCCTCTGCGACCTCTGACCCGGCACAGATCCCATTTGGCTCCGTGGTATACGGAGGAGCTACGGGAGATGAAGTGCCGGAAAAGACGTCTAGAGGGCATTTGGAGGGCGAGCCGTTCTGAGTCTGACCGAACACAGGTGAGATCTCATATTAAGACTTACCTTGTGGCGATAGGGGCGGCGAAATCTTCGTATTTCTCCGCCCTTATTGCATCAGCAGAAAATCGGCCTGCCGCCCTGTTTAGAGTGACCCGCTCTCTACTTGAATCGAGAGCGCGGGATGACCTCTTGCAGGGTAGGGCAGAGGAGTTTTCCCGATTTCTGCATGATAAAATCGCTCAGATTCGGGAGGGGCTCGACTCCAATTGGATGGTCCCGGGGGAGGTGTCCGGGGCAGGTCTTGGGAGTGTTATCTGGGGGGAGTTTGACCCTGTGACCGCCGAGGGTGTGGACAGGTTGCTGGGGGGTCTGAATGCCACCACCTGTTTATTGGACCCGTGCCCTTCCTGGCTGGTTTCGGCCGCCAGGGAGACGACACGAGGCTGGCTCCAGGGGATTGTCAATGCTTCCTTGAGAGAGGGGGTGCTCCCTACCACCCTGAAGGTGGCGGTGGTGCGCCCCCTCCTCAAGAAGCCTTCCCTGGACCCAGCTATTTTAAACAACTATCGTCCAGTCTCCAACCTTCCCTTTGTGGCGAAGGTTGTTGAGAGTGTGGTGGCACGTCAGCTCCCCCAGTACCTGGAGGAAGCTACTTACCTCGATCCGTTCCAATCGGGCTTCAGGCCTGGACATAGCACTGAGACGGCATTGGTCGCGTTGGTTGATGATCTCTGGAGGGCTCATGACAGAGGGTTCTCCTCTGTCCTGGTCCTATTAGATCTCTCGGCGGCTTTTGATACTATCGACCATAGTATCTTGTTGCGACGGTTGGAGGGGTTGGGGATTGGTGGAACCGTCCTTCGATGGTTCTCCTCCTTCCTCTCTGACCGTTCGCAATTCGTGTTGGCGGGGGGGGGGGAGAGGTCCACCTCTAGGCCCCTGGTTTGTGGGGTGCCTCAGGGGTCGGTCCTCTCTCCCCTCTTGTTCAACATTTACATGAAGCCGCTGGGTGAGATCATCCGTGGTCTTGGAGTGAGGTGTCATCTGTATGCAGATGACACCCAGTTGTACATCTCCACTCCGGACCACCCCAACGATGCTGTGGGGGCTATGTCTAGGTGCCTGGAGGCCGTGCGGGACTGGATGGGCGGGAACGGGCTTCGGCTCAACCCATCCAAGACCGAGTGGCTGTGGTTTCCGGCGCCCCGATATAGCCAGCTGATACCTTCGCTGGCTATTGGGGGGGAAGTTCTGCCCCCACAGAGAGGGCTCGCAACCTGGGAGTCCTCCTGGATGTACGGCTGTCGCTTGAACATCACATCGTGGCCGTCTCCAGGGGGGCGTTTCATCAGATCTGTCGGATCTACCGGTTGCGGCCCTTCCTGGATCGGGACGCCTTGCGCACGGTCACTCAGGCCCTTGTCACCTCTCGCCTGGACTATTGTAATGCCTCTACATGGGGCTCCCTGCGGGGAGCATCCGGAGACTCCAGCTGGTGCAAAATGCAGCCGCGTGGGTGATCATGGGGGCGTCACGTAGCGCCCATGTGACGCCTCTCCTGCGCGAGCTGCATTGGTTACCGGTGGCTCTCCGGGTTCGCTTTAAGGTTCTAGTTTTGACCTTTAGGGCGACCCATGGCATGGGACCAGGTTACCTTCAGGACCGCATTCTGCCAACATTCTCCAACAGGCCGGTGCGTTCCCACAGGGAGGGTCTGCTCCGGGTGCCGTCGGCCACTATGTGTCATCTGGCGGCGCCAAGGAGTAGGGCCTTCTCTGTGGGTGCCCCCGCCCTCTGGAATACTCTGCCACCGGAGCTCCGTACCGGCACTGGACCTGAGGGCCTTCAAGCGCGCGTTGAAGACCTGGCTCTTTGAGCAGGCCGGCCTGGGCTGAGATAATGGTTTTAATTTGGTCTCCATATTTAATTCTAAATTGGGTTTTAAGGGGGGTGGGTGGGGTTTTGTTAGTTTTATCAAGCAGCCGATTGAAATTTAATATTTTTTAACTTTTGTATTCTTTGTGGGGTTTTTAGATGAGCTGTTCACCGCCCTGAGTCCCTCGGGAGAAGGGCGGTATATAAATGGAATAAATAAAATAAATAATAAATAATAAAATAAATAACTGATTATCTGTTATCTGGTTGTCTTCTTGCAGACATTTCATAACCCAATCAGGTTACCATGATCAGTGCTAGAAGGGAGTGGGGCTTGCTCTCTGTTTATATACAAGTGGCTTGACCTGTATATGTGTCTATAAACAGAACAAACCCCAGTCTAGCACTAATGATGTTATTGTCAACTCATAAAATATTTCTCTGGTCTTTTTAGAGTTGCCAACAGAAAGGGAGGGGGGAGCAGTGCGGCAGCTTGCAAACCGAAAGTGCATTCCATAAATGTTTTTCAAAGATAGTAACTAGGTGACTGGAGTTTTTGCCTTGCAAAATTCTAACTGGAGAGCATAATTGATGACTCTGGGCTATGGAGGTGTCCCATTGGAGGATATGAATTATGATACACTCAGGGGGGTGGAGGAAAACCAGGGTCAAGGGTGACAATGAATGATGTGTCTCAGAGTCAGCTACACCCAGGCAGCACCGGCATGTCTTCTCCTAATAAATCTTCTTTAAGCTTTGAAAATCCGGTTAGAGACTCATGATTTAAATGGGGGTAAGTAGCGGAGCCCTGACAGGTTCAATAAATGTCTGCAAGAATGCAACCAAGTTCAGAGAGCACCAAGAACCCCACAGTCGTCATCTTCCTTCTCCTCCTATGCACAGCTTCTACTGAGTTGGCTGTGTCATGGCCTCTCAGTTGCCGGCCTCTCCAGCAGCCGAATCAGAGGAGGAGGAGGAGGAGGAGGAGGAGGAGGAGGAGGAGGAGGAGGAGGAGGAGGCGGCAGCATGGGAATCAGGGTCACCATCAAGGCAACCTGAGAGTTCTAAGGGGGAAGAGGGAATGCAGCTGTCAGAGAGAGAGAGAGACAGAGACAGAGACAGACAGACTAGAGTAGAGTGGAATGGAATGGAATGGAATAGAATAGAATAGAATAGAATAGAATAGAATAGAATAGAATAGAATAGAATAGAATAGAATAGAATAGAATAGAATAGAATAGAATAGAATAGAATACTTTATTGGCCAAGTGTGATTGGACACACAAGGAATTTGTCTTGGTGCAAATGCTCTCAGTGCCACGTGCTGGAGAAAAGATACATTTGTTAAGAATCAAGAATCATAACATACAATACTTAATGATAGTCATAGGGTACAATCAACAATCAAATCAGACTAGGAAACAAGTCAATATAAATTGTAAGGATACAAGGGACAAAGTTACAGTCCTACAATCACAAGTGGGAGGGGATGGGTGATAAGGAGCGATGAGAAGATTAGCAGTAATAGTAGTGCAGACTTTGTAAATAGTTGGACAGTGTGGAGGGAATTATTTGTTTAGCAGAGTGATGGCATTTGGGAAAAAACTGTCCTTGTGTCTGCTCTATAGCATCATTTTGAGGGAAGGAGTTGAAACAGTTTATGTCCAGGATGTGAGGGGTGTGTAAATATTTTCACAGCCCTCTTTTTGATTCGTGCAGTATACAGGTCCTCGATTGAAGGCAGGTGGGTAGTAATTGACAGACAGGTGGAGTCTGGGCTGTCCATCATCCCTCAGATGGAGAGTCAACAGCCCCCAGGTCTGAAGGTGGCTGATGAGGAAGAGGAGGAACAGCTGGGTCCAGTGCCTGACACAGAAGACAGAGGAGAGGAGAGCAGTGGAAATCTATGGGCCGGTCCTTGGGACAGAAGAGCCACTGCTGCTAGCAAAGCCCCATCCTAGCTCTGGGGGTAAAAGGCAGGGGGAGGAGATGAATAGGCGTGGCAGAGAACTATTCATCACCCTGCCGGACAGACTTGTTAGCCTGCAGTGAGAAAGAAACTTTTTGCTGGGGCTGCCTGCATTTGTAATAAAGAAATCATTGATTTAAATACAGAGGCTTTGTCAGGTTTGGGGAGCTGGGTCAGAACAGGCTGGCTGGCGGATGATTAAAGCGCCATAATAGCAGGCTTTTTGCTTTAGACCGGGCCTTTGAGGCAGCAAGCAGATACGGATCCCTCCTGAGATCCATTCTCCCCTCCCTCCACCCACCGGGCTGGCGTGTCCGGCAGAGAGTGAGGCTGGCAGGGGAAACAAAGCCCTTAAGCCTCATTCTTCTGGGGGTCTGTATTTCAACCGTATCTTTTTTCAGAGCCTTAAAAGGGATTCTGGGTTTTCAATGAAGGAAGAAAGCCGGGTGGCGTGTGCACGAAAAGAGAGCAGGGGGTGATAGGAAGCAGAAAAGATTCCGGTAAGAAGAAAAGCTGGGAATGTTGCCTAAAAAAAAGAGAGGGGAAAAAAAGAGCAATTCCACATAACCAGCCTGTTAGGGCCCAGGCTTAAAAAGATATTTAATCATCTAATTACGCAGGAAGGAGGGGTTTTTTTCCTTCTTCTTCTTCTTCTTCTTCTTCTTCTTCATCTCGCCGTGTTTGCGCTGGCCTCCGAAATGGGGAGGGGGCTGAAGAAGAGAAGGAGATGAAAAGAGGGTGGGGAAAAAAAAACTAGGAAAAAAAAAACTTGCACGCTTACAAGGGCTCCAACTCGTTCCGGTCTCGAGCCACATAAAAGAGCGAGAAGCTTCAAATATTATTTCATCCTTTTCAGCTGGCAGCTCCTCCATTCTCCGAGCCAGCTGCCAAACGCCGGAGATCCTTCAAGAGCCCCCTTCAGGTTCAAATGCGCTGATTTTCTTTGTCCTCCCTTTTTTCCTTTCCTCTCCCCGGAAGCTGCCACTTCAGGAGTCAGAGATTCCCTGCCCTCTGGAGTTGTCAAGAGCCCCGCTGGTTGGAGGGAGGGGAGGGGAGGGGAGGGGAAGGGAGGGAGCAGAGAAAATTCTTAACAGGTGCAGGCAGAGCCAGGTGGGAGGAGAGGGCAAGGCGGGGTCAAAAGAAAGTCAAGAGGCAACAACCCTCCAAGAGAAGGCGGACTCCTGTTGTTGTTTTTTTACAAAAAGGCATCCCTTCAGCTGGGACAATCTCAAGAGCGTGAGATGGGTGGGTGGGTGGATCAAGAGGCCTCCAGGCTCATCCTGATGATGGATGGATGGATGGATAGGTAGGTAGGTAGGTAGGTAGGTAGATATGGATGGAGACATGGATGGATGAAAGAAAGGAAGTGGATGGATAGATAGATAGATAGCTCGATAGATAGATAGTAGATAGTAGATAGATAGATAGATAGGATGATAGATAGCTAGATAGATAGATAGATTGATAGATAGATAGATAGGCAGTAGGCAGGCAGGCAGGCAGGCAGCAGGCAGCAGGCAGGCCAGGCAGGCAGGCATGGATGGATGAGAGAGATACAGTATATATAAGAAGATAGACATGATGGATGGATGGATGGATGGATGGATGGATGGATGGATGGATGGAAAGACAGAGAAGTGGATGGATGGATGGAAAGAGAGAAGTGGATGGATGGATCGATGGATGGGTGGGTGGGTGGGTGGAAGGATCAATGGAGAGAGGATTAATGGACAGATAGACAAAGACAGAGACATGGATAGATGGATGGATGGATGGATGGATGGATGGAGAGAAGTGAATGGATGGATGGGTGAGTGAATGGATGGATGGGTGGGTGGATGGATGGATGGAGAGTAGTGGATGGATAGATAGATACCGTAGATAGATAGATAGATAGATAGATAGATAGATAGATAGATAGACAGACAGACAGACAGACAGACAGACAGACAGACAGACAGACAGACAGACAGACAGACATGGATGGATGGATGGAGGAGAGAGAAAAATAAGATAGAAATGGATGGACAGATGGACAGACAGACATGGATGTTTGGATGTATGGATGGATGGAGAGAGAAATGAATGGATGGACAGTTAGACAGACAAACAGAGAGGGATGGATGGATGGATGGAGAGAGAGATAAGTGGACGGACGGATGGTTGGTTGGATGAATGGATGAGAGAGAGAGATGTAAGAAGATTGACATGGATGGATGGATGGATGGATGGAGAGAGAGAGAGAAGTGGATGGATGGATGAATAGATAGGTAGGTAGGCAGGCAGGCAGGCAGGCAGGCAGACATGGATGGATGAGAGAGAGAGAGAAGAAGATAGACATGGATGGATGGATGGATGGATGGTTGGATGGATGGATGGATCATGGATGGATGGAGAGAGAGAGAGACAGATGGACAAATGGATGGACAGATGGACAATACCGGTAGATGTAGATATGGAGGAAGGGAGGAAGGGAGGGAGATAGATGACAGACAGATATGGATGGATGGATAGATAGATAGAAAGGAAAAGGAGATAGAGAGACAGACAGACATATATGGATGACCTCCAAGGTCCCTTCCAGCTCTATTCTGATTGATTGACATCCTGGTTGCAAGAGGTCGTGTGTAGACCAAGGAATCAGAAGCTTTCAAGATCCGATTGTGTCCCCTGCTCTCTGGCCATGCTGCTCTGGCGCTTTTCATTCCTTAACAAGAATTTGCAATTGCCACAGCTTCAACCCAGCCTTCGTTAGCATATAAAAAGGTTTGAGGCTGCGTTAAGAAGTTCATTATAGATAATTGAAGAGGCCAGGGCTGGAAAAGGCAAACAGGCCCTTCACCATGTGTCTCCTTTTGATTGACTGCCATGTACTTCCTAATTGAAACGCTAAAAAGCAATTTAATTTTGGGAGGGGAGGGAAGCAGAAGAGATGAAGGTGGGGTTGTGGGGCCTGGCCTTCTGCAGTCCTAACTCTAAAAGCCTGAAATGTCCATGGCACTATGCAGACCGTTATACAGGCAGTTCTTGACTTATAGCCATCTGTTTAGTGACCGTTCAAAGTTACAATGGCCTGGAAAAAAGTGACTTATGACCATTTTTCCAACTTACGACCATTGCAGCATCCCCAGTCATGGGATCAAAGCTGATATAGTTGGCAACGGGCATGTATTTATGGTAGTTGTGCTGTCCTCAGCCAGCGGGCTTTAAATGGGTTTTCAACACCCAGAATTCCCTGTCCCAGCATGATTTAAGAGGTGTGGACTTCAATTCCCAGAGTTTTCACACAGCATGATTTAAGAGAGGTGGACTTCAACTCTCAGAATTCCTCAGCCAGCATGGCTTAAGAAAGATGGACTTCAACTCCCAGAATTCCTCAACCAGATTACCTTAAAACGGGTGGACTTCAACTCCCAGAATTCCCCAGCCAGCATGCTTTAAGATGGGTGGGACTTTAACTCCCAGAACCCCCCAGCCAGCATGCTTTAAGATGGGTGGACCAACTCCCAGAATTCCCCAGCAAAGCATGCTTTAAGATGGGTGGACTTTAAGTCCCAGAATTCCCCAGCAAAGCATGCTTTAAGATGGGTGGACTTTTATTCCCAGAATTCCCCAGCCAGCATGCTTTAAGTTGGGTGGACTTCAACTCCCAGAATTCCTAGAGATTATTTGATTATTGTGCAGTTTTAAATATACACACGTAGACCATATTTACTGAGCAGTAATTGTTGTCTTGTTTTTGGGAGGGTTTTTGAACACGTAGCTTGTTTAATAATGTTTAATGCCTAGTCCCAGCAGAACTGCATTCTGGGATAATTCAATTCATGCCTGTTTTTAAAGACTTGCTAGTATAGCCAATAAATGTTGAGCAGCTTTGAATCAAAACGTATCCAGATGACTTTTTTTTCCCCCCAGAATTCTTTGTTGTTTTGCTGTTTCATACAGAACAATTACATACTTGTACACAGATCCAGCAATCTAACATTTATTTAGGTATTAAATTAACTTTAATAGCCATCCGGAAAGAAACATCAGGAACCGAAGCAATTTGTTGCACTTTGCAATTGATACGCTTTAGGAAATATATAAACCCAACACAGGGATTCATTATAAAGATTACTGGATGATTCCCCCAATTCGTTCAAAAACTTTCAGACCAAAGGATGGCTAATGGAGCATGGCTGATAAAAAGAGTAAAATTTGCACATTTTTGCTTGTAATCCCTTCAGACAGTTTAGCTAGGTTATAATGAAGATGAGACAATAGGGGGCCATTTGGAATAGAATGATATAAGACGTCAAGAGATGATTCTGTGCTTATGACGTGGGTATAAAGCTGTTCCCTTCTGAATTTAATCCCTTCTGAATTAACAAAAAAAATGTGTAATTTTGGGATTGTATCGCTCGGTCTGCCTTCCGATGCCAAATAGCATCAAATCTGTACATAAAAAACATGGATCATTTTCCCAGAGAGCCAAGTTGGTCTAGTGGTGAAGGAACCAGGTTAGTAACTGGGAGATGGTGAGTTCTAGTGCCGCCTTAGGTATGAAAGCAGACTGGGTGGCTTTGGGTCAATCACCAGGAGACTGTGAGTTCTAGTCCCTCCTTAGGCACAAAAGCTGGCTGGATGACTTTGGGCCAATAACCAGGAGATGGGGAGTTCTAGTCCTGTCTTAGGTATGAAAGCAGATTGGGTGGCTTTGGGCCAATCACTAGGAGACCATGAGTTCTAGTTTTACCTTAGTCATGAAAGCTGGCTTGGTTACTTTGGGCTAATTACCAGGAGATGTGAGTTCTAGTCCCATCTTAGGCAGGAAAACCAGTTAGGTGAGGTTGGGCCAGTCACAAAAATATGATGAGTTCTAGTTCTGCCTTAGGCAGGTAAGCTAGCTGGGGGAGTTTGGCCAATGACCAGGAGATGATAAATTCTAGTCCCATCTTATGTATGAAAGCTGATTGGGTGACTTTGGTCTAATCACCAGCAGATGGTGAGTTCTAGTTTTGTCTTAGGCATGAAAGCCAGTTAGGTGACTTTGGTCCAGTCACCAGGAGACAGTGACTTCCAGTCCTGCCTTCTGCTTGAATGCCAACTGGGTGACTTTAGGGCAGTCCCTTTTTCTCAACCCAAATCATCTCACCGTATTTTTGTTGCAAAAAAATAAATAAATAAATAACAGGAGGAAGAAGTCTTCGATATGTTTGCTGCCCTAAAGTTGTATATAAAAGTGATAAAGGTGGGTTTTAAATAAATAAAACAAGTAAATTCCTCAGCCAATCCCTGAGACCTGAAATAGATTTCATGTCAGATAACAGATAATCAGAGTTGGAAGGGACCTTGTAGGTCATCTAGTCCAACCCCCTGCCCAAGCAGGAGACCCTACACCATTTCTGACAAATGGCAGCCCAATCTCTTCTTGAATTGTCAGTTTTGTTATGTGTGGACAACACTTTTTTGTTCTCAGGCTGTGTATATTGGGGTGGGTGGGTGGAAGAGCAGCTTATCTTGGAAGAGAAAAGCCCGCAAACATCAGGGGCTCTTCCTAATACACTCCTGTCCCAATCCTGGGTTCAAGAAGATGCATGTGAAAAGATGAATAAGTTGCGCTTTCTGCCCTAACTGTGTTCTGTCTGCTTTGTGTGCAGGACTGTCCGCAGCTGCTGAGAGCCAGCAAGATCTTGGTCCCCGTGGATGTCATCAAGCCCATCACCCTGAAGGCCAAGAATTTACCACAACCGCAGTCCGGCCAACGGGGCTATGAGTGTATCATCACCATCCAGGGCCTCGAGAAGCGAGTGCCGGCCCTCAGGTTCAACAGTTCCAGCGTCCAGTGCCAGAACACTTCCGTGAGTAAGCGCCGTCCACAAGGGAGGAGGGAGGAGTGGCTCTGAGGGAAGGGTCCAGGGGGCAGCTGGGACTGTGGGGGGTCAAAGCCCTGTCCTCCCCCTTTTTTCCCCCAGGGAAAACGTTTTATTTAGCAATAATACAAGGTATACAGAAGTAGAAAAATACCAGAAGATGATAGATAAAGAAGTAAAGTAGGTAGGTAGATCAAGAAAGAAAGAAAGGGAGAGAGAGAGAGGGAGGGAGAAAGAGAGAGAGGGAGAGGGAGAGGGAAAGGAAGGAAGAAAGGAAGGAAGAGAAAGAAAGAAGAAAGAAAGAAAGAAAGAAAGAAAGAAAGAAAGAAAGAAAGAAAGAAAGAAAGAAAGAAAGAAGAAAGAAAGAAAGAAAGAAAAGAAGAAGAAGAAGGAAGAAGGAAAGAGAGAAAAAACGAAGGAAGAAAGAAGGAAGGAGGAAGAAAGAAGAAAGAAAGAAAGAAAGAAAGAAAGAAAGAAAGAAAGAAAGAAAGAAAGAAAGAAAAGATAGGTAGGTAGGTAGGTAGAGATAGACAGATAGACAGAAGGAAAAAGAAAGAGATGAAAGATGGCCAGATAGACAGACAGAAAGAAACAGATGATAGATAGAGAAACAGACAGATAGACAGGTTAAATGGACAGATAGAAAAAGAAGTAGATGATAGACAGACAGAAATAGAAAAAGAAAGAAAAGAAAAAGAAAGAAAAGAAAAGAAATAATCGATAGACAGTCTATTTGTCTACAGTTGGCAACTGATTCATACTTATGACGGCCGCAGTGTTCCGGGGTCACATGATCCCCTTTTGCGACCTTCTGACAAGCAAAGTCAATGGGAAAGCCAGAACTCACGTAACAACCGTGTGACTAACTTAACAACTTCCGTGATTCGCTTAACAGCCATGGTGATAAAGGTTGTAAAATGGGGGCAAAACTCACTTCACAATTGTCTCGCATAGCGACAGAAATTTGGGGCTCAACTGTGGCTGTAAGTCGAGGACCACCTGTATGGCGGTTGCTGTTTGCCCTTTCAGAGATTGTGGTGGTGGTTGTCAGAAAGAGAGGATGCCTTCCAGAGAGAGGAAGGCAGGAGCCATCTACTTTGTTCCTCAAACGTTATCGGTGCGTATTATATATATGCCGCTCTGTGCTTCTCCCGGTAAAACCGTGTCCAAGAATTATGAGGGCAGATATCGGAGTGTGTGCGCCAGCGGCTTTGATCTATTTTGAGAGAATGGTGCATTGTTGGAGACAAATGGATGGTTGTAAATCAATTCCTGGAGGGCTGAGCCCGTTCTGCTCATTTCCGGCTCCCTTTCAGCTCTGTAACCAAACTCCTCATGGTGTTTTCAGCAAATTTCATCTCCGTATACGGGACTAAAACTCACCGCCTCCTGGGGATTGGGCCAAAGTCACAAGGCGGGACTAGAACTCACCGTCTCCTGGGGATTGGGCCAAAGTCACAAGGCGGGACTAGAACTCACCGCCTCCTGGGGATTGGGCCAAAGTCACAAGGCGGGACTAGAACTCACCGTCTCCTGGGGATTGGGCCAAAGTCACAAGGCGGGACTAGAACTCACTGTCTCCTGGGGATTGGGCAAAGTCACAAGGCGGGACTAGAACTCACCGCCTCCTGGGGATTGGGCCAAAGTCACAAGGCGGGATGAGAACTCACCGTCTCCTGGGGATTGGGCCAAAGTCACAAGGCGGGACTAGAACTCACCGTCTCCTGGGGATTGGGCCAAAGTCACAAGGCGGGACTAGAATTCACAGTCTCCTGGTGTTTCCCCAAAGGATTTTTGCAGAACCTCTTCCCATCTTCAGCTTCACACAGGTTTCTGCTTCCTTTTCGGTGTTTCTCGATTCCTGCAGCTGGCCGAGTGTCAAGCTTCTGGCCTCTGCTTGTTGCCTTGCAATGGACAGATGTTGTCCTTTTAATTAAGAGCCTCGGGTGGCCATAAAACCCCCATGGAGACCCGTGAAGGATTCACAGCCTTCGGCTGGGCTCGGCTTCAGCTTAGCGATGCAGTCAAGAGGAACTAATGTCCAATGAAGCCGGGAGATGTATGAGTTCAGAGGGGGCTACCCAACCCCTTTCCGTCCCTCTCACATCATATTCCTGCCTTGGGTTAATTACTCATCGTTCGAGCTTGCAAGGTTTTATGCCCGAGTGTCACTCTCGCCCACCCACCCCGGTGGCTCTCTTTCAGACCACGTCTTCTAAGCCCAGGATTATACGGACAAGAAAAATGGACTGAATGGAAGGCTAGCTCTGACTGGCAGGAATCGGTTTTGGGTTGTTGTTGTTGATGTTGTTATTTGTTGTTGTCAACTCTTTTATTCGTTAAACATGAAACTTGGTCAACTGAACTTTTAAAAATGCATCACAAGTATCATTGACTGGTGCTAATAGTGGTTTTTTTTTATTTACATTTATATGCCGCCCTTCTCCAGAGACTCAGGGCGGCTTACAGTCTATGGAGCACCATGCTAAGTGCTCAGCAATAGCCTTCATTCCATTGTATATGCCTGCTTATTACTAGGGCATTTTGGCCCCCCCAAGTGGCATTTTTTACAAAGTCAGCTTATTGCCCCCAACAATCTTGGCTCCTCAATTTACCTACCCCGAGAGGATGGAAGGCTGAGTCAACCTTGAGCCTGGTGGGATTCGAACCTGCACTGATTGCAGGCAATTGAGCTAAATGCTAGATGATTAACAGCCTGCACCACCAAGGTGCAGTTGATACAGGTTGCTGCCAGTGTCCTAGGTATCAACCAAGTATCTTCTTAAAATGTATGATGATGATGATTGGCAGGGGGTTGGACTAGAAGACCTCCAAGGTCCTTCAGAACTGAAGAAGCTTCTTGGATGAGAAGCGAAACGTCTTCAAAGAAAAAACAGAAAGTTCAGTTGCCTCCTCAAAAAAAAGCACCTTTGGGACAGTGGTGGGATTCAAATTTTTTTATTACCAGTTCTGTGGGTGTGGTTTAGTGGGCGTGACATGGCTAGGTGGGCGTGGCATGGCTTGATGGGCGTGGTTTGGTGGGCGTGGTAGGGGAAGGATACTACAAAATTCCCATTCCCTCCCCACACCACTAACCTGCTTTCCAGCTCCGTTTTCCTGTGCAGGGCAACCAAAGAAGACCCAGCCAATCAGCTGCGACTCGGGAGGCGGAGAATAGATGAGGGGCGGGGCCAATCAGAGGTGGGGTTTGTCAGTTCTCCAAACTATTCAAAATTTCCACTACCGGTTCTGTAGAACCGGTCAGAACCGGCTGAATCCCACCTCTGTTGTGGGACAATCACGACCTGGATGACTGAGAAACTCCATAGACACTTGCCTGCAGAAGTTGTATGTGCTCCATCATGGGGGGCTTTTAAGAAGAGACTGCACAGCCATTTGTCCAGAATGGTGTAGAGTAGACTCTCTTGTTTGAGCTGGGGGTTGGACTAGATGACCTCCAGGTTCCCTTCCAACTCTTGTCATTCTGTATTCTGAAAGCTTGAGGGAAACAGGCTGAAAGTTAACAGCCTCGGTGTGAAAAGGATTGCCAAGGGATTCGAAAATTTTGAGACAGAGGTACCCACGGGAGTGATGCTCAAATATAGAAAAACACATTAGGCCGCATAGACAGCTGTTTGTTGGGTTTTTCTGTAGCATAGATTTTTTAAAAAACCCAGTCAGGCCTCAAATGATGTTACAGTTTCTTGCTTACCATTGGACTTGTCTCCTGAACTTCCTGATGAGGGAAGGATGTCCAGATAGCGTCCAAAACTGGACATGGGGGGGGGTCAACTTATTTATTTATTTTATTAGTCAAGCAAGTGTTAGATAACAGGTGTAAGTATCAACATGATTATGAATACATAAAATGGGTATGAATAAAAAGGAAACATTAGGACAGGGATAGTAGGCACGATGGTGCACTTATGCACGCCCCCTACAGACCTCTTAGGAAAGGGGTGAGGTCAATAGTAGACAGTCTAAGGTTAAAGTTTTTGGGGTTTGGGGACGAAACCACAGAGTCAGGTAGAGTATTCCAAACATTGACAACTCTGTTGCTGAAGTCGTATTTCCTGCAATCATTATATTATATATAAGAACAGTTGCAGGAACTGGGCATGGCCAGTCTAGTGAAGAGAAGGACCAGAGGAGACCTGATAGCAACATTCCAATATTTGAGGGGCTGCCACAGAGAGGAGGAGGGGGTCAAGCTATTCTCCAAAGCACTCGAAGGCCAGAGAAGGAATAATGGATGGAAACTGAACCAGGAGAGATTCAACCTGGAAATAAGGAGAAACTTTCTGACAGTGAGAACAAACAACCCATGGAACAGAAGTTGCCTTCAGAATTTGTGGGAGCTTCATCCCTGGAGGCTTTCAAGAAGAGACTGAACTGCCCTCTGTCAGAAATGGGGCAGGGTCTCCCACTTGGGCGGAGGGTTGGACTAGATGACCTATAAGGTTCCTTCCAACTCTGTGTGTGTGTGTGTGTGTGTGTGTAGTGTGTGTATGCATGTGTGTGTGTTTGTGTGTGTGTAAGAGAGAGAGAGAGAGAGAGAGAGAGAGACAGACAGACAGACAGACAGACAGAGACACAGAGACAGACAGAGACAGAGAGAAAGAGAGTGAGTGAGTTATGTTGGTTTAAAAGAAGAAGAAAAGAGTTGAAACGCAATCTACTCAGCATCGTGGTGGAGGCCCCACTGGTAAACGGCTAATTGGGTTACCTTTGCACAGAGATCAATTGCTGCGTAGTAGTAACTCGGCCGTCAACTCGGTGGTTGCAGTAACCACAGGATGCGCGGACTGTGGCATGGAGCACCAGCTGATCGAGACAAACCCTTCTCTCTACCTGAGACCGGGGAGGTGTGTATGTGTGTGTGTGTAGGGGGGGGGCAGCTTGGGTAACTCTGCTGCACTGGAGAACAAACTACCCAAGGAGGGTGGGCAAGAAACACAATGAAATCCTGAGGTTTCTATCCTGAAGGGAGCACCGTCTGGGGTCCAAGAATCAATTCTGTATGGGTATGCGCAGATGGGCCTTGGGCATGGAAAACAGCTGATTGTTCCTTCCTGCCCTTTGCTTTCCTCTCCCTCCCTCCTTTCTCTGTTTCCTCCCTTCTTCCCCTTCGCCTCTCTCTGGTTTTTTTTCTCTCTTTCCCTTCCTCCCTCCCCTTTCCCTCCATTTTCTGTGTTTCTTTTCTTTCTTTCCTTCCATCCTTTCCATCTCTTTCCTCTTTTTCTCTTTCCTCGTTTTTTTCTTTCTCTTTCCTTCCTTCCTTTCCCTTTGCTCTTCCCCTTCCCCTCCCTCCTTTTTGTCTCTCTTTTCTTCCTTCCTTCCTTCCCCTCTTTTCTATTTCTTTTTCCTTCCTTTCCCTTTCCTCTATTTCTCCTTCCTTCCCCTCTTATCTATTTCTGCTTCCTCTCTTTCCCTCTCATATATTTCTCCTTCCTTCCTTCCTTCCTTCCTTCCTTCCTTCCTTCCTTCCTTCCTTCCTTCCTTCCTTCCTTCCTTCCCCTCTTATCTATTTCTCCTCCTCTCTCCCTCCCTCCCTTCCTCTCTTATCTATTTCTCCTTCCTCCCTTTCCCTCTCTATTTCTCTCCTCCCTCCCTCTCTCTCTCCCTCCCTTCCCTTCTCATCTATTTCTCTTTCCTTTCTTCCACCCTCCCTTCCTTCTCCTCTTATCTAGTTCTCCTTCCTCCCTTTCCCTCTCATCTATTTTTCTCTCCTTCCTTCCTCCCTCCATCCCTCTCTTCCTTCCTCCCTCCCTTCCACTCTCATCTATTACTCCTTCCTTCCTTCCTTCCTTCCTTCTTTCCTTCCTTCCTTCCTTCCTTCCTTCCTTCCTTCCTTCCTTCCTTCCTTCCTTCCTTCCTTCCCTCCCTCCCTCTCTCTCTCCTTCCTTCCTTCTTTTCCCAATTTTCATAGCTTATGCTGGTTCTCGTTCTATTTGCACTAAGGAAGGAAAGGAAAGGAGATTGGGGAACTCGGAAAACCGCCCTCTGAATGATAAAATCCCTCCTCTCCTTCATTTCCAAGCCCCAAATCATAGATGGGAGATGCAGGGGTGCCAGGGTCTAAAGTGCTTTTAGAAAAATACATTTCATGCCTTTTTCCGGAGAGATTTGATTTACAAGGAATACAGATCCATCTTGAGTGGTCACTAGGAAACCCCTGGCAAATAATTACAAATAAGTTTGCATTTCATCGATTGTCTAAAAGAGCAATTACTGCTTGCTAATTTAAATGTTCATTTCAGAATACAGGAAGTCCTCGACTTATGACTACAATTGAGCCGAAAATGCCTGTTGCTAAATGAGGCAGTTGTTAAGTGAGTTTTGCCCCATTTTACAATCTTTCTTGCCACCATCGTTAAGTGAATCGCCGCAGTAGTTAAGTTAATCACACGGTTGTTAAGTGAATCTGGCTTCCCCCATTGACTTTGCTCGTCTGAAGGTCACAAAGGGGATCATGTGAACTCAAACACTGCGACCGTCATAACTATGAACCAGTTGCCAATTGCCTGATTCATTGTTACGTGACCACCAGGATGCTTCAACAGTTGTAAGTGTGAAAAACAGTCATAAGTCACTTTTTTGAGTGTCGTCGTAACTTCAAATGGTCACTAAATGAAAGATTGGAAGCCAAGGACTATGTGTACAACACAACACAATATAATACGATATTCACATTATTTTTATTTTATTTGATATGATAAACTAATAAGAAGGACAATTCTAAAAACAACGAAAGTAAGTCTCTCCCCGTAGTGCTGTGATGGCACGCCCCAGTCAAATTTACCTGCACTGCGCATGCGCGCACCTCCCAGCTGATTTTTGGCCAGCTTGAGGCCTTTTTTGGCCTCCCAGAGGCTCGCAGGAAGCCTCGGCAGTCTCAGGGAGGCCGAAAAACGGGCCTTCCGGGAAATACCGGAAGTGACGAAACCGGAAGTGACAAAAACCAGAAGTGATGAAACAGGCCCATTTTTTCAGCCTCCAAAGGCTCCAGAGGCTTTCCTTAAGCCTCCGGGAGGACAAAAACAGCCTCCCCCGGGCTACAAAGGCCCTCCAGAGGCTGAAAACGGGCACTTCCGGTATTTCCGGAAGGCCCGTTTTTCAGCCTTCCAAGGCTGCAGAGCCTTCCTCTGGGAGGCTGTAAAAGTCCTCAAACGGGCCAAAAATCAGCTGGGAGGTACCCAACTCTCCCATTTATATGTTTGCTAAATTATCTACTTCATCACCCAGAAGTTCTGGTGCTGTCATGCCTCTGTTGGAGACTGACTGTGAGGGAGAGCAGGAACAGCCAAAAGGGAGTGGAGGTGTGGCTCCGGAGGTTGTGGAGGAGGCTGGGGAAGGGCAGAGGCCGGCTGAGCAGTCAGAAGAGGACCCAGGCCCATCCCTTCTCCATCCTAGCACACACAGGGAGGAGAAGATGAGGGAGAGATGTGAATGGCATGGTCTCTGGGGGAGGAAAGGGCCTTGATCCACTTCATGGGCTGCAGCTGTGAGAACTGGTTAAAAGGATGGACATGCGTATGGGCCAGTGCTGGAAACAAAGCATGGAAATATCTCTAGTTTATTGTTAATCTCTGAGTTTGGCGTCCTTCCCAAGTGTGCGTTCCGATATCTGTGGACGTCTTCAAGCTCTTATCTTGCCTGGTTCCCTTAATTGCTTCAGTGTGGTTTGTGTTCTTCTTTATAATTTATAGGCATTTTTAATTGAAAGGGCATTTCCTCCTTCTCATAACTGCTTGTGGGGGAGTTTTTTTGTCTCCAGTCAAGGATACCTGGAGTTTTGAAACCAAGTGAAGGAATAAAAGGGGCTTCACCTGTTTTCGTGACTGTGTTTATTTTGTATCCCACCCTGGGTCATCACAGACACATTCCACCCAGAAAAGCTGGCACTCTCTAGATTAGATCAAGAAGTATAGAAATACTGGTCACCCATCTCCCTTGGAGGTCTTCCAAGGACATTGAGTGGCCCCTCAGGGACATTGGGTGTTTTCTGTGGAACTTTCCATGACCTTCAGGCCTGCGGAGGTAGCACATATGTTCCCTCAAGACTGTCAATAGAATTATTAGATTCTTGGTCAACAATCATCATCTTCATTTAATGATCCCGTAATTCCTTGCGGGGTGGAGTCTGGGCAACTGAATGGAGCTAGCTCATGTGGTTAGCCGGCAGCAGGTGCAGATGGCTGAGGAGAGCAAGGACTCTGATGAGGGGCCAGGACCTTGAGGGAGTGGACTGCTGCCTTCAGAGATTGTGGGGGCTGGCAGCAGTGACGAGGAGGTTCCCGAGGAGCCTGTGCCGACTGCACGTGCACAAAGGATTGCTCGGAGGAAAGAACAATTACAGCAGCACAGGCGACTCGGGAGTAAGGCTGCAAGGCCCCTCCCTCAAGAGGATAAAAGCCAGGTTTGGAAAAGCGTTCTTTGCAGACAGCAAAGAAGCTCTGAAGCTCAACTGGTGGACATCTTAGCTCGTGTTTGGGGAATCTTGTAAATTAGTTCTTATTTCTGAGTTTTTGGCATCATTGACAAACAACTTGGCAAGACTCTTTCTTGTCGGAACTAATGGTTGGAAAGCAGCCTTTTATCTGTAAAGGAAGAGAATTTGTTATTCAACCTTAAAAGATGGAGGCTGCTGCCTTTGTCTGTATTTGCTTTTTGGGAACCCGGTTGGGTCAGAACACTAGCAGAGGTTTTTTTTTTTTTTAATGGCCGGATGCCCTTCCTGTCGCCAGTGCGGAGTTATGTTCAGCAGAGAAATTCTCATTGTGCCCAGAGAGAGACAGAAATAGCTGCCTCTACCTAGGTATCGAACTCACAGCCTTCTGATTGTGAGGCAAGAGCTCCACCTCTCGGCTACCGCACCACTCCAGATTCCTAGTCAACTCTGCCCGTTAAAAATGCTATTTTTCCAATGGTTTTTGGAGGAGTTGGGGTTTTTTTTTTAAAAACCCTCAAAATCCAAATCGATAGTCCCATTGCAGCTGTTGTTGTTGTTTTAAACTCAAGTTTGCACACAGTGACAAACCGACAGTCGGATCAACAGGCGTCTTGATGTCTGTTTTGTTCCCTCCCCTGTTTAGTATTCCTATGACGGGATGGAGATTAACAGCCTGCCGGTGGATCTGACGGTCGTGTGGAATGGGAATTTCAACATTGACAACCCAGCCCAGAATAAAGGTAACTCGTCGTTTCAACGTGTCCTTGGAAGTGGTAACCTTAGCAACAAGCTGCTTTTGTTCCCTAAACCTAGCCGAACGGTGCCTGCTTCCTTTTGTCATGGATCGCAGGATGTTTCCCTGCCTAAGTTTTGCTCCGCTTTTCAATTAAATGTATTTACTTGGGGTGAGGGGACACCGGCTCCTTTCTGCCTGGAAAGCAACTCTGTTCTCCTCCCCATCAATCCCAAAACACCTGTCCCACTTTCTAAGCTTAATTTCAATAGATTATTCTCTGTAGGGTCCTTGGTGCTCTCTGAGCTGGGTGGTTTTCTTGCAGACGTTTCATGACCCAACTAGGTAACATCATCAGTGCTAGAAGGGAATAGGGTTTGTGGAGAGGAGGAGGAGGAGGAGGAGGAGGCAGGGAGATGATGACTTTGGGGTCCTTAATACTCCATGAGCTTGGTGGTTTTCTTGCTGACGTTTCATGACCCAACTAGGGAGCAATATCAGTGAGAAAGTGGGGAGGGGTTTGCTTTGTGTTAATATACAGGTGGCTTTCCTTGTCGGTATTGGTTGAGCAAAGCAACAGCCTAATCAAGGAACCACCAAGAATACTTAATAATAATAATAATAAATATTTATTTATATACTGCTCCACTCCCGAAGGACTCGGAGCGGTGCACAGCCGTACAGTTAAAACAATAAATATGTGGGAAAATAAAACTAAATTAAACCAAAACCAAAACTTCCACCCACACTGACAGTATATAAACAGAAAGCAAATACCACTCCTTCTAGCACTGATGATGTTAGCTTTTTGGGTCATGAAATGCCTGCAAGAAGACAATCAAGAGAGAAAGAGAGGGAAAGAATGAAAGAGAAGGAGAGTCAAAGAGAGAGGAGGGGGAAGAAAGAGAAAGAGAGAGAGCAGGAGAGTTAAAGAGATGGAGAGGGAGAAAGAAAGAAAAACAAAGAAAATCAAAGAAGAGAAAAAAGAGAGAGATGGTGAGAGTGGAAGGAAGGAAGGAAGGAAGGAAGGAAGGAAGGAAGGAAAGGAAAGGAAAGGAAGGAAGGAGAGAGAAAGAGAGAGAGAGACAAAGAAAGTAAAGGAAGAGAGCAGTGAAAGAGACAGAGACAGAGAGAGTCACAGAGAGAGAGACAGAGAGAGACAGAGAGAAGGATATGAATTGGATGGAGATGGCATTACCATCACCAATTGCTTCCAAGCAGGTCCGAGGATCAAAGGCCAGGCATTAAGGATTTGCTCATAGGGGAAAGAGGCCCAATGGCATCCACCACCTTCCCTTGCACCCCTGGAAGTCTTTGGCTTCCCTCAACTGCCTCAGTGTTTGCGATTTGTGTAGGTGGCATTAAACGAGAGGCTGCCACAGCTTTGAACTTTCCAGCTGGTTTGGGGGGCCACCTGATTAATCCTAGGATTTAGGCCGGGCGTAAACAGGACACAGGTTGTTTCTGTCCCTTTTACTTTTTACTCATCCTTAACATTTGCAATGGGAACCTGCACTGAGATAATTTTTTTTAATGCCTTCAAATCTCGTCTGGAAACTCGTTTCAAACCAGCTGCATCTCTTCACCTTTCATCTCTTCAGAAATCTGCTGTTCCTGATCTCTTTTCTCTTCCCTGCGAAAAGAGGCCGGTGTTTTTCTGCTTCGTTCCAGTTTCTTTTGATGGGGTGAAGGGAGCTGGATTGTATTGTCAATCTTAGAGTGACCCACTGAAGTTGGGGCTGTGTTGTGTGACGCATTGTGACTTCATTGTGAAGCTGCTCTCTTTCTCTCTCTCTCTCTCTTTATCTATCTATCTATCTATCTATCTATCTATCTATCTATCTATCTATCTATCTATCTATCTATCATTTAGAAGCTAAGGAGAATAGGACAAGAAAATCCTGTTGGTGATGTTACCTAGTCTGGTAACCTTCAGAAACTTAAATTAAAACAAGCTTGGAGAGCAAACCACTGCCAATTATCTATCTATCTATCTATCTATCTATCTATCTATCTATCTATCTATCTATCTATCTATCTATCTATCTATCTATCTATCTATCTATCCATCCATCCATCCATCCATCCATCCATCCATCCATCCATCCATCCATCCATCCATGCACCATCCATTTTTATATCTCTATCCATTATTTGTCTGTCTGTCTGTCTGTCTGTCTGTCCGTCCATCCATCCATCCATCCATCCATCCATCCATCCATCATCTATGTATCTCTAGCTAACTCTTCGTCTCTGTCTCCCCCCTCCCTCCCTCTCTCTCTCTCTCTCTATGTATATATCTCTCTATTTCTCTCTCCCCCCTCCCCATCTCTATCTTGCAGATGTTTCATTACCCAATTAAGTGATATAATCAGTGCTAGAAGGGATTGGGGTTGGTAGAGAGGAGGAAGACTGAGGACTATGTGGTCCTTGGTGTTTCCTGAGGTTGGTAGTTTTCCTCCAGACATTTCATGACCCAACTAGGTAACACCTTCAGTGCTAGAAGGAAATGGGGTTTGTGGAAAGAAGGAGGGGGGAGAGGAGGAGGAGGAGAAAGGCGAATGACGACTAATGTGGGGTGTTTGATGCTCTCTGAGCTTGATGGTTTCTTGCAGATGTTTTATGACCCAACTAGGTAACATCATCAAGGCTAGAAGGAAGTGGGGTTTGTGGAGAGGAGGAGGAGGAGGAGGAAGAGAAGGAGGGAGAGGAGGAGGCCTGTGAGATCCTTGGTGCTCCCTGAGTTTGATTGTTTTCCTACAGACATTTCATGACCCAACTAGGTAACATCATCAGTGCTAGAAGAGAATGGGGTTTGTCCTCTGTTTACACACAAGTGTCATTGTTGGTGGGAGTTTTGGTGGTTCCTTGATTAAGCTGTTCTATACTGTTGGATTGCTTACCAGTTCCTTGATCGGGGTACCTTTCATCCATCTGAGAATTGATAGAAGAAATCGGGCCTTGCTCTCCAACACCTCCCCCTCCCCAGTTTTCTGTCAAGGCCAACCTCTCTCCCATCTGCGCCACCTTGTCTCCTCAGCGGGTTTCTCTCCTCTCTGCAGTCCACCTGTACAAGTGTGGAGCCATGAGGGACAGCTGTGGGTTGTGTCTGAAGGCGGACCCTGACTACGAGTGCGGTTGGTGCGAAGACTTGAACCAGTGTACGCTGAAGCACCATTGCCTCGTCCTGGAGAACCGTTGGCTGGAACTTTTGGGGACCGGCGGCAAGTGCACCAACCCCAAGATTATGGAAGTAAGTCTCTTCCCTTCCTCGTGCCAAGACTTTCTCACGTGTTGGAATCCAGTTTTGGTCGCCACGATGTACAAAAGATGTTGAAACTCTGGGAGGAATGCAGAGGAGAGCAACCAAGGTGATTAGGGGACTGGAGGCTCAAACATGATTTGGGTATGTCTAGTCTGATGAAAAGAAGGTCATGGGATGACATGATAGCAGTGTTGCAATATTTGAGGGGCTGCCCCAAAGGAGAGGGAGTCAAGCTATTCTCCAAAACACCTGAGGATAGGACAAGAAACAGTGGATAGAATAGAATAGAATAGAATAGAATAGAATAGAATAGAATAGAATAGAACAGAAAGGAAATTTAGAATAGAATAGAATAGAATAGAATAGAATAGAATAGAATAGAATAGAATTCTTTATTGGCCAAGTGTGATTAGACACACAAACAATTTGTCTTGGTGCATATGTTCTTGGTGTACATAAAAAGAAAAGATACATTCGTCAAGAATCATCAGGTACAACACTTAATGATAGTCATAGGGTATAATAAGCAATCAAATCATACTAGGAAAACGGTCAATATAAATTGCAAGGATACAAGCGACAAAGTTACGGTCATACAGTCATAAGTGGGAGGAGATGGGTGCAAGGAAGGGAGGATTAATAGTAATAGTGCGGAGTGCAGAGTTGGATGGGTCTTAACAGGCTTCGTCTCAACCCGACCAAAACCGAGCGGCTGTGGTTTCCTGCGCCCAGATACAGCCAGCTCATTCCATCGCTGGCTGTGGGGGGAGAGATTTTGACCCCCACGGAGAGGGCATGCAATCTGGGTGTCCTCCTGGATGTACGGCTGTCGTTAGAAGATCACATTGCGGCCATTACCAGGGGGGCCTTTTGTCAGGTCCGGCGGATCTACCAGTTGCGGCCCTTTCTGGATCGGAGCACTCTCTTCGCACAGTCACTTCTGCCCTCGTCATCTCCCGTCTAGACTACTGCAATGCTCTCTACATGGGGCTCCCCTTGAAGAGCATCCAGAGGCTTCAGCTGTTGCAGAGTGCGGCTGCGTGGGTGATTTTGGGGGCTCCTCGGAGCTCCCGTGTTACACCGCTCCTGCGTGAGCTGCACTGGCTTCCAGTGGCCTTCCGGGTGCGATTCAAGGTGTTGGTAGTCACCTTTAAAGCGCTTCATGGCTTGGGACCTGGGTACTTATGGGACCGCCTGCTGCCACCATCGGCCTCCTGCTGGCCAGTGTGCTCCCACAGGGTGGGCCTCCTTGGGGTGCCGTCAGCTGGACGATGTCGGCTGGCGGCCCCGAGGGTGCGGGCCTTCTCTGCGGGGGCTCCCTCCCTCTGGAATGAATTACCCCTGGAGATGCGAGCCATCACTGACCTGCAGACCTTCCGGCGCGTACTAAAGACCCACCTCTTCCAACAGGCCGGTCTGGCCTAGTATCAATTACTAGGGTTTTAAATTTTTAATTTTTTTGGTAATTTTAACTTTTTTACCTTGTTTTATTGTGTTCTTTCAGCCACTAATTTAATTCTTTTTACATCTATTTTAAATTCTATTTATTGTGTGGTTTTATCTTGGCTGTACACCTCCCCGAGTCCCATTGCAGGAGAGGGGGCGGTATAAAAATTTAATTAAATAAATAAATAAATAGTAATACAGTCCTAGTAAATAGTTTGACAATATTGAGGGAATTATTTGTTTAGCACAGTGATGGCGTTCAGAAAAAACTGTCCTTGTGTCTGGTTGTTCTGGTGTGCAGTGCTCTACAGCGTCATTTTGAGGGTAGGAGTTGAAACAGTTTATGTCCAGGATGTGAGGGGTCTGTAGATATTTTCACAGCCCTCTTTTTGAGGATACAGGTCCTCGATTGAAGGCAGGTTGGTAGTAATTGTTTTTTCCGCAGTCCTAATTATCCTCTGGAGTTTGTGTCTGTCCTATTGGGTTGCAGAACCAAACCAGACAGCTATAGAGGTGCAGATGATAGTCTCAATCATTCCTCCATAAAACTGGATCAGCAACTCCGTGGGCAGTTTGAGCTTTCTGAGTTGGCGCAGAAAGAACGTGCTTTTTTGAGCTCATTTTTGATGTTAGGTGTCCATTTTAGGTCTTAAAATAGGACAGAACCTAGAAATTTGAAGGTCTCTACTGTTGATACTGTGTTGTCTAGTATTATAAGAGATGGTAATATGGGAGGGTTTCTCCTAACGTCTACCACCTGTCAGCTTTGAAATTCAGCTGCCACCAGCATTTCTACAGTTTTGACTGTGTTCAGTTCCAGATTGTTCTGGTCACACCACGAGGCCAGATTACAATCGCCTGTCTGTATGCGGATTTGTCGTTGTCTTGAATGATGGATTAAAATCAGGGGTGGGATTCAAATTTTTTAACAACCGGTTCTGTGGGCATGGCTAAGTTGGTGGGCATGGCTTGGCGGTCATGTTTTTGGCTGGGTGTGGCCAACTCAATATCACTCACATCGAGGGACGCATTTCCTCCCCTGGCCTCTCATGACTGTGGTGATGCTGCAACAATCATAAGTGTGAAAAATGGTCAGAAGTCACTTTTTTCAGTGCCATTGTAACTTTGAATGTTGACTCCACACATGCAAAGTACCAGCAAAGGAGGGAAAAATAACTTTAGAGAAGTTCCAGAGACAGGAAGTCCAGTCCTGCCAAGGATGTAATAAGGGTTAACGGAGAGGCAGTTTCTGTAAGCAACCCCAGAATGTTTCCTTCCTGCCTTCCTTATAGGATTAGGCCAGTAATTTCTTCTAACAACCGGTTCTAGCGAATAGGTAGTAACTGGTAGAATCCCACCCCTGATTAAAACTAATCAAGGAGAAAAGCAACTTAGAACTAAGGAGAAATTTTCTGACTGTGAGAACAATTAATCAGTGAAACAATTTGCCTCCAGAAGTTATAAACACTCCAACACTGGAAGTTTTTAAGAACAAATTGGACAACCTTTTGTCTGAAGTGTAGGGTTTCCTGTCTAGGCAGGGGATTGGAATAGAAGACCTCCAAGGTCCCTTCCGACTCTGTTATTCTATATCTATATCCATATCTGTTGCAACGGGTCACTTTATACCAAGGGGCCAGCAGCTTCTACAGAATGAAAATGGATAACAGGTCGTCCTCAAATTATGACCACAAAAACGGAGCCCAAATGTTCCATTGCTAAACCAGTCAATGGTTACGTAGATTTTGCCCCCTTTTACATCCTTTCTTGCCACCGTTGTTAAGCGAATCGCTGCGGCCATTAAGTTAGTAGCAACAGTTGTTAAGTGAATCTGTCTCCCCCATGAACTTTGCTGGTCCGACGGTCACAAAAGGGGATCCCACGATGTGAACTGGTTGCCGAGGGTTTGACTTTTGATCCTGTGACTGTGGGGATGCTACAACGGTCGTAGGTCACTTTTTTCCTTGCTGTTGTAACTTCAAAAGGCTGTGTGATGACCCAGAATGGGATATAAAACACAATCCCAGAAAACCAGTGAAGCCCCTTTTATTCCTTCACTTTGCTTCCAAGCTTTGAATATCTTTGACGGAAGACAAAAAAACTCCCACACAAACAGTTACAAGAAGAAGGGAAACAGCAACACAAACCAGGCAAGATAAGTGCTGGAGGACATCCACAGATAGCACACACTGGGAAGGACACCAAACTCAGAGAGGAAATATAAACTAGAGATATTTGCATGCTTTGTTTCCAGCATTTGCCAGGTCCAAACTCCTATTCAGTTGTCACAGCTGCAGCCCATGAAGAGGATCAAGGCCCTCTCCTCCCGAGGAGACCACATCTCTCCCTTATCCTCTCCTCCCTGCGTGCCCTAGGATGGAGAGGGGATGGGCCTGGGTCCTCCTCTGAGTGTCCAGCTGGCCTCTGCCCTTCCCCAGCCTCCTCCACAACCTCCGGAGCCACGCTTCCACTCCCTGTCGGCTGTTCCTCCTCTCCCTCAGAGTCAGTCTCCACCAGAGGCATGACAGGCTGCTAAGTGTACCATTGTAAGTCTGTTGTAGAATTTTTTGTGGCAAAACTCTCACATCACTATGAACATTTATTTAATTTTTATTTATCTAATTCTACG
The DNA here is from genome assembly GCA_023653725.1 of Bungarus multicinctus. Classification (NCBI taxonomy): domain Eukaryota; kingdom Metazoa; phylum Chordata; class Lepidosauria; order Squamata; family Elapidae; genus Bungarus; species Bungarus multicinctus. The sequence goes on along the minus strand of CM042848.1, from coordinate 79,379,079 downwards.
TTAATTCATGTGATTCTTTTTTTATTAGTGTTATTGCTTTACATGAGGTTTTATATTCTGTAAGCCATCTTGAGTCTCCATGGGCAAATAGGTGGCAGTATAAATTCCATAAATAATAAGAAAAATACTCATAAGTCCCCTTTTTCGGTGCCATGGTTACTTTGAACGGTCACTAAGTGAGCAGTTGTAAGTTGAGTGTTAACTCATAAAACATTCCTATGCCTGTTTTAGTAGTTGCCATTAAAAAAGGGAAGGGGGAGGAAGGATATCTGGAAGAGCAATACAGCAGTTTGAAATCGAAAGTACATTCCAACTCTTTATCTTTAAAAGGTTTTAGCTAAACTACCAGAGCTTTTGCCCACAAATATATTTAGTTGGGGAATGTGATTGATGACACCTAGCCTGTGAATGGGCTCAATTGGAGAATCTGATTTATGACACACCCAGAAGGGAGGTGGGGAAACAGGATCACAGGTATCCAGAGTTTTGCAATGTTAATTCAGCGCCAGAAAAATAAACACAGATGGCGGATGCTTCATTCAAACATCTTTATAAACCTAATAAGTAGATTTTACAAACCAGCTGTAGATTACTCTGGCCTGGAGCAAACTCAGACAGAAACATGTTGCAAGTAACTTAAGCAGAGCTCCAGTCTTCAGCAAGCAAGCAAGTTTAGTTTCTCTTTTACTTTAGTTCGGCAGGCAAGCAAGAGGAGAGAAGCAGTTTCATTTTCAATAGACAGACTCAGAGCACTGCAGAGCTGCAGAGCTTAATATAGAGCCACGCCTTGGCTTCTTCTAGTTTCAGTTTCCAGCCTAGGCTACTTCTAGTTTCAGTTTCCAAAACAGTCCTCATTGGCTGACTGAGTTGCTATGCCTATTCATTGGCTGACCTTGTTAGCAAGCTCTATTCCAGTTCACGAATATACTGTGACAATAAAACATTCCTCGGCCTGTTTTAGTAGTTGTCATAAAAAGGGGGGTGGGGGAAGGAAGGAAATCTGGAAGAGCCGTGCATCAGTTTGAAACCGAAAGGACCTTCCACCTCTTATCTTTAAAAGATTGTAGCTAAATTACCAGAGCTTTTGCCCATGAATACATTTAGTTGGAGAATGTGATTGATGACACCCAGCCTGTGAAGGGGCTCAATTGGAGAATCTGATTTATGACACACTCAGAGGGGAGGGAGGAAACTGGGCCACAGGGGACTGTGAATTAGGTATGCCAGAGTTGGCTTCATACAGGGCAGGGCCAGTATGTCGCCTCAATTAAATCCTTTGAAGTTTTTTGAAGTTTGACTCAAGAATCATGATTTAATTTGGAAGTTTGCTGGAATCCTGAGGACTATCTGTATACATCTATTTTTAAAAAAATGCACCCTCAGAAGTTTCTGCTGACTTTGGGAAGGCACATCCAGAGAGATTTCCTGGCAAGAATAAAACTGGCTGCTACCTTTTTCCAAAAATAGTTTTGGATTGTGGGTTTATTTTATTTTATTTTATTTTAAACTTCCAGGTCTAATTAAGAACCAGTGGTCTCTTCCCCAGAGTCTGATCCTTCCTTAGCTTTTCTTGAGATCAGCCAAGGTGAGCTAAATCTGGCTGCGAGGGAATACCTGACTTGATTAGAATATATAGGAAAGGGTTTCTGTTATGGGAGCTCATCGCAAATTAAATATGAGCCAGAAATGTGATGAGGTTGCTGAAAAAGAAAGAGAGAGAGAGAGAGAGAAGTAATTTTAGGCTGAATCAGCAGAAAGGTCCCAAAACTGCGGAGAGCCACAATGCCAGTGTAATTTTTGGAAGGGATTCTATCCGGTTCACAGGGAGTCATCGACATACAACCACAGTTGTACCTGAATTTCTGTGTAAGCAAGGCGGCGGTTAAGTAAGTGGCTCCCAATTTGGCAGCCTTTATTTTTTTGCCATGGTTTTCACGTGAATCACTGCACTTGTTAAGCGAATCTGGTTTTCCCCATTGACTTCGCTTGTCAGAAGCTGGTTGGAGCACTGCAACCATGATGAATAGAGTAGACTAGGGTAGACTAGAATAGAGTGGAGTGGAATGGAATAGAACAGAACAGAACAGAACAGAACAGAAATAAAACAATGAATAGAATAGAATAGAATAGAATAAGGAGTAGAGTAGAGTAGAGTAGAGTAGAGTAGAGTAGAGTAGAGTAGAGTAGGAGAGATCATTTTTATCATTTTGTTGCTTGTATATACATTGAGAACTTATGCACTGGAGACAGATACCTTGTGTATCCAATCACGCTTGGCCAATGAAGAATATTCGGTTTGGTTCCGTTCTATAGAATAGTTGTAGCTGAAGGTTGAATTGTGGCATCCTTGGCGCTCTCTGAGCTTGGTTGCTTTCTTGCTGATGTTTCATTGCCAAATAAGGTCACATCATCAGTGCTAGAAGGGACCAAGGTTTCATTTCTATTCTGTTCCATTCTGTTCTATGCTTCTGTTTTGTTTTTTTCTGTTCTGTTCTCCTATTCCTATCACTATCCCTATCCCTGCCTTACCCTTTCCTTTCCTTTCCTTTCCTTTCCTTTCCTTTCCTTTCCTTTCCTTTCTTTTCCTTTCCTTTTCCTATTCCTATTCCTATTCCTATTCCTATTCCTATTCCTATTCCTATTCCTATTCCTATTCCTGCCCTGCCCTGCCCTGCCCTATCCTATCCTATCCTATCCTATCCTATTCTATCCTCGTCTTGCATTTTTGTTGAGCAGGCTGTTCCTCCCTCCTTCCCTGTGCTACACAAAACATTGCTCACACAATGGAATGGATAGCTTGGTGGGGACATAAGAATGACGGAGAGCCTCGAGCCAGATGTTTCCACTCAACCGTTGGAAAAAATGTGGTCAATTAGTCATGTTCTCGGGGCCTGTACATTTCCTTATTGTTCAATACGTGCTCTCTGCGGTTCTTTATAGTTCATAAATCTGGGACTTGGTTCCAGCCATGTGGTCTCCTGTCTTCTCAGGCAGTGGAGCCACTTGCAGATGTTTCCACAGGCCTATTGACCAAATGGTGCATTTTTCTACGTTCATCATCTAAGCACAGGTCGTCCTCGACTTACAACCATTTTTTTAGGGACCGTTCAAAGTTACAACGGCACATGCATACCTTGGGAGGGATAAAGACAAAGATGTCACTGATCCAAAACAAGACAATATGGCCCTATATACCCTCTGTCGTGCCCCTGTCGGAGTCTGAATCCGAGGAGGAAGATGAACAGCTGACAGGAAGTGGGAGTGTGGCTCCGTTGGCTGTGGAGGAAACTGGGGAAGGGCAAAGTCTGGCTGGGCAGAGCAGGAGAGAGGTAGAACAAGGGAGAGGGAGAACAAGGGAGAGGGGGTTAAGAGGAAGACCCACCCCCTCTTCATCCTAGGGCACGCAGGGAGGAATGGAGAAGGGAGCAATGTAGGATGCATGGCTTATGGGGAGGAAAGGGCCCTGATTCCCTTCATTAGCCACAGTTGGTAAAAGAATTTAAAAGAGATGCATGCTCAGTGCGGCAGCTGCTGGGAGCAAAGGTGAGTTCATCTTGTGTTGACTTTGCTCATCTATGTTCCTGGCATCCTCCCAACCGTAAAATGGGACAGTGGTCATAAAAAATTACTACCGTACCTTTATGTCTGGAATTCTTGCTCCTGCCCTGCCAGACTAATTACCTCATTTTACCTTGATTGGATTTATAGTTACAGTTTGTGTTGACCATGTTTTGGACTTGATTCTCTGCAGCCAAAGGCTGTTCCTGGGAGAGTTTTGCTCCAACCCAGAAGGTAACCAGGACTTTGGGGACAAAGTTGGAGATAATAAAGGAACTCCTACTGATTATCTTACCGTGTTGTCTTTGTGCCACGCCCCTTTGGGTCATCCCACCTTCCACCCAAAGCAGCGGTGGGATTCAACCAGTGTAACAACTGGTTTGGTGCGCGTGCATGCTGCATTTGAAAACCGCCCATTTTCAGCTCTAAAACCTACCTTCTACTGCAGCCCCGGTGACTAAAACAGCTGAGGCGCAGCAAACTGCTGTGCCATGCGAATCAGCTGAGCTGCAAAACATGGACCTATAGGACAGACTAGCACAGGGGTGGGTGTCAGCGTTCCAGCAAACCTCCATTCCAATCAGTAACCCTGAGACAAGCATAATCTCGAAAGTACCTTTATTAGAACAGCACCTGGCATATCTGTGGAATCACGAAACTAAAACTTTCCCAGACTTCCCACAATGTCCCAAACTACAATCCCTCCCCTTTCCTCCCCATCATCACATCACGTGGACCAATCACGATCCGTCCCAGGGTAAGATCCTTTTTCCATCCTGCGCCACACTTAATAACCTTGAACTAAGAAAAGAATTTTATTTTGTCTACTTAGAACTACTCAATTGAAATCACCCCCCCCCCTTCCCACTTTCTCAGGCTATGTGGCGGCGTGGAATATGGCTTCCAAAGCTGACGGGGAGGGGAAGGGGGTTGGGCAGGGCCAACTAATTGCCAGAACTACCGGTTCGCCCGAACCAGTCTGAACCGGCAGAATCCTACCCCTGAACCAAAGCAGTGGTGCATTTCAAAAATGTTTACCACCAGTTCAGTGGGCGTGGCTTGGTGGGTGTGCTTTGCATGCACGCACACACTGCGCGCATGCACGTGCCAAACCCGCACTTTGCGCAGGCGCAGAGGATTTCCGACATGCCTCTTGCACTCTCCCTGTCGCTGCAGCAGCTGTACCGCGCTGTGCCGCGCAAAGCAGCTGCGCTTCAAAAGCAGGGAATACAGGTCAGTATGGGAGCCCAGGTGGGCAGGTGGGTCCAACAGCAGAGTGCCTTAGAGAACCAGATCGGTCTCTGCTTCTCATTGGCGCTACCGGCTCGGTAGAACCGGGCCGAACCGGTAAAATACCACCACTGACCCAAAGGTGTCTTCAAGAGGGTCTAAAAAAAGGGTAAGGAGGTTACATAATAATGCACCCTTGGAATATTGCATCCAGTTTCGATCGACAACTGACTCGCTTAGCAACGGAAATCCTGGATGGAAATCCCAATGATGGTCGTAAGCTGAGGAGTAGCTAGAGTTGTGTGTCTGCCATTTTGAGTTTTTCCACACACATACAAACACCCTGCGCAACCCCCTGGGTGGAGGGCATTCATAAAATGGGGGCTGAGATCCCCGGAGGCCTCTCGACTGGATCACACACACACACACACCCCTTGTATGTAATGGTTAAGAAAGAAAGATGCCAAAAAATTGTGCACACCCCTCCCCCACATAAGACAGTCAGCCTGGGTTCAGATGAGGCTACCGTATGCCATGAGTCATGCATTTGGGCCTGAACCAGCAGGAGCATTCTCCCTCATTATTTTATATTTTCCTTTCAGGTTGTTTTTAACTCTTTCAACCCTTGTTTAATGCTCAGAATACGCTGCCTTCTTCTCTTTCTCCTCTTCCCTCTCCTTCCCCTTCCTCTCCTTCCATCTTTCTCTTTCCTTCTCCTTTTTCTCCTTCTCCTCTTCCTTTTCCTTCTCTTTCTCCTCTCCCTCCCCTTTCTTCCCTCTCCTTCCCCTTCCTCTCCTTCCTTCTTTCTCCTTCCTTCTCCTCTTTCTTTCTCCTTCTCTTCCTTTTCCTTCTCTTTCTCCCATCTCCTCTCCCTTCCCTTTTTTCCCTCTCCTTTACCTTCCTCTCCTTCCCTCTTTCTCCTTCCTTCTTCTCCTCTTTCTTTCTTCTCCTTCTCCTCTTCCTTTTCCTTCTCTTTCTCCCTTCTCCTCTCCCTCCCCTTTCTTCCCTCTCCTTCCCCTTCCTCTCCTTCCTTCTTTCTCCTTCCTTCCTCTTCTCTTCTCCTTCTCCTCTTCCTTTTCCTTCTCTTTCTCCTCTCCCTCCCCTTTCTTCCCTCTCCTTCCCCTTCCTCTCCTTCCTTCTTTCTCCTTCCTTCCTCTTCTCTTTCTCCTTCTCCTCTTCCTTTTCCTTCTCTTTCTCCTCTCCCTCCCCTTTCTTCCCTCTCCTTCCCCTTCCTCTCCTTCCTTCTTTCTCCTTCCTTCTCCTCCTCTTTCTTTCTCCTTCTCTTTCTTTTCCTTCTTTTTCTCCCTTCTCCTTCTCCCCTCCCTCCCCTTTCTTCCCTCTCCTTCATCTTCCTCTCCCTCCTTCTTTCTCCTTCCTTCTCCTTCTTCTCCTTCTCCTTTTCCTTTTCTTCTTTCTCCCTTCTCCTCTCCTTCCTCTTTTTTCCCCTCTCCTTCACCTTCCTCTCCTTCAATCTTTCTCCTTCCTTCTTCCTTCTTGTCCTTCTCTTTCTCCTTCTCTTCCTTTTCCTTCTCTTTCTTCTTCTCACTTCTCCCTCCCCTTCTTCCCTCTTCTCCACTTTTCTCTCCTTCCTTCTCCTCCTCCTCCTCTTTTTCCTGTTTCTGCTTCTCCGTTTTCTTTTCTTCTCCCTTCTCTTTTCTTTCCTCATGCCCGATAAATGGATTTTTTTTAAAAAAACCAACCAGGAAATAAATAATATTTGGTGAAAAATAACTGTTTCGACAGCTTTACGAAATTATGCCGGGAAGGAGGGGGCTTCTCTGAGACACAGATAGGACTTGATTCGACAAATGCCTCCACACTGAGATTCAAATTTAGGAAGTGTGCCGTTGGATATGTCTACCTAAAAATTGGGGCTGACTAAATTTCCCCCAAGGCTGTCATCATGACCTGAGAATAGATAAATGCCTGCCATTATGTTTGTGTCAAGGCATGTATATATCCTGGCTGCAAGATTGCAAGTCACTTCCAGAGCCTTGTCACTAAATTGCTCTCAGGGTTGAGTCCCACTAACCGGGAAAAGCTTTCAAAATGATCTAATAATTGATAGGCTTGCAAATTAGTTTCTATTCAGCTCCAAGTGGATGAGATCCAAACAGGCACGCAGCAAAATATCTGTTCTGACCTAGGCTTCCTCAATAGCATGAAGCCAACTTACTAAGCTTACTAAGCCTTAGTAAGACCACACCTAGAGTACTGCATCCAGTTTTGGTCACCGCTCTTTAAAAAAGAGGTTGAGGCTCTAGAAAGAGTGCAGAGAAGAGCAACCAGGATGATGAGGGGACTGGAAACTAAAACATACGATGAACCGTTGCAGGAACTGGGTTTGGCTAGTCTAGGGAAGAGAAGGATCGGGGGAGACAGGAGAGCAGTTTTCCAATATTTGAGGGGCTGCCCCAGAGAGTAAGGAGTCAAGCTATTCTCCAAAGCACCCGAAGGCCAGAGAAGGAATAATGGATGGAAATGAACAAGGAGAGATTCAACGTGGAAATAAGGAGGAATTTCCTGACAGTGAGAACCATCAACCCATGGAGCAGAAGTTGCCTTCAGAAGTTATGGGAACTTCATCACTTGAGATTTCAAGGAGAGATTGGACTCCCATCTGTCAGAAATAGTGTAGGGTCTCCTGCTTAGGTGGGGTGGTGGTGGACTAAATGACCTACAAAGTCTCTTCCAACTCTAATTATCTGTTATCTGACTCCTCGTCCTGATAAACCCCTTTTCTTTATTTTACAGTTACAGACCTTTATCAGGGTTAGAGAGTTGCCAGGCCGTTATCTTTCAGATGCCACACTGTAATTGGCAAGAATGCAGGAAGAGATCTTCACCCGAATGAACTAATTGTCTCCTGCAAAACCCCATTCCCTTTCACTCCTCTTTTATTCCCTAGGGGAGAGGCCATTCACCGTCCACCTGTGGCTTTACTCCCAAGTCAGCCCTTGTTTCTCAGCTGTGCCCTTCTTCTGGCAACTCTGTGCATGTGCAAACTGGGAACAGGCTTCAGCTGTTCTTCTGCCTCACTGATGTCTGATTCTGAAGGCAGCTGATAAAAGTCGGACGGCCCTGGCCGCCATCTCTGCCTCCGACGCAAAGCCCTCATCAGAGCCTTCCCCAGACTCCAGGACTGGCCCATGTTCCTCCCCAACCTCCTCCTTGTCTGAGTCTGCCAACAGCTGTTCTGGCCATTGTCAAGCCACAACAATATCATTGCAAAAAAGATCTATTTCACGTTTGGAATGATTACAAGAGAGTTGGAGAAGAAAATGGGTGTTATCCTCAGATACATATCGTTGAGAAGGCCTGCCTTTGCCTGTAAATCTGGAAAAGAGCAAGACGAAATGATATTTGCAAAGGGATTTAGGAAAGGGAGATGCTGCTTACCTTTAGAGAATTAGACATATTGTCAGATTTGGTTGCAAAAAAGATGTTGAGACTCTAGAAAAGAGTATGGAGAAGAACAGCAAAGATGATTAGAGGACTGGAGGCTAAAACATACAAAGAACGGTTGCATGAATTGGGTATGTCTAGTTTAATGAAAAGAAGGACTAGGGGAGATATGATAGAATATATTCGAGGGGCTGCCCCAAAGAAGAGGGAGTCAAGCTATTCTCCAAAGCATCTGAAGGCAGGGCAAGAAGCCATGGGTGGAACCTCATCAAGGAGAAAAGCAACCTTAGAACTAAGGAGAAATTTCCTCACAGTGAAAAGAATTAATCAGTGGAAAAACTTGTCTCCAGAAGTTGTAAATACGCCAAGGCTGGAAGTTTTTAAGAAGAGATTTGGATAACCATTTGTCTGAAGTGGTGTAGGGTTTCCTGCCTAAGCAGGGGATTGGACTAGAAGACCTCTAAGGTCCCTTCCAACCCTGTTATTCTGTTAAATAATAACTTGCTTTCCAGTGGCAGACCAAAATTTTAGAGCTCCCAACACTAGAGAAATTAATGTGATGGAATTGGAAGGTTTTGGTCTGTAGTCTTTCTTCCTCTTTCCCTTCCTTCCTTCCTTCCTTCAAGCTCAAAGTTGACATGTGTAGCCATTTTAGTTAGGCTCAATATATATTCTTTTTCTGACTTTCTCTTGAAATTGTCTTGGAAAATGGACTTTGTTCTTTTCCTTTTAAAATGGATTTCATCACTTGGAAACCTGACACCTACCTTCTTTCCTTCCTTCCTTCCTTCCTTCCTTCCTTCCTTCCTTCCTTCCTTCCTTCCTTCCTTCCTTCCTTCCGTCCGTCAAGCCCGAAGTTGACATATGTGTAGCCATTTTAGTTAGGCTCAGTATATATTCTTTTTCTGACTTTCTCTTGAAATTGTCTTGGAAAATGGACTTTGTTCTTTTCCTTTTAAAATGGATTTCATCACTTGGAAACCTGACACCTTCCTTCCTTCCTTCCTTCCTTCCTTCCTTCCTTCCTTCCTTCCTTCCTTCCTTCCTTCCTTCCTTCCTTCCTTCCTTCCTTCCTTCCCTCCCTCCCTCCCTCCCTCCCTCCCTCTTCCTTCCTTCCTTCCTTCCTTCCTTCCTTCCTTCCTTCCTGTTTGAGTGGCTTCCTCATTGACTTTGCTCATCAGAAGATCCCAAAATGTGATCACATGACCCTGGGACCCTGCAACTGTCATAAATATGAGTCAGTTGCCAAGCATCTGATTCCCTGTTGATTACAGGGATGCCGCAACAGTTGTTAAGCGTGAAAAATGGTCACCAGTCACTTTTCTCACTGCTGTCATAACTTTGAACGTTCACTAAAGGAACTGTTATAAGTTGAGGACCACCTGTAAATCAGGATGGTTTACTTGGGAAGGAAAGATCTCATCGTTCTCCTTCAAAAAGAAGTCAGCAAGAGGCGGTTTTGATTTTCTTTCCATCTTTCCCTAACCAGAGCTTTCTTTTTGTAGATAAGTCCAGTGAGAGGACCTCGTGAAGGAGGGACCAGAGTGACCATCCGAGGAGAAAATCTCGGCCTGGAGTTCTGGGACATCGCATCCCATGTCAAAGTTGCTGGCGTGGAGTGCGTCCCCTTGATGGATGGATATATCCCAGCCGAGCAGTAAGTGAGGTCTGCAGGGCGCAGCGTATCAAGAAAAACTTAAGGCCCAGGATGGGGTGGCAAAGGAATATAGACTTGCAAACCAAGGGGGGGGGGGATCCCCACAAGTTGAGCTTGATCTGGAGGGTGTGGGGGAGACACCGCAGAAGAGTCCGTATTGGTTTTCTTGGTGACAGTATCAAACATGGCTTCCATGGACTTTTTCTAAGGTTCTTGGTGATTTGACTGGCTTATTATTTATTTATTTATTTATTTACTTATTATTTCGATTTGTATACTGCCCCCTCTCCCAAAAAGGGACTCGGAGCGGTGAACAGCCACAATAAAAACATACCATCAGAAAAGTTTAAAAAGAGTTTAAAAATTAATTAAGTAGATGGCTAAGACCAATAAAAGCCGTAAAAAATTAAAATCAAATTAAAAACCCTACTCATAACGTTACGCCAGACCGGCCTGTTGGAAAAGGTGGGTCTTAAGTGCTCATCGGAAGGCCCGTAGGTCAGTAATGGCTCGCATCTCCCAATTTAATCAATAGTTCTAGATAATTCTGCTGCTTCCCTCTCCACCATCTCTCCATCCTCCATCCTACAACTCACCCATCCATCCATCCATCCTACAACCTAGCCATCCATCCATTCACCCACTCATCCACCCACCCACCCACCCATCCATCTACTCATCCATCCATCCATCCACTCATCCATCCATCCACTCATCCATCCAGCCACTCATCCATCCATCCACTCATCCACTCATCCATCCATCCACTCATCCATCCATCCACTCATCCATCCATCCATCCACTCATCCATCCATCAACTCATCCACCCATCCATACAAACAAACAAAGGAACAAACAGCTACATACTTACTAACTTATTTAAACCACCAATAACCATTTTCTAACTTGGATCTGTCCCCACTTTCTCAAAATTGGCCAGAAGCACTGTAAAATTCATTCACTTGGGGTTTTTTTGACTTGAAAGGCACTCTGGCTGCAAACAAGTCTGAGCAGTGAACATCCCTATCTTTGTAATCTGGGTTAAGAATAAGGCAGTGCAATCAATTTTTTTTGTACAAATAATACAAAGGAGTTTGCAAGGTCAACCTTTCATTAGAGGGAGGGGAAGGGGGAGACGTGGAAGTGGAAGGAGGGAGAGAGGAGGGAGAGGGAGCGGAGGAAGAGGAAAAAGGAGAAGGTGAGGAGGAGGAGAAGAAAAGAAAGAGGAAGAAGAAGAAAGAGGAGGAGGGGACGAAGGAAGAAGGGGGGAGGAGGAGGAGGAGGAGGAGGAGAAGAAGAAGAAGAAGAAGAAGAAGAAGAAGAAGAAGAAGAAGAAGAAGAAGAAGAAGAAGAAGAAGAAGAAGAAGAAGAAGAAGAAGAAGAAGAAGAAGAAATAATAATACTTAAATCCTGCAATTCTCAGTCAGTGCCAAGATGACTCAGGAGGCCATCTTGAACTTATGTGGCCTCAGATAGTAAGCAATCTTTGAGGACAAAGCTGCCCCCAGTTCTGAAAACATAGCAAACCATTCCACCTTCTACTCTGGGCAAGCACAAAATCATCTCAACCAGTGGTGGTATTCAGCCGGTTTGTAACGGATCGGGCGAACCGGTAGCAAGAATTTGGCATGGGTCGCTGAACCGGTAGTAAGTTCTGGCTGGCCACACCCCCCACAGGGTCGCCCTCCCACCTGATGCTCGCTCACCCCACCCGCCTGCCTGACATTCGCCCAAGGTATTTCTTTCTTTTTTTCCCCTCCCGACAATCAGCTGTAGATAAGATCACCAGTGCTGGGTTTCCCCTTGCTGAGGCCCATGAAGACAAAAAATGGAGGGAGGAGCTCAGCCCCCCCCCTCCATTTTTTGCCTTCCAGAGCCCCAGAGGAGCCTCAGGGGAGCAAAAACGCCCCCCCCCAGGGGCTTCTCTGAGGCTAGGAAGCTCCCAAAATGGAGCTTGGAGGAGTGCTGCATGCCCCTCCCATGCTCTGTTTTTTTTCTTCCTGAGCTGCAGGGGAGCCTCAGGGGAGCAAAAATGCCCCCCCCCCCCCCCCAGAGGCTCCTCTGTGGTTAAGAAGCTCCCCAAAATGGGTGGGGACTGCAAAAAAAAAAAGCCACACCCACCCAATCATATGGCCACGCCCACAGAACCATTAGTAAAGGTTTTTGAATGCCACCACTGATCTCAACCCAGGTCCATCTTTTGCTTGAACTGGAGATCTTGGTTCTCCATCCATCACTTTTTTTTTTTTTTGGGGGGGGGGGCGTCTCAGGCCACCGAGCTTTGAAATCAGTTGAAAGCAAAACCAGCTTCGCCAACCCGGTGCCTTCCAGATGAACCGGCCTGCAAATCCTGCCCCCTTTGCAAATGCCATGTGCTTCCAAGGTTTAGAAACGATGGGACTGCAGTCCCAATATCTGAGCTCTGGCTGCGGAACATGGGCTTTGGGGGGAAAATGTCCCTCCTCCAATAAAACCAGCTGATTGTGAGCTTGGAAATAGGCCTCTAAATTAGTTTGATTATCAGGATTCCAACAATCGCCCTAATTAAATCATGATTCTCGAGCCAAACTTCAAAAAACTTCGAAGGATTTATTAGAGGCGACATACTGTCACTGCCCTGTATGAAGCCAACTCTGGCATACGTAATTCACAGTCCCCTGTGATCTTGTTTCCCCACCTCCCTCCCGGGTGTGTCATAAATCAGATTCTCCAATTGAGCCTATTCACGGGTTGGGTGTCATCAATCACGTTCTCCAACTAAATATATTCACAGGCAAAAGCTCTGGTAGTTTAGCTACAATCTTTTAAAGATAAGAGTTGGAATGTACTTTCGCTTTGCTGCACTGCTCCTCCAGATTTCCTTCCTCCCCCCCCTTTTTATGGCAACTACTAAAAACAGGCCTAGGAATGTTTTATGAATTGACATCTGACTTCCTCCAATTAGACTGTAGGAAAATAATATAGATAAAGTCCTTGATTTACGTCCGGAATTGAACCCCCAATTTCCGATGCTATAACTGAGGCATTAAGGGAATTTTGCCCCGCTTCATGACTTTTCTGGCCACTTTTGTTAAGCGAATCACTGCAGTTGTTAAGTAAGTCACAAGGTTGTTGAGTGACTCATGCTTCCCCATTGACTTTGCCTATTAGAAGGTCGCAAAAGGGGGATTGTGTGACTCTGGAACACCACAACCGTTATAAATTAAATTTGTAAAAAGGGGCAAAATTCATTTAACAACTATCTTTCTTAGTAGCAGAAATTTAGGCCCCCATTGTGGTCATAACTTGAGGACTACCTGTTGAAATTTAGCAAGGGCATTCATTGTCCACTCCCTTCTAACACTGATGATGCTACCTAACTGGGTCATGAAATGTCTGCAAGAGAATCATCACCCATCTCCTCCTCCTCTATTCTGCAAACCCCTCTGTCTTCTAACACTGATGATGTTACCTAGTGGGGTTATGAAATGTCTACAGGAAAACAGCCAAACTCAGGGAGCGCCAAGGAGCCCAAGTACATTTCTGCCCTCCACAGTTTTACAAACTAATCCCATTTTTCCTTGCAATCAATCTAGCTAGCTGCTAGTAAGGTGCTGTGAGCCTAGCTTTGGAAACTGCAAAGTAGCTTACTAGAGAAAAAGCTCAGCCTTTGAACATCTCTGCTTTCCTTCCAGAATTGTCTGTGAGATGGGCGAAGCGAAACTCAGCCAGCATGCTGGATACGTGGACATTTGTGTGGCCGAATGCAGCCCAGAATTCATGGCAAAATCCTCCCAGTTCTATTACTTTACGGTAAGTCTGTGCTTCAGATCTGCCAGGTGTTCTTTTAAAGTAGCCGTGTCCTTTTAAAGTAGCTATGTCATTTTAAGGTAACCATGTCCTTTTAAAGTAGCCATATCCTTTTAAAGTAGCCATGTTCTTTTAAAATGGCTATGTCCTTTTAAAGTAGCCATGTCCTTTTAAAGTAGCTGTGTCCTTTTAAAGTAGCCATGTTCTTTTAAAATGGCCATGTCCTTTTAAAGTAGCCGTAGCTGTGTCCTTTTAAAGTAGCTGTGTCCTTTTAAAGTAGCCATATCCTTTTAAAGTAGCCATGTTCTTTTAAAATGGCTATGTCCTTTTAAAGTAGCCATGTCCTCTTAAAGTAGCCGTGTCCAGCTTGCCTTCAGAAGTTGTGGGTGTTCCATCACTGGAGAAATTTAAGAAGAGACTGGACAGCCACTTGTCTGAAAAGGTACAGGTAGTCCTTGACTTATCACAATTCATTTAGTGACTGTTCAAAGTTACAACGGCATTGAAAAAAGTGACTTACGACCATTTTTCACACTTACAACCATTGCAGCATTCCCCTAGTCATGTGATTTACATTTGGATGCTTGACAGCTGGTTCATATTTATGACGATTGCAGAGTCCCAGGGTCCCGCGATCCCCTTTTGCAACCTTCTGACCAGCAAAGTCAATGGGGAAGCCAGATTCACTTAACAACTTACTAACTTAACAACTGCAGTGATTCACTTAAATATGAGAAGAAAAGTTGTAAAACGGGGCAAAACTCGCTTAACAATTTTTTTCACTTTGCAACATAAATTCCCTGCTCAATTGTGATCATAAATTGAGAACTCCTTGTATGGGATCTCCTGCTTGAGCAGAGGGTTGGAGTAGAAGACCTCCGAGGTCCCTTCCAGCTCTCCTCTGAGTTTCAATTGAGATTGCCTGGAATCCAGGAAAGACACAGCTGCTTTAAAGAGCAGCACACAAGGGTGACTTTCATGATCTCCCAAGCAGATCGTTGAAATCAAATCCAAAATATTTGCAATTAAAAACTAAAAAGAGGTAAATTTGGGGGTTACGACTTTGCCCTCTTTGCAAATCTGTTTCTGGCATGCAAATGGCAACACAACCCTGTCTCTTCTGCACATGGGTGTGTGTGTGTGTGATGGTGTGCTCCTTCTGCAAGAAAGAAGCTTGCACCATGACGATGTGAAGTTATGGTCATTATTTGTGGCCGGATAGGCAACAAATAAATTTAGTAAACAAATAAATACACAAATTTGCCCTTGTTTACTTCCCTGGTGGATATTAAGACATGACGAGCAAAAGCAGCTATAGCTAATCCTTGACTTAGTGGCCACAACATTTCCGTTGCTAAGCGAGACATTGGTGAAGTGACTTCCACCCCATTCTTGACACATTTGTTAACCGAATCAATGCAATTGTTAAGTACGTCACACGGTTGTTGAGTGACCCATTGATTTTTGCTGGCCAGAAGGTCACAAAAAAGGGATCGCTTGATCCCCAGGGACACCGCAACCATCATAAATTACTAATTTTGTAAAAAAAGGGGGGCAAAATTCATTTAACAACTGTCTTCCTTAGTCGCAGAAATTTAGCCCTCCATGGTGGTCATAATTCTAACTGGAGAGCATGATTGATCACTCTTGGCTATGGAGGTGTCCCATTGGAGAATATGAATTATGATACACCCAGGAGGTGGGGTGAAAACCAGGGTCAAGGGTGACAATGAATGATGTGTCTCAGAATTGGCTACTGTTCCTGACCCAAATCTGGTTCCAAGGAAGCAAACATGAGACAAAGGTAACAGCAAAACCTTTTAATGATTCTTTACGAATTCCGTTCCTTCTCAGTTAAAAGGCTGTTTCAGACTAATTGTCTCTGACAAGAACGAGCCTTGCCAAGGTGGTGCAAGGCTGCCAAGAACACTAGATAAAGTTGCTAAGAAATATTTCAAACACAGTCTCCAAACACCAACCAAGATATTCTGAACGTCCACAAGGCTTGAGTGCAAAAACTTCTTTGCTTCCTGCAAAGAACTGCAGTTTCTCAGCTGGCTTTTATCTCTGAAGGAAGGGGACATTACCTTGCAGCCTTACTCCCGAGTCGCCCATGCTGCTGGACTTGCTCTTTCCTTTGAACAGCCCTGCGCGCATGCACACTGGGCGCAGGCTCCTCGGGGACCTCTTCATCACTGCTGCCAGCCTCCATAATCTCCGAAGACAGCACTCCACTCCCTAATGGTCCTGGCCCCATCCCTGCAGGCCCCTCATTTTAGTCTTTGCTCTCTGAACCATTCGCCCTCCGCACCGCGAACCACAACAGCTACACCCAGGCAGTGCTGGACAGTTTAACTCCCAATAAATCCTTTTGAAGTTTTGGAAGTTTGGCTAGAGACTCATGATTTAAATGGGTGAATCCTGACAGAATCCTGACATCTACCTAGTTGGATGATGAAATGTCCGCAAGAGAATCACCCACCACCACCTCCTCCTCTATTTTGCAAAGCCCGCTCCTTTCTAACCCTGATGATGTTATCTAGTTGGGTCATGAAATGTCTACTGACACTGCGACACTGGTCATAAATATGAACCACCTGCCAGCGGCCGAATTTTGAACACATGATTGTGGGGATGCTACCACGGCCGTAAGTGTGAAAAGCGATCATAAGCCACCTTTTTCAGTGACGTTGTAATAACGGCCACTAAATTATGAGGACTAGAAGTACGGTGAAACCTTGGCTTCATGACAAGTGCTGAATAGAAAATAGAAATTCACCTGGATTTTTATTTTTTTTGCACCGGTTCTCGTTCTGTTTGAAGGAAAGGCCTCTCCTTGGAAATTCTTCTGAGTTGGAAATCTCTCTGGAGCGAAATAAGATATTTTTGCCCCTGCTTCCTAATGAGGTTGGCCTCGGGGCGTATTTGAATATTCTGGCGTTTCATACAGTCACCTCTTAGATATTTTGCGTTTATACTTGCTTGCAAAAGAAGACATTTGGAAGAACGGTTGATGACATGATGGCAGAAGGGGATATCCTGCCCTTAGGAAATGGGGGAAGGCTTCTCATTCCCCCCTCCCCCCCCGGAAAGATTTGGAGACATCCTCCAGCTGGTTTCTCAACAGGTAGAGAGGTAAAGATTTTCCCCGTCTGGCTGAGGCACTGGTGATCTCTGTTTCCTAGTCGAGGGAGCCAGCGTTGTCTGAAGACACTTCCGTAGCTATGTAGTCAGTATGATTATATGCCAAGGCGCATCAAACACTGTTTCTTTCCCACCAAAGTGGTACCTATTGATCTACTCACATTTGCATGCTTTCGAACAGTTAGGTGGACAGGAGCTTGGAGCAAGGAACTGGAGCTCGTCCCGTCTCATGGTGCTCGGGTCTCGAACTGGACTGTTGCCTTTCTAGCTGACAAGCTCAGGGTCTTTAACTGTTGAGCTATCATGAAATTGGCAGGATGTGATCGATGGGATGTGCAACATGTCCTCCCTTCTTGTTATGATTCGCTGGCAACCTGTGCAGACGGCAGTGGAATCGGACAGTGGGGAAGAAAGGGGATCAGTCAGGGAGTCTGGAGAGGACTCGGATGAGGGTCCTGCATCCGATGCAGGGCCATCTGGGAGTAGGGTGCTGACTCCGGAGCCTTCGGAGTCTGGCAGCAGCGAGGCCGAGGACCCAGGGGAACCTGTTCCCAGTGTGCTTATGCGCAGAGCTGCTAGAAAGCAAGAGCAGCTGAAACAAAAGGGCGACTCGGGAGTAAGGCTGGGTGGTGATTGCCCCTCCCATAAGGTATAAAAGACAGGCAAAGGTGATGAAACCTTTGCAGGAAGCAAAGTCGTTCGTTCTGTTCAGATTCATTCTTGAAGCTCTTTGTACTTTGGTTGTTGTTTTTTCTAGTTCATTTAATACTTCTGTTATTGGTAGCACTTCACAGGAAAGAAAGGTGGGTGCTTATCTCGAGGGACTGTTTGAGATTCATTACCGGCTGGGAATGAAAATAATTCCCAGCATTGCAATAAAACAAGACTTATTTTTAAGAAGTGCGTGCGTAATTATGGTCTTGGAAGTCTTGGTCTTGGAACTTCTTGTCCAGATGGGATGGGTCAATGTACAGGTACTCCTTGATGGACGACCATATTTCTGTGGCGAAGCGAGTTAAGTGAGTTTTGCCCCATTTTACGACCTTTTTTGCCACCATTGTTAAGTGAATCACTGCAGTTGTTAGGGTAGTAACATGTGGTTAAGTGAATCCGACTTTGCTTTGTCAGAAGGCCGCAAGAGTGGATTACATGACCCCCAGGACCCTGCAACCATCGCAAACGCAACTCAGTTGCCAAGCATCCGAATTTTGATCATGTGGGGAATATTGAAACGGTCGTAACTGTGAAAACCGGCCGTAAGTCACTTTTTTCAGTGCCGTTGGAACTTTGTACGGACCCTGAACGAAGGGTTGTAATTCAAGGAATCACGTGATCCCTGTGATACGTAAAATATAAAGCAATGGTAACACCATTTTTAATCGCCGCGTTAACCTAATTTACTGGAATATTGTTATGTATATGTAAATAATGTATGTAAGAATTCTCTATTGTTTTGTATAAAGGTTACATATTTGGCAGGTTATGCTGACCAGTGTCATGTTAATGGTGGAGATTACGGGAACTGGAAATGGGTAAACAGGACAGATGAAACAGATGTTATGCTACAAAAATAGAGGTGTTGCGTAGCTGGATACGTAGCTGGATAGATTGTGAACCCAGAAAGGGGCTGAGACTGTATATTTGGACCATGTCTTCTGCCCATGAGCAGAATTTCCCTTTTGCAAAAGCTTCATAATAAAGCTCTTATATATTGTTCACGTGTTTCTAGTATTCAGTTGTCTGAACACCTGAATGGTTGATTTTGTAACCTGACGAGCAAACGATGGAAGCCAGATTCACTCAACTATTGCAGTGATTCACTTAACAACGGTGGCAAGAAAGGTGGTCCAATTGGGGCAAAGCTCCCTTAACTCATATCTTGCTTAGCAATGGGAATTCAGCCATTCAGTAGCGGTTGTTAAGTCGAGGACTACCTGTACAACAGATTCCTCATGGCCCTGCACACACACAACCCTGTGAATCGTGCCATCTAGAATTTGTTAAGGCAGCTGTGAATCATTAATAGGCCATCGCAACATACCACACACCTGTAAATGAGATGGTAATAAGTTTGTGTGTGTGTGTGTTATGATTGTAACACCTCCAGAAATTCCTAGGCCCTCTCGGGATTGGAAAGGACTAGTATTTATTTTACTTTATGTATAGCAGTTGTTCCCTTGCCAATGAAAGCTGCGAGTAAACTTAACAAAGAAGTAAGAAATCAAAAGAAGGTTTGGAGCTGGGAATCTAAAAAAAAAAACAGGAGGCAAGAAAAAATAGGGAGGAAAAATAAAAGGAATATCAAATATTGATTCTAGGAGAGTCACTTCGTAGATTTTGCTGCAGCCTCGCGCGGTTTTGTGAAGAGCTGAGATGTTGTGGTTGTGGCACAGTGGTGGGATTCAAAATTTTTTACTATGGGTTCTGTGGACGTGGCTTGGTGGACATGGCAGGGGAAGGATATACACTGCAAAATCCCCATTCCCTCCCCATCCCACTAACCTGCTTTCCAGTTCTGTTCTCCTGGGCAGGGCAACCCAAAAAAGACCCAGCTGGGACTCAGGAGGCAGAGAATAGATGGGGGCAGGGCCAGTCAGAGGTGATATCTACCGATTCTCCAAACTACTCAAAATTTCTGCTACCGGTTCTCTAGAACCGGTGTCATGCCCCTGAGGGAGAGGAGGAATAGCCGACAGGGAGTGGAAGCATGGCTCCAGAGGTTGTGGAGGAGGCTGGGGAAGGGCAGAGGCCAGCTGAGCAGTCAGAAGAGGACCCAGGCCCATCCCCTCTCCATCCTAGGGCACGCAGGGAGGGGAAAATAAGGGGAAGACATAGTCTACTTGGGAGGAGAAGGCCTTGATCCTCTTCATGGGCTGCAACTGTGACAACTGAATAAGAGAACGGACTTGCGTATGGGCGAATGCTGGAAACAAAGAGTGTTTTATTCCAGGATGAGGTTTATCTTGGTTGACGTTCTTCCAACGGGACTATACCTGGCTATCTTCTTGAAGTTTGTAATTAATTATCCTGGTCTGTCGTGGAACTTTCTTCAATGTGGTTTGTTTTTGGTTTTTTATTGCTTCGTTATCTGCTCTCTGAGTTCAGACTGTGTTTCTTTCTTTTGGAAGGTTATTTTGGAAAGAGTTTAAACTCTAACTGTGAACAGTTGAACGGTGAAGCCAAGTTTGAAGGCATTCAAGAACATTTATTTACGTTTTGGTTTTTGTTACATTTGTGGGACACTCCGGGTTATCACAACCGGTCAGAACAGGATGAAGACCACCTCTGTTGTGGCAACATTAAAACAGAATAATATTGTCTGATATTTTTTTCCCCTCCCAGTTGTATAGCTCAGAGCACAGGTAGTCCTCCGTTCATTGAGTGACCAGTTGTATTTAGAGCAGTGCTCCATAAAGTTACGTAGGACTGGGTTTTGTTTTTGTTTTTCTGTACTTATGGCCGCTGTAGCATTTCTGGGATCAGAATTCACTGAATTAACTCGTTTTGTGTGTCCTGTTGAGCTGGAAATGAGCTTAACTGGGTTGAGTTCAGCTAACAGGCGAGGGAAAAAAAAACACTTCCCTCAAATAAAATTGGCTAGGGAATTCTGGGAGTTGAAGTCCACATGTCTTAAACCCTAATCTAAAATAACGCCCCCACGAAACCCACCTTAAAATTACTCAGCAAAACCAAAGAACAAAATAAATTGGTAGATCTATTCATTCATTCATTCATTCATTCATTCATTCATTCATTCATTCATTCATTCATTTATGAAGTTTTTATTGTCACCGATTCGCAAATGGTGATCCAAGGTGGCTTACAGAATATAAAACCTTCTATAAAGACAATAAAACTAATAACAGAAGAGTCATATCATATAATTGATAGATATAAAAGCGAAAGACCATTCATGCATCGTTACAATATCTCCAGAACTGTAAAGCTTACAAATTTGAAATTTGGCACATATGTTCCTCTTGGCTTCTAGGGGCTCACTAAAAAAGAATTTTTCCAAATGACTAACAGAGTATTTAGAGTATTTCCTATATTATTATTATTAACATGCTCTGATGCTAAGGAGTTAGACTCCCCTACCCACCTGAAGAGAAATCTCTTCCAAATGCAAAACACAAGCAGAGGAGAGGAGTTTCAGTTATAGCACCAAGCAGCTTTAGTACAGAACAGTTGAGCTAAGCTACGCCCAGGCTCCTTGCTGTCTCCTTCTTGCTCACACAGCAAATACTGTTTCAGTTTTCAAACAGCCCTCCACTCTCTCACACACTGACAGGACGCTAGCCAGATGAATACCGATGGATGCTGATAGGCAGAAGCATAATTTTCCCCTACCCCTTATTTTCCTCCCCAAAAACTAAGCCGAATCACATAGTTTCGTAGCGAAGCATGGACATAGAGCTAGTAAATTAATATAATACATCCATAGAAATTAATATACCTATATCGATACATAGACCGTGTGTGTGTGTGTCCAGCCTTGGCAAGTTTAAGACAGGTGGATTTCAATTCCCAGAATTCCTCAGCCAGCTGGCTGGGGATTTCTGGGAGTTGAAGTCCACCCACCTTAAAAGTCACCCAGATGGAGAAAGACTTGGCTTAGGGGGAATCGAGAGGGCATCCAGCTGCTCCTTCATCATCCTTTTCTGCCAAAGTAGTTGAACAGAAGTGGAAGAGAAATGGGGGGAGGGGTTAGAGATAACTCCTCATTTAAATGCAGGGGGCAGCTTTTCGCGTGGGACCCAGCTGAAAAGTTTTTCTATTAAAATGCAAATGAAAGTAGAAACTGCAACTCCAGATTTCTCCAGGAAAAAAAATAAAATAACAGGAGGGATGGGGTCTTCAGGATCACGGGTTTGCTTCTTAAATAAGACCTGGGGAGGAGGCAGGGGGACATGTTATCTTGATGATGGGCTGATAGGCAGAGAGGAAGGGAGGAAGGTGGGTTTCGAGTCTTTCCTTCCTTATTTATTTAGAATGACTGGTTGCTCCGTGGTTTGGGTTGGTTTTTTGTTTTCAGGCAGTGGAAAGAGAAGGTGGCTTTGGGGGTTGGATTTAGAATCATCTTTGTGTGTGTGTGTGAGTGAGAGAGAGAGAGAGAGAAACAGACAGGGAGAGGGAGGGACAGACTGAGAGGGAGGGCGAGAGAGAGAGAGAGAGGAAGGGAGAGAAGGAGAGAGGGGAAGAGAGAGGGAGGGAGGAAGACAGAGAGAGGGAGAGATGGAGGGAGGGGGAGAGAGAAAGACAGAGAGAAAGGGAGGGAGAGAGAGGGAGGGAGAGAGAGATAGAGAGGGAGGAGGGGGAGAGGGGAGAGGGAGGGAGAGAGGGAGGGGACACAGAGAGAAAGACAGAGAAGGAGGGAGAGGGAGGGAGGGGAAGAGGGGGAGAGGAGGAGAGGGAGGGAGAGAGGGAGGAGGGGACACAGAGAGAAAGACAGAGAGAAGGAGGGAGAGGGAGGGAGAGAGAGAGAGAAACAGACAGAGGGAGGGAGGAAGAGACTGAGAGGGAGAGAGAGAGGGAGGGAGAGAAGGAGAGAGGAGAAGAGAGAGGGAGGGAGGAAGACAGAGAGGGAGAGATGGAGGGGGGGAGGTGGAAAGATAGAGAGAAAGGGAGGGAGAGAGAGAGACAGGGGGAGGAGAGAGGGAGAGGGAGGGAGAGAGGGAGGGAGGAGACATAGAGAGAAAGACAGAGAGAGGGAGGGAGAGACTGAGAGGGAGGGAGAGAGGGAGGGAGAGAAGGAGAGAGGGGAAGAGAGAGGGAGGGAGGAAGACAGAGGGGGGGAGAGATGGAGGGAGGGGGAGAGAGAAAGACAGAGAAAAAGGGAGGGAGAGGGTGGGAGGGAGAGAGAGAGAGAGAAAGAGAGAGAGAATGTAAAATAGAGATTGTGGGATAAAAATCAAGCTATCCATCCATCAATCCATCCAAACTTTAGTCCTTCCTTCCTTCCTTCCTTCCTTCCTTCCTTCCTTCCTTCCTTCCTTCCTTCCTTCCTTCCTTCCTTCCTGTTTCTCCTTCCTTTCTTCCTCTTCTCTTCCTTTCTCTTCTATCTTTCTTTCCTTTCTCTCTCCCTTCCCTTTTTCCTTCCTTCCTTCCTTCCTTCCTTCCTTCCTTCCTTCCTTCCTTCCTTCCTTCCTTCCTTCCTTCCTGTTTCTCCTTCCTTTCTTCCTCTTTCCTTCCTTTCTCTTCTATCTTTCTTTCCTTTCTCTCTCCCTTCCTTCCTTCCTTCCTTCCTTCCTTCCTTCCTTCCTTCCTTCCTTCCTTCCTCCTTTCCTTTCCTTTCCTTTCCTTTCTTCTTTTCTTCTTTTCTTCCTTCCTTCCTTCCTTCCTTCCCCTCCCTCCCATCCTTCCTGATCTTCTTTCCTTTCTCATCAAAACCAACCTTCCCTCCTTTCCTTTCCTTTCCTTTCCTTTCCTTTCCTTTCCTTTCCTTTCCTTTCCTTTCCTTTCCTTTCTTCTTTTCTTCTTTTCTTCCTTCCTCCTCTTCCTTTCTCTTTCTCTTCTCTTCTACCTTCTTGCCTGCCTGCCTTTCTCCCTCCCCTTTCAATTCGATGCTCATTTACATCAAGTAGGAGAACCCTGCTACTGACCATTTTCTGGGATCAAGAAATCTGTTGAACTGGAAATTATCCAATTAGGCTGGGTTCAGCTGCTAACACCTTCAGCTACCAGGCAAGAAAAGAGATCCGTAAAATTAAAAGTTATCTTGTCTTGCATATTGAACAACTGCAAACCTATAGGATTTTGGTTCGGTCTGTTGGGTGAAGGCGTGGATATTTCTTTGATTAGCCAAGTGGCTAATTTATTTCTTTATTCATAAAATTAGTATGAACTTTATCATGAAGTTTTGAAGTAAGTTTTCAAGATAACTCTAACAGTTAACTAACACACATTCCTGTTTAAACAACTATTTAAATAGTTGTAATAAATAGTTGTTTTATCTTTGTCTGAAGTGGTGTAGAGTTTCTTGCCTGGGCAGGGGGTTGGACTAGAAGACCTCCAAGGTCCCTTCCAGCTCTGTTATTCTATTCTATTCAGTGTTGTTTTGAAAAAGCTTGGCAAGTCCCATCGTCCTTTGAATGAATAACCTCTGGTCTTCTGTTTTCATCAGGCCCCCTCACCCTTTTCAGGGTGTTGCTGTTCCATTCAATTTCGCTTTCTTTTTCCTTTCTTTTTTTCCTTTTTAGATGCTGTCTCTTTCTGACCTCAGGCCAAAGCAAGGACCGATATCGGGCGGTACCCAGGTCACGATCACGGGCAAAAACCTGAATGCGGGAAGCAACGTTTCCGTTATGTTTGGAGAATATCCTTGCCTTTTCCACCGGTAAGTTGGGGGAAAGAGCGAGGACGATACAGGCAGTTCTCCACTTACAGCCATTCTTTTAGTGACCATTCAAATGTACCATGGCATTGAGAAAAGTGACTTATGACCGATCTTCCCACTTACGATCACACAGTTTTCTTCCTCCTCTTCCTCCTCCTCGTCCTCCTCTTCCTCTTCTTCTTCCCACTTACGATCACACAGTCATCTTCTTCTTCTTCCTCCTCTTCTTCCTCTTCTTCTTCTTCCCATTTATGATGACACAGTCATCTTCTTCTTCCTCTTTTTTCTCTTCCTCTTCCTCCTCCTTCCTCTTCTTCTTCCTCTTCCCACCTACGATCACACAGTCATCTTCTTCTTCCTCCTCTTCCTCTTCTTCTTCTTCCCATTTATGATCACACAGTCATCTTCTTCTTCCTCTTTTTTCTCTTCCTCTTCCTCCTCTTCCTCTTTCTTCTTCTTCTTCCTCTTCCTCCTTCTTCCTCTTCTTCTTCCTCTTCCCACTTACGATCACACAGTCATCTTCTTCTTCCTCCTCTTCTTCTTCCTCTTCCTCTTCTTCCTATTTATGATCACAGTCAACTTCTTCTTCCTCTTTTTTCTCTTCCTTCTCTTCCTCTTTCTTCTTCTTCTTCCTCCTCTTCTTCCTGTTCCTCCTCCTTCCTCTTCTTCTTCCTCTTCCCACTTATGATCACACAGTCATCTTCTTCTTCCTCTTCTTCCTCTTCCTCTTCTTCTTCTTCTTCTTCTTCTCCCCCCCCCCCCCAATAATCCCTTGCGGGGTGGAATCTGGGCAACCGAATGGAGCTAGCAGACTGTTAAATGGCCGGATGCCCTTCCTGTCACCAATGCGGAGTTGTATTCAGCAGATATATCCTCATTGTGCCCAGAGAGAGAACTATCTGCCTCTACCTAGGATCGAACTCACAGCCTCCTGATTGTGAGGCAAGAGCTCCACCTCTAGGCCACCGCACCACTCTGTTTACGATTTACGATAGGAGGAAGCCGGATTCACTTAACTGCCGTGTGACTAACTTAGCAACTGCAATGATTTGTTTAACAACGGGGGGCCAAGAAAGGTGATAGAATGGGACGAAGCTCCCTTCACAACTCTCTCGCTTGGCTTACACTCAGGCTATCTCTGCCGAACAAAACTCCGCATCGGCGACAGGAAAGGCATCCGGCCAGTCAACACTCAGCTCCATTCAGTTGCCCACACTCCATCCCGCAAGGGATTACGAGGTCATTAAAAGGAGATGATGACTAAGCAGCTGGTCATTAAGCGAGGACTCCTTGTATTGCCATTTTGCACATCCGATGAAGCCAGCTGCAACTCCCAAAAGCGTAAGCCTTTTTTTTAAATGTTAGTGTAGAGGAGGGAAAGCCAACAGACTTCTGATTTTTGCTATTTCTATGTTGGTGGAAAAAGCCTTGATGTTCCCTGGGGAAAAAAAAAACCCCAAGGCAGATGATCGGAGAAGCTCCATAAAGCATCTCCTGGGTCAACTACATTACTGATATTTGGAGGAAGCCCTCTCTGGGGGCCAGGGGGAGGGGCTGGGCATGCACAGGGGGCTGTCAAAATCTGTGGGAAGGTGTTCTGACCCATGCCCTTTCCCAACAAATCAAACACAATCCAAAAGGAACAAAAACCTTGTAATGCTTTTGCAAAATAATTAGCTGTGATTAAGCACAAGCCTTGCCAAACTGTGCGAGGCTTGCCAAAAGATAACAGACAAGAAATAATTTGCAAAATAAGAATCTTCAAATGCAAACTCAGGATACTGGAATGTCCACAAGGCTGGAGTTTCAGAACGTCTTTGCCTTCTGCAAAGTACGTTTGTTTCACAGCTGGCTTTTATCTTCTTTGAAGGAGGTGCCATTACCTTGCAGCCTTACTCCTGAGTTGCCCATGCTGTTGTAACTGCTCTTTCCTACAAACAATCTTGCGTGCACGCACACTTGGCACAGGCTCCTTGGGAACCTCCTCATCACTGCTGCCAACCCCCACAATCTCTGAAGGCAGCAGTCCGCTCCCTAATGATCCTGGCCCCTCATCTGAGTCCTCGCTCTCCTCAGCCATCCGCCCCTGCGGCCGGCTAGCCACAATGGAAGGCCAATGTGACATTGCAACACCTGCCAGCTTGCAGAGTGTGAGGCTCGCGGACTGACGACGGCTCTGCTTGTCTCCTGGATTTGCGTTCTTCCTGGCTTAAATGACCCCAGACATTCCACCTACATCAAATGTGAGGCTGCAGAGAGCTTTGGTGGATGAGTTGCTGGACTCTCTTCTTGAGAGTCGTTGAGGCCACTTGGGAGGTTTGTCTGTGCCCTCTGGGTCACCTGAATAGTGCAAATGGGTGTGGAACCTTCTTAGGACTGTTGAAAGGACCGTGTTGTAAAAAGAGAGATGGGGGTCTCATATCCAGGGGTGGGATTCAAAATCCCAGCAACCAGTTTGCGGCCCGGTTACTGGGTGGGTGTAGCCATAGTGGGCGTGGCCTACTGGAACCTCTGGGAGGGCCATTTTTTGCCTGGCGGAGGCTTCCCTCGGGCCTCTGGGAGGGTGATAACGGCCTCCCCCGGGCTCCAGAGGGCCCCCAGAAGCCAGAAACAGGCCCATTTCCGGACTTCCAGAACTTCCGGTTCGGCCCACTTTTTGCCCTCTCAAAGACTCCACGCAGTCCCTGAACTTACCTGAATCTAAAGCAGGCCGCATGGAGACTCCTGGGAGGGGTGGGCTGGGCAAGGCCAGCTGGTCAGTTTAACTACCAGTTCAGCAAACCAGATATAAATTTAACATCCGGTTCACCCAAACCGGTCTGAACCAGTAGAATCCCATCCCTGGTCCTATCCCTCCTCCTCTGTTGGGGGAGGATTGTTCAATCTTAACATAGATGGCTTCTTTGACCCCTCTTTCAAACTATTGGGCCTCTCTGCCCAAAATGGGGACTTTTCGGTCTTTAAAAGAGGGCACAGAATAGCCTCCAAGTGGCCTCAATGACTCTCAGAGAGAGTACTAACGACCAGATGACTGCAAAGAATAGAAATCCTTCCATTCTCTGCCATTCAGTCAGAGCCAAAGAAGCTTCTTGGATGAGAATCGAAATGTCTTCGAGGAAAAACCACAGAAGACCAGCTTGTGTTTTGAAAAAGCACCTTTGGGACAAGCATAGCCTGGATGATGGAGAATCTCCCCATGACTCTCTTCTTGAGAGTCGTTGAGGCCACTTGGAGGTTTATTTGTGCCCCCCGGAATGGTGCAAATGGGTGTGGAATCTGGTTGGAACTGCTGAAAGGACGGTGTTGTTAACAGGGGAAGGGTGGTGTCTGTTCAGTGTATTGCAGTGTAAATTCAGCGCCAGAAAAGTAAACACAGATGGCTGAGGCTTCATCTCACTTCTTTATAAACACATAAAGTAAATTTTACAAGCCAGCTGTAGATTTCTCCAACATGGAGCAAACTCAAGCAGAAGCAGACGTGTTACAGGTTCAGAGCAGAACAGCAACTCAACTTCAGCAGACAAGCAAGCTAGTTAGTTTCTCTTTCACTTATAGAACTGAGCCAGAACAGAGATAAATCACGCCCAGATTCACTCTTTAAGTTTCAGCCCTCAACTCAGCTCTCATTGGCTGACCTTGTTACTAAGCTCTATTCTAGTTCATGAATATACTCTGACAGTGTCCTATCCCTCCCTCTCTGTTGAGGGAGGGTCTGTTCAGTCTTAACATAAATGGCCTCTTTGACCCCTCTTTCAAACCAGCGGTCCTCTGTGGGCTTTGCAGTTTTCTAAAGAGAGCGCAGATAAACCTCCAAGAGGCCTCAACGACTCCCACAGAGAGCACTTAATGACCAGATGACTGCGAGGAATATAAACCTTTCCCTTCTCCGCCATTCCATCAGAACTGAAGAAGCTTCTTGGACGAGAAGTGAAATGTCTTCAAGGGGAAAAAAAATAAAAATTCCAGTTGTATTTTGAAAATTAACCTTTGGGATAACAACCGTGACCGACCGGAGGACTCAACCTCTCCACAGACTTTTCCAACGTTTTCTAAAGCCGGTTTAACTTTCTTTCCTTTTCCTGACAGGAGAACGGCGGAATACATCATTTGCAACACTACAGCTTTTGGGAACGATATGGAGAAGAACGCGGTGGAGGTAACCGTGAAGGTGGACAAGGCCACGCTGCAGAAGGAGATGGAGAAGGCTAAGACGCACAAGGAGCTCAAGTTTAAATACATGGAGGACCCGACCATTTTGAGAATCGAACCCGAGTGGAGCATTGTTAGGTAAATGAGGTGATTGAGGAAGGAGGGTCCTTGATGAGGTACAGGTCTCAGGGTGGGAGCGATTGAGAAGTATTTCAAGGAAAGAAGGTAGAGAGAGGCAAAGAAAGTGGACTAGCTTGTGGAGAGTTGTGTTTGTCCTATATATTCCAGCATATAGGACTCATTTTAGGGTACATTTTCGCTAATCTCGAAGGGGGTAAGTGCCACTTATAGAACATTTTATATGCATGTTCTTTGTATGTTGCTATTTTTTTTAATTTGTTGTTTCTATTCCATACAGTGTCCCAGTCTGATAACTTTATATTATGACCAATATTTTGGCCCCATGAGATCATGCATCCTTTCGCTACTTCTTCTTCTAAATTTACTTCTAGGAGATAAATTTTGTAAATTTTGGCAATATTTGTCCTATATATTCCAGACCAGAGGTCGCCAACCTTTTGGACCTCAGGGACCACTAAACTCATAATTTTAGATCCCAGGGACCACTAACCGGTTCTGTGGGCATGGGCTAATTTGCGTGTGTGGCTTGGTGGTCATGTGACTGGCTGGGCATGGCTTGTATGTAAATATTATAAATATTTATATAAATATTGAATTTTTTATTAAAAAAAGAGCAACTTTTAACTAAAATCAGGCAAAGCAGGCAGGCAGATTGAGTTGCTCACAGAATCATTCAGTGATCTATCTATCTGCCATTGGCTACCTGAGTCTGTCACATAAAATTTCCTTGCTGTGAGTTTGCACTGAATAATAGAACCTTCAATCCTAAGGGAGGTTCGGCTGTGCTTAAAAGCAGAGCCAAAGATCTAACGACTAGCTAGAAAACAAGAAATCCAACCATTTCCTGCTTCCTAGCTAATCTAAATCTCCCGGCACAGCAGAACAGCTGATGGTCAGTTCCAGATCACCATGAATTCCAGGCGGAAGCTCTTCACCCCAATGGCAATACTTTCATTTATTAGAAACGTTGGCCCAGAGGAAGCCCTCTCAAAAGCAGAGATCAGCCGCTTCTTAGGATTCCTCAACTTTGGTGACTTTAAGATCGGTGGACTCTCAGAATTCTTGAGCCAACATCTTCTTTCCATCAACTCCTTCTCCTCCACCCTCTCCTTCTCTTTCACCTCTTTTCTACTTCTCCTCCATCTCTTTCATCTCCTCCTTCACTCCTTCCCCTCCTTCCCCTTCTCCACCTCCACCTCCACCTTCTCCTTTTCATCTCTCTTCTCGTCCATCTCCTCACCTCCTTTCTCCTTCACCACCTTCTCCTTTCTCCTTCTCCTCACTTTTCTGGTCCTTCTCTTCCTTCCCCTCCTTCTCCCTCATCTCCTTCTCCTTTCTCCTCTTCCTTCTTCTCCTTTTTTCTTTTCCTCCTCCTCTTCTTTCTCCTCCCTCCTTCTCCTCTTCTACTTTTAGCTTCTCCTCCTCCTTCTTCACCTCCTCCTCCTTCTCCTCCTCCATTTCTACTTTCTCCTTCTCTTTCTTTTCCTTCTCCTTCTCTTCCTCTTCTTCCTCCTCTTCTTCCTTCTCCACCATCTCCTCCTCCTCCTCTCATTTTCCCAAGAGTTAAGTTTTTGCAATTTTCATGAAACAGTTTCAGAAAATGTTTGCCCTGCCCTTCCTTCCTTCCTTCCTTCCTTCCTTCCTTCCTTCCTTCCTTCCTTCCTTCCTTCCTTCCTTCCTTCCTTCCTTCCTTCCTTCCTTCCTTTCTTTCTTTCTTTCTTTCTTTCTTTCTTTCTTTCTTTCTTGTTGAGAGAAAAGGACTGGTCCAAAATCACTCTCAACTGGTTTTAGGCTTAAGTTTTTAGCCTTGTTGCTTTCACTAGTTCACCAAACTCTTTTAATTCCAAGCCAGTAGATTCACACACCAGCCAGTGACAGGAACTTCAACATATCTGAACAGTTCTAGAAACTGGGAATCGAAACTCACCCTGTCCTTGGAGGACATATGAATGGAGAAGTCATTTCCCTCCCCCAACCCATGATATTTTTATAGGTGCTCATTCGGTCTCATTATTGTATTAATTTGCATTTTAAAAGGCCTTCCAGTTTTGCATAGGCAGAATTGTTCCCATTTGGTTTCAAAGTACACATTTTAAAAATGAGTCTTGAGAAGGTTTGAGCCGAGGTCTGAAATTCTGAGAAAAGATACATTCTTAAAAGTCCTTGCATGCATTAGTAAATAATAAATGTGTACAAGGAGCATTCTGTAAGTAAAAACAGCTTTTAAAACTGCATATATTAGGAATATGTGCATACAAATGCAGATGAATTGAAGGAGGGGGTGTCTAAAAAAACAGTGCAAAACAATACAGGATTGAGTTAAGGTAAGATGAGGAGAAAATGAGAACAGAAATAAACTGAAATTCAGACATCTCTCTACGTCTAATTATATCTCAGAGTTTTTAAAAAAATCTTCATTCCCCTTAGTTTAACAGATTTGGGGATACATTTATTTCAAAAAAAAAATCTATCTAAAGGAGCTTTCAGCTGTTAAGAGGACAGATTGTGATGATTATAGCAGAATAAATTCAAGCCTGTGCTATATTTATGTTTTTTTCATTTAAAAAAAAAACAAGACTATTTTTTTTTTCTTAGAGAGTAATTGCTCTTGAGAGGCAGGATCACTCCAAATTTTTCAATTTGGTAAAAGTCTCCAGCTTTCAGCAACCCCATTGCTGCATTTATTTTGCATCAATTAAAAGTTTTGCAAACTTCAGCAAACTCCGAACTTCCTTTTATTACCATGGTCTCAGAGGTGGGATTCAAAAAATTTTAACTACTGGTTCTGTGGGTGTGACTTGGTGGGTGTGGTGTGGCTTGGTGAGCATGGCTTGGTGGGCATGGCAGGGGAAGGATACTGTAAAATCTCCGATCCCTCCCCACCCCACTAATCTGCCTTCCAGCTCCGTTCTCCTGGGCAAAGCAACCAAAGAAAACCCAGCTGATCAACTGGGACTCGGGAAGCAGAGAATAGAGGGGGCCAGGGCCAGTCAGGGGGGATTTGCCGGTTCTCCAGTCCACTCAAAATTTCCACTACTGGTTCTCGAGAACTAGTCAAAACCAGCTGAATTCCACCTCTGGGAAGGATACTGCAAAATCCCCTTCCCTCCCCACCCCATTAACCTGCTTTCCAGCTCTGTTCTCCTGTGCAGGGCAACCAAAGAAGACCCAGCCGATCAGCTGGGACTCGGGAGGCAGAGAAGAGATGGGGGTAGGGCAAGTTAGAGGTGGGGTTTGCTGGTTCTCTGAACTACTCAAAATTTCCACTACCGGTTCTCTAGAACCGGTGAGAACCGGTTGAATTCCACCTCTGGAAAGGATACTGCGAAATCCCCATTCCCTCCCCACCCCATTAGTCTGCTTTCCAGCTTTGTTCTCCTGTGCAGGACAACCAAAGAAGACCCAGCCAATCAGCTGGGACTCAATGGGAGGCAGAGAAGAGATGTGGGTGGGGCCAATCAGAGATGGGATTTGCCGGTTCTTCGAACTACTCAAAATTTCCACTACTGGTTCTCCTGAACTGGTCAGAACTGGCTGAATTCCACCTCTGCATGGTCTCTTCTTGATAGGGGACCTT
Organism: Bungarus multicinctus; assembly: GCA_023653725.1. Lineage (NCBI taxonomy): Eukaryota > Metazoa > Chordata > Lepidosauria > Squamata > Elapidae > Bungarus > Bungarus multicinctus. The sequence goes on along the minus strand of CM042848.1, from coordinate 79,347,092 downwards.
AAAACAGTTTCAGTTTCCTTTAGCTGTCTTTGCAACATCCTAACTTTACAGGTAGTCCCCGAGTTATGACCACAGGGGAACCCGAAATTTCTGTCATTAAGTGAGACATTTCTGAAGTGAGTTTGGCCCCATTTGTCAACCTTTCTTGCCTCAGTTGTTAAGTGAATCACTGCAGGTGATAAATTTGTTAACCTGGTTGTTAAGTGAATCTGGCTTCCCCATTGACTTGACTCATCAGAAGGGACATAAATACATGCCAGTTTCCAAGCATCCACATTTTGATCATGTGATATGTTGTAAGAGTGACAAATAGCCGTAAGTTCACTTTTTTCAGTGCTAACATTGTAACTTTGAACGGTGGCCAAATGAACTGCTATAACTCGAGGACGTGGTTGTATTGCGCAGCGTCATTCCTTACTGAGAAATTCAATCAACTCATTAAAATTCAAGAACATAACTTTCCTCTAAACGAGCATTTCCCAGCTTTGTCAGTTTTAGGGTGGGTGAACTTCAATTCCCAGTGTCAGCTTTGGAAGCCATATTAAGACCAGATGCTCCCACACTGCTACATTTGATCTTGGGAAAGTGGGAGGGGGGAATTTCTTGGAGTGTATGTAGTTAGACATAACAACATTCTTTTTCTAATTCAAGGTCATGTTATTTCTGCACCTGGGTGAGAGGAGGGGTTTGGAGGGTGATTGGGGCATGTGATGTGATGGTGGGTGTAGGGGGGTGGATTTGTAGTTTTTACTTATTGCAAGGAAACCTGGAACTTTCAGATTCGGGATTCCCCAGTTGGGCCAGTTACTATCCAAATAAAGAGGAACTTTTGAGAAGTTGTCTGTCTCTGAGTTACTCGGTGGAGTGGAGATTTGCTGGAATGTTGACATTATCCCGAATCTGAACACTGACAGATTTTATCCCAGGTTTTATGGCTAGCTGGGGAATTCTGGGAGTTGAAGTCTACCCGTCTTAAAGTTGCTGAGGTTGAGAAACACTGCTCTAAACAAACATTCATAGCTGGGGATTCAAGTACTAAGTGTTTTCACCCCCACTTTCAATTGGCTAAAATTGGGCTGTAACCACACATTCCACATTCTACATTCCACATTCTACCTCTGGATGCTTCATTTCCAAACAGCTGGCATGGAGGTACTTGGTTTCTTCTATTCCTAGTTGGTTGACCTGTTAGACTTTTGTCCTTGAATTTGCCTAATGGTCAAATTTGTGTGTGTGTGTGTGTGTGTGTGTGTGTGTGTGCAAATGAAGCAATGTAACAAATGAAATTCCTCTGGCCAGTTGCTCCCAACCAGTGAACGTATATGGTCTACATTCAGTGCATTGTATGCTCTTAGGTCAAACTGAGAATGAATGAATGAATGAATGAATAGGTCAGTCAGTCAATCAAGTCAATGAACCAATCAATGAATCTATGAATCTATGCGTGAATCTATGAATAAATAAATAATGAATGAATGAAGTCAATTAACCAACCAATCAACAAATCTATGAATGAATGGCTGAATGAATGAATGAATCTATGAATGAATGACTGAATCTATGAATGACTGAATGAACAATCAATCCATAAATCCAGGAATGAATGAATGAATGAATCATCAACCTATGAATCTATTAACGAATCAATCAAGACAATCAGCAAATCAGTCAATGAATCTATAAATGACTGAATCTATGAATCTATGCATGAGTCTCATGAATGAATAGTAAATGAATCTGTGAATAAATCAATCATGTCAATCAAATCAGTCAATCTATAAATTCATGACTGAGTGACAATTAATCTATGCATGAATCTATGAATAAAGGAATGAATCAACGATATAATTACCATTTGGAAATTGTTGAATTAACTCTACTTGTGTAAATCAATGGATGAGGCTAGGAATAGACTGATTTTTAGTGTCTGGCCAGAATTTCAGTTTTTATTTTGTTTCATTGAAAGACACGGATTGATTCCCCCTCTGAATTTGACATTGCTGCCTTCACTTTCAGAAACATCCATGGAGATGGGTTGCAAGGTTCCTGCTAATTTTTTTTTCTTTTTCTTCTTCTTCTTTATCCATCAGTGGAAATACACCTGTTACGGTTTGGGGCACTAACCTGGATCTCATCCAGAACCCTCAGATCCGGGCCAAGTACGGTGGGAAAGAACAGGTCAATGTGAGTTGATTTAATCGAAAAATGGGATATTCAAAGGCTGAACATGGGAAACTTAGGAGGTTGATTGTCTCCCACCCCCTCAAATGAGATCAGCGCCATCTTTGTTATTCTTCTGCAAGTCCCTCAAGATGTATGGAAACTTATCAAGGGGAGATCCAACCTAGAACTAAAGAGAAATCTCCTAACCGTGAGAACAATCAATCAGTGGAATGGCTTAGCTCCAGAAGTTGTGGGTGCTCCAAAACTGGAGGTCTTCAAGAACAACCATTCATCCAGAATAGTATAGAGTCTCCTGCTTGAGCAGAAGAGGGGGTAGACTTACTATTCTGTTAAAACCTGGTTATGTCACCAGGCCTGAGAATCTCAGAGAACCAGGGATACTCCTAGATCAAGGGTCTTCAAACTTGGCAGGTTTAAGTCTTGTGGACTTCCAACTCCCAGAATTCCTGAGCTAACATGACTGGAGGAGGAATTCTGGGAGTTGAAGTCCACAAGTCTTAAAGCTGTCGACTTTGAAGACCCCTGTCCTAGCTGGTTCCATTGCAGGTGATCTTTGACACTCTCTCAGTGTTGTTTGAATTCCGACTTGCTCCAAGGAAGACCATGTCTTCACTTAACAGCCCAAAGTCTGTAGAGATTCTCAATCATCCAGGTCAAGGTTGTCCCAAAGGTGCTTTTTTCAGGAGGCAACTGGACTTTCTCATTTTTTTCTTTTGAAGACGTTTTGCTTCACATCCAAGAAGCTTCTTCAGCTCTGAATGAATAGTGGACAATGGAAGGATTGATATTCCTTGCAGACAGCTGGTCGTTTGCATCCTTTTAGAGGGCTGTTGAGGCCACTTGGAGGTTTCTCTGTATCCTCAGGGAGTCCCTGGGTCCTTACAGCCCAAAGCTTCCTTCTGAATATGTGTGCAGATCTGGGAATGAATTCCCACTCTTTGCAGTGCTCATTATAGACACCGTTGCAATGCATTCTTCTTTTCTAATGTTAGAAGAACGAGATTGTTCCTCAACCTTCTTCCTTGCTCTCCGTTTCAGGCCTGTGAAGTTCAGAACGAGACGGAAATGGTCTGCCAGGCTCCGGCCTTGACGGTGGACCCGAATAACCAGTCTGATCTCGCCGAACGGCCGGATGAATTCGGCTTTGTCTTGGACAACGTCTTCTCCTTGTTGATCCTCAACAAGACCAACTTCACCTACTACCCAAACCCTGTCTTTGAGGCCTTCAGTCCCCCCGGGATTTTGGAACTGAAACCTGGAACCCCTTTGATCTTGAAGGTATGGGGGCAAGGATGACGCAATGCAGGTAGACTTCGGCTTACAACCAGGTCTTACAACCGCAACTGTGCCCAACATTTCCATTCATAAGCAAGGCAGTTGTTAAGTGGCGGTGCCCCTTTTTACGATCTTTTTTTGTTGTTGTTGTTAAGCAAAACGCTGCAGTTGTAAAGTGGTTGTTAAACAAATCCGGCTTCCCCCCATTGACTTTGCTTGTCAGAAGCTGGTCACAAAAGGGGATTGTTTGTGTTCTGACCCAGCTCCCCAAACCCCCTGTATTTAAATCAATTTAAATTAGAAATGCTGGTGGCCATGGCAAAAAAAAAATTCTCTCTCAACACAGGTTAACAAGTCTATCCGGCTCTTCCATCCCGCGGACCAGCCCATAGATTTCCACTGCTCTCCTTTCCTCTGCCTTCTGCGCATTTGCACTTCAGGCACTGGAACCAGCTATTCCTCCTCTTCCTCATCAGGCACCTCCAGACTGGGTGGCTGTTGACTCTCCACCTGAGGGCTGACAGATGGCCCTCTCTCTCTCACACACACACACACTGTCTCTGTCTCTGTCTCTGTCTCTGTCTCTCTCTCTCTCTCTCTTTCTCTGCCATCTTCATTCCCTCTTCCTCCTCAGAGCTCTCGGGTTGCCCTGATGCTGACCGTGACCCCCACACCTCCTCTTCCTCCTCCTCCTCTGATTCGGCTGCTGGAGAGGCTGACAAATGACAGGCCAAAGCAACAGTATGATTCCAGGACATTGCAACTGTCATAAGTGTGAGAAATGGTCCTAAGTCACTTTTTTCTAACTTCGAACGGACACTAAGTGAGTGGTTGTAAGTCGAGGACTACCTCTTTGGAAATCCTTTCCAGACCTTTGACAAGGAGCAAACTCTGGCCAAGCAGCTAGATTTAAAGAAAAAACAAACAACCAGTAAATTCAGGGTGTGGACCAGTGGTGGGATTCAAATTTTTTTACTACTGGTTTTATGAGCGTGACTTGGTGGGCGTGGTGTAGTTTGATGGGTGTGGCTTAGTGGGCGTGGCTTGGTGGGCATGGCATGGGAAGGATATACTGCAAAATCCCCATTCCCTCCCCACCCCACTAACCTGCTTCCCAGCTCCGTTCTCCTGTGCAGGGCAACCAATGGAGACCCAGCCGATCAGCTGGGACTCAATGGGAGGCAGAGAAGAAATGGGGTTGGTGGGGCCAGTCAGAGGTGGGATTTGTTGGTTCTCCGAACGACTCAAAATTTCCGCTACCGGTTCTCCAGAACTGGTCAGAATCGGCTGAATACCCACCTCTGGTATGGACTTCTTGCCATCTTTTATGTTAAAATATTTATTTAAATGCATTCGCTAACCAATATACAGTAGACTCCATGGAGTTTGTTGGGCTGTCTCAGGTGTTCCCCCACTTACAACCATTCATTCAGTTGACATTCAAGGTTACAGTGACACGGAAAAAAGTAAGTTACAAACGGTCCTCATACTTACGACCATGGCAGCACCCCCGTAGTCGCGTGATTGGAATTCCGGTGGTTATATTACTTACGACAATTTCACATCCCAAGGTCGTGGGATTCCCACTTGTGACCTCCCCAGCTGACTTTCAATAAGCAATTTCTCATTGATTCATCCCTTATTGGCCGAGTTGTCAGGGCTTCGGCAGATGGTTACCCCCATTTAAATCATGAGTCTCTAGCCGAACTTCCAAAACTTAAAGAAGATTTATTAGGAGTAAACATGCTGGCACTGCCTGGATGTAGCCGACTCTGAGACCCATCATTCATTGTCAACCTTGACCCTGGTTTCCCCCCTGCCCCCTGGGTATATCGTAATTCATATCCTCCAATGGGATACATCCATAGCCCAGAGCCATCAATCATGCTCTCGAGTTAGAATTTTGCATGGAATAAACTTCAGTCACCTAGTTACTATCTTTGAAAACATTTATGGAATGCAACTCTAAAAAGACCATAGAAATATTTTATGAGTTGACATTAGTTATTTATTACTGATTGATTAATTTATTAAATTTATATGCTGCTAATCTCCCTGTCCACCCATGTGGTTTCTCTTGGCCTAGGGGAAGAACTTAACCCCGCCGGTGGCGGGAGGGAACGCTAAGCTGAATTACACCGTGTTGATTGGGGAAAAGCCCTGCGTAGTTACGGTCTCTGATGTCCAGCTGTTGTGTGAATCCCCAAATCTTACAGGACGACATAAAGTTACGGTAAGGAATACTGCCAGTGTGTTATAGAGCTAAGGCGATTTTCTTTTACCCTAAAAATAATCAATCAAAAAGTCAATTGTACCTTGGAACCTGGAGAATAATGTTCTCGTTGCAAAGAGAACAAAACGACACAATTTCTCTCTTTTTGTTTTTGCATAATTTATTGTCTGTCACTTATTCTTGCATAGCAAGTAGATAGATAGAATTCTTTTATTGGCCAAGTGTGATTGGACACACAAGGAATTCGTCTTGGTGCAAATGTTCTCAGTGGACATAAAAGAAAAGATACATTTATCAAGAATCATAAGGTACAACACTTAATGATAGTCATAGGGTACAATAAGCAATCAAATCATACTAGGAAACAGTCCATATTGGTCGCAAGGATATAAGCGACAAAGTTACAGTCATACAGTCACAAGTGGGAGGGGATGGATGATAAGGAGTGATGAGAAGATTAACAGTAATAGCAGTGCAGACTTTGTAAATAGTTGGACAGTGTGGAGGGAATTATTTGTTTAGCAGAGTGATGGCATTTGGAAAAAACTGTCCTTGTGTCTAGTTGTTCTGGTGTGCAGTGCTCTATAGCATCATTTTGAGGGAAGGAGTTGAAACAGTTTATGTCCGGGATATGAGGGGTCTGTAAATATTTTCCCAGCCCTCTTTAGTAAAGGGAAGAGACTTACTTTTAATATCAGTTTTAATAGCCTTAATATTTTAGATGCTAAAATTTCAACAGGGAACTTCCTGTGTTGATACCATCACCCCTTGAATCATGAGTTCTAGTGACTTCATCTTTCACCAGAAGAAGTGAATAGAAGGGGTCTTGACCTTATCAAGTTAGATTTCTGGAGCCTTTCTCAGCCTTGGCTCATTTAAGAGGAGTGGGACTTCAACTCCCAGGATTCCCCAGCCAGCATGGACCATGAGGACTTGTGACTTTTGTCTTTTAACAAGGAGTAGAGAATGTAAGACGTGGGGCTTGAGCTTAGCAAGTGAGATTAGTGCAGTGTTTCACAACACTGACCCCTTTAAGAGGTGTCTGTGTGGACTTAAAATTCCCAGGATTCTCCAGCCAGCATGGACCATGAGAACTAGTAGCTTCATCTTTCTCAACGTTTTATTTTATTCAGAAGATTAAAATGCAAAATCCCAAAGAAAAACCAAAACTCAACAAAAACATTTGAAAACGTGAATTAAAAAGAGCAAAAGAGAGAAACACATCTAGGTTTGTGCATGTGCGTGCGTGCGTGTGTGTGTGATTTCATCTTTCACAAGGGGAAGACCATGAGATCTAGTGACTTCGTCTTTCACCAGGAGAAGTGAATGCTAGAAGTGGGTCTTGACCTTATCAATTTGGATTGCTGTAGTTTTTCTCAGCCTTGGCTCCCTTAAGAGGAGTGGGACTTCAACTCCCAGGATTCCCCAGCCAGCGTGGACCATGAGATGGAGTGATTTGCTGGCTAGGGAATGCTGGGAGTTGAAGTCCCACACCTCTTAAAAGGGTCAAGGTTGATTTAGTCCTTCGCTCTCGCCACAGGCTCGTGTTGGAGGCATGGAGTTCTCTCCCGGCATGGTCAACATCTCCTCAGACAGTCCGCTCAGCCTGCCCGCCATTGTCAGCATCGCCGTGGCTGGCGGCCTGCTCATCATCTTCATCGTGGCCGTCCTGATCGCCTACAAGCGGAAGTCTCGGGAAAGCGATCTCACGCTCAAGAGGCTGCAGATGCAGATGGACAATCTGGAGTCCAGGGTGGCTTTGGAGTGCAAGGAAGGTACTACAAGGCCGAAGGGATTACCTGTTCTGACCTAGGCTTCCCAAAATCACGAAGCAGACTCCTTGTCCCGACAAAACCCCTTTTATTTAGGCTAATGTGAATCCCTATCATTCACATCCAGCAAAGTCCCTGGCAAACAGTCTTTCAAGGGTGAATTGTAGGCTTGGATTGAATTGAATTATCAGGCTTGGAGAGTTGCCAGGCTGATAGCTTCCAAGCACCACGCTGTAGCAGAAAATATTTGGCAAGGAATTACAAACAAATCTTCACACTAATTAAATGAACCAATTGTCTCCTTTTTCGCTCCTCCTTTTTCACTCCTCTTTATTCCCTATGGGAGGGGCCATTCACCATCCACCTGAGCCTTTACTCCCGAGTCGACCCTTGTTCCTTAACTGTTCCCTTCTCCTGGCAGCTCTGTGCATGTGCACAATGGGAACAGGCTCCAACTGTTCTTTTTCCCCACTGATCTCCAACTCTGAAGGCAGCTGATAATTGTCAGACGGCCCTGGCCCTATCTCTGCCTCCGACTCAGAGCCCTCCTCAGAGCCTTCCCCAGACCCTTCGTCTGGCAGCTCTGTGCATGTGCACAATGGGAACAGGCTCCAGCTGTTCTTTTTCCCCACTGATCTCCAACTCTGAAGGCAGCTGATAATTGTCAGACGGCCCTGGCCCCATCTCTGCCTCTGATTCAGAACCCTCGTCAGAGCCTTCCCCAGACTCCAGGACTGGCCCATATTCCTTCCCAACCTCTTCACTGTCTCAGTCGGCCGCCAACTCCACTAGCCGCTGGCAGGCCACAACATTACCAAGGCTTCAGATAAATTGCTGATGGCCCTGTGAGGTAGTCCAGATAGGAAGCACGCCCAGTTGAGCTAATTCTACTCTAGTGTAAGGTGACATTAACAGAATCTTGCAAGTCTGAAGGGACATTTTCTTTCAGACTTCCCTCCGCCTGTATAGTTTAAGATACTAGGGAGGTGTTCTGACTCAAACCTTGTTCCAAGGAAACAAACATGAAACAGAGGTAACAGCAAAACCTTTTAATGATTCTTTACAAATTCCGTTCCTTCATGGTTAAAAGGCTGTTTCAGACTAATGGTCTCTGATAAGAACGAGCCTTGCCAAAGTGGTGCAAGGCTGCCAAGAACACTAGATAAAGTTGCCAAGAAATATTTCAAACCCAAAGAGTCTCCAAACACCAACCAAGAGATTCTGAACGTCCACAAGGTTTGAGTGCAAAAACTTCTTTGCTTCCTGCAAAGAACTCCCGTTTCTCAGTTGGCTTTTATCTCTTAAGGGAGGGGCCATTACCTTGCAGCCTTACTTCCGAGTCCTTTGAGCAGCCTGCAGGGACGTGCACTTCGCACAGGCTCCTCGGGGACCTCTTCATCACTGTTGCCAGCCTCCACAATTTCCGAAGGCAGCACTCCACTCCCTGATGGTCTTGACCCCATCCCTGCATCACACGCAGGCCCCTCATCTGGGTTCTCGCTCTCCGAGACCTCAGCCCTCTGCACCTGCTGCCAGCGAAACACAACAGGAAATTCCAATGGCTTTCCTCCCAGCCTCCCTTGGTCACATGACTGCATTGGGCACTTGGTAACCAGCCCACATTTATCCTTGTTTGCAACACCCCCATGGTCATGCGACTACAAGTTACGACGTTTTTGCCAAAAGTCAGCATGTACTTCCAGTTCCTGAAAACATATTGGGTTTGCTTAACAATCGCCCCATTTGCTAAACGGCCACCTCATTCTGACAAGCAGAGTCAATGGGGAAGCCAGGTTCGCTTAATGACTGCATGACTCACTTAACAACTGCAATGGTTTGCTTAGCAACTGTGGCCAAAAAAAAGGGTGTAAAATATGGAAGAAAGCTGACTAAACAACTGCCTTGCTTAGCAGTGGACATTTTGAGCTCAGTGGTGTTCGAAAGTGGAGGACTAGCTGTATGGGTGGAGAAATAAGAAGTAAATGTCATGGCTTTATACTGGCTGCATTCTCACAACACACTTAACTGGGATAAGATAAGATCTAACAAATTAACACCTTCCTCTTAATATGGCTGATGCACAATAAGGGTTTCTTTTTCCTCTGACCGACAATCTGCTGTTTTTACTGCTAAAGCTGATTCTTTGGCAATGTTCCTGGTTTTGACTGAGAGGATTTAGAAGTGACCCAAAATGACTTTGGAAAAAGGCTGGGCTGCTGGGGGTTAGCTAAGATTCTGTGCAGTTCGGAGAACCCCCAAATCCCACTCCTGGCTGGCCCCACCCCGCCCCTCCCAGGAGTCCCCACGTGACCCGTTTTGGGTGCAGGTAAGTGCAGGGCACCAATGGAAGCTCGGGGAGGGTGAAAATCAGGTCTCCCGGAAGTTCGGGAAGATCGGAAATGGGCCTGTTTCCAGATTCCAGATAGCCTCCGGAGTCCGTGGAGGGCAAAAACATTCCCCCCACTGTGGTGCAGGAGACCAAATTGGCCACTCCCACCATAGCCATGCCCTCCCAGCAACCGGGCAGAGAACCCTTCCCTAAAATTTTTGAAGCCCACCCTTGCTTTGGGACAATCTTGAATCCAGTGGAGAAGGGAGGTTCTGAAGAGTCCAGTTTGTTCTGGAAGTGATCGAAAAGTCACTGGACGTATCCACCTTCCTGTCAGCAGTTTCGTTATCTTAAAGCATGCCGGAATATTAACGTTCACTTTTTGAATGTTATCGCTTTATTTTGCTTTTTGCTTCAAAAGTTGATTAGCGATTGAATGCTGATTTATTTCAACCCCCTAACTGGACTCTTAAGTACTGTTTCCCTTTTTTTTTTCTTTTTGATATCTGTTATTCTGGATAACCTCTGTGTTAGAGTTTGCAGCAGAAATCCAAATCCAGAAAACACACAGACGACTCATTCAGCAAGATCATTAACTTCTTTATAAACACAATAATATGAAGTAAAGTTTACAATACCATTTGTAGATTCTTTCAATGGAACTGTAAGCAAAAAACCCAATCAGTAGCAGCAGCTCAGAGCAGATATCAGTTTCAGCAAGCAAACAAGTTAGTTTCACTTTCAATTCTCAGCAAAGCACACAGAGCCAAACCACACCCAGGTTATCAAAATCCCATGGGCTGGTCTGTTGCCATGCTTATTTTGTTAACCATGTCTCTACCAGTTAATGAATATACCCTGACACTCTGTCCCTTCCATATGGAAAGTACAGCTGCATTCGGGGAGGGGGTGAAGAGCTGTTAGGCTCTCACCACTGAATTTTGTATTTTTTGAATTTGAAAAATACCTGAAATTGATTTTTATTGAAAACTTTTTATAACCCTGGACTGAAATATAGAGTACAATATACTTCTCTTATTCTTTGTTCTCCGACTAAGTTTCATAGATGAAAATAGCTGAATGGTGTCTGAAATCGAAGAAAGAAAGGTGGGGAAATATGCAGCTTCTAGCTGGATTTCTCTTTCAAAAGCTTGATCAAACAGTAACAATTGTCCAAAAAATGTTAGGGCATGAAGATAAAAATACACAAAAGGACGTTGATCCACTTCCAGATCAAAGAGATAATCTCATGGCTGGAAAACTAACAAAATGGACTTCACCTGTTGTTCCAAAGTTTAAGTTTGCATTTCTTTAATATTACAACTTTGATCGGAAGCGGAAGAGCAATTTCCTAGATGGATTTATTACAGTTGACTGGCAACTACTTTTGATTGCACTTGGATGGGACGATAGACTTATTCTGGAGGCTGAATTTATATTTAGTTAAACAACAGTTGAAAAGAGATGGTATTAAGAAAGAAAGACAAATATTTGACCCAGGAAGAATTATAATTTATAACTGTTGGTTTGAAGTGGGAAAGATAAGATAAAGATGGTAAATTTTCTACCAGTGGATTACAATAACAATTAGTTAACGGAGAGTTTTGAAACTTTAATTTTGTTCTGTTTTCTTATTATTGCTTTTCCTGTTAACTACTATGTTATATTAAAGTCAGGTCAAAACAAGTTGCAAATAGATTTAGTAGTTTAAAAATTTTGGAAGGTCCTGTTTTGCAAGGGGTGGGAACTAATATTGTAGTAATATATTAATCAGTATTCAATTAGAGGGGATTAACTTATAATATGTTTGTTTTTATTCTTTTCTGAGTCACCTTTTTAATACTTCGATTGTTTTGTGTTCTGATTTTTTTTTCATTTTGGAATTTCTTTTTGCTTTGTATTTTGTGTTTTAATTTTGTCGTGAATAAAATAAAATAAACATATATATGTATATGTATATATATATATATTATAAAAAAGATCTACCAAGTAACTTATTATAGTTCTCACTAGGCTTAATTTTTTCCAGTAAGTGTGCTGTGCAAACCAATGTGATTTTTTTTTCTACAGTTTGCAGTATTGACCCTGAACTCAAAAAATCAGTTCATTCAACTAGCTTAAGTATGCTGTGTAAATGCAACCAATGAGTTATTAAATTGGATAATTCTGGCCAAATCTTCCTATAATGCACTCTCTTGGATCTTCGACCTGCATTAAAAATACAGATAGTTCTCTACTTACGACTACAACTGAGCCCAAAATTTATGTTGCTTAAGCGAGATGTGTTAAGTGAATTTTTGCCCCATTTTATGATCTTCTTTGCCACCGTTGTTAAGCGAATCATTGCAGGTGTTAAGTTAGACGAACGGTTGTTGGATGCATCTGGTTTTGCCCTTGATTTTGCTTGTCAGAAGGTCGCAAAAGAGGATCACGTGACTCCCCCGGGACACTGCAACCGTCATAACTATGAGTCAGTTGCCAACGATTCTGAATTTTGATCATGTCACTATGAGGATGCTTCAATGGACGTAAGGGTGAAAAATAGTCATAAGTCATTTTTTTCAGGGCTGTTGTAACTTTGAACAGTCACTAAATGAACGGTTGTAAGTCAAGGACCACCTGTATTCTCCCTTGAATGGTTCATTCTTCCTTTTTTTAAAAAAAAAAAAATCCCTTCCCCTCCCCCCCCCCTCCAATCACAGCTTTTGCAGAACTCCAGACGGATATCCATGAGCTGACAAGTGACTTGGATGGAGCAGGAATACCATTTCTGGATTATCGGACGTATACCATGAGAGTCCTTTTCCCTGGGATTGAAGACCACCCAGTACTCAGGGATCTAGAGGTAAGAATTTGGGATGAAAAAGAAACTGATGCATGGAAAGCAGGGATGGGATTCAGCTGGTACAGACCGGTTTGTCTGAACCGGTTGTTACAACGGTTGTTTACACCATGCTCACCGAACTGGCTGTTAATTTATTTATTTATTTTATTTTATTTTATTTTATTTTATTTTATTTTATTTTATTTTATTTTATTTTATTTTATTTTATTTTATTTTATCTTATCTTATCTTATCTTATCTTATCTTATCTTATCTTATCTTATCTTATCTTATTTTATTTATATACCGCCCCCTCTCCCAAATTGGGACTCGGGGCGGTGCACAGCCCAACTAAAAATAATACAATATCAAATATAAAAATTTAAAAATAGATTAAACACGAATTAAATTTATGGCTGAGAGATTAAAACTATAATAAATAGTAAAACGGTAAAAATTACAAAATTAAAACCTTCCAATGGTTGTTATACCAGTTGAATCCCACCACTGATGTGTTCTGACCCAGGCTTCGTCAGCAACAGACTGAAACACAAACTTGTTTGAAAAGCCAAACCTATTTTAATGCAGCGCTAGGAAGGACTTTCATTTCCAGCCAGAGCTAATTATAATTATAATTAATTATGTGACATCTACTCGACCTATTAGAGCAAGGAAGCCGGGACTGCTGCGGGTCCCACCCCTGAGGGAGATACACCTGGTGGGACCTAGAAGAAGGGCCTTCTCTGTGGTGGCTCCATCTCTCTGGAACATCATTCCCCCAGAGATTAGAATGGCCCTCTTGTTAATACTATTCCGAAAGGCACTAAAGAGCTGGTTTTGCCAGCAGGCCTGGGAAACCCAGAGAGGGATGGAACCCATCAGATGGCTAGTGTGATTCTCTGTTATCGCGGTGGGTGGTGGGTGAGTGTTGGCTTTTATTTTTGGTTTGGTTTTGTTTTCCCAAATTCTGTTCTATTGTACTTTATTAATTTATTTGATTCTTTTTGTTAGTTCTTATTGTTTTTATTTTTATTTTTTGTTTTAAATATGATTTTACATTGTGTAAGCCTCCTTGAGTCGCCATGGGCGAATAGGCGGCAATATAAATCAAATAAATAAATAAGTAAGTAAGTAAGCAAGCAAGCTAATAAATAAAATAAAATAAAATAAAATAAAATAAAATAAAATAAAATAAAATAAAATAAAATAAAATAAAATAAAATAAAATAAAATAAAATAAAATAAAATAAAATAAAATAAAATAAAATAAAATAAAATAAAATAAAATAAAATAAAATAAAATAAAATAAAATAAAATAAAATAAAATAAAATAAAATAAAATATTCCCCAAGATAAGGAGCTTGGCTTTAGCAGTTGTGGGTGTTCCATCACTGGAGGGTTTTAAGAAGAACCATTTGTCTGGAATGATATAAGGCCGAGATGGCGAACCTATGGCACCCATGCCACAAATGGAACTCAGAGCCATGTGTGCGGGCACGTGAGCCTCAGCAAACTTACATGCACTGCGCATGTGTGCGCCTCCCAGGTGATGTTTGGCCTGTTAGAGGCCGTTTTCAGCCTCTCGGAGACTCAAGGGAAGCCTCGGGAGGCCGAAAAACAGTCCTTCTGGAAATACCGGAAGTGCCTGTTTTCAGCCTCTGGGGGGCCTCTGGAGCCCGGGGCAGGTCGTTTTCACCCTCCTGGGGGCTCGAGGGAAGCCTCTGCAGCCTCTGGAGGTACAGAAATGGGCCCGTATCGGCACTTCCGGTATTTACGGTAAATCAGCTGGGAGGCGTGCGCATGCGCCATGCAGGTAAGAGGGAGTTGCGTGTGCATGCACGGGAGGCAGGGCGCATTGCATTGTGGATGCCGGCACACACGCGCTTTCGGCACACCACAACGAAAAGTTTCGCCATCGTTGATATAAGATCTCTTGCTTGATCAGGGGATTGGTCTGGAAGACCTCTAAGATCCCTTCCAACTCTGTTATTCTCTTAATACCATCATGATCAACTACTAAGGCAGAGGTCCCCAAATGTGGCAACTTTAAGACTTGTGGACTTCAACTCCCAGAATTCTCCAGCCAGCTATGCTCAGCTATGCTGGCTGGAGAATTCTGGAAGTTGAAGTCCACAAGTCTTAAAGTTGCCAAGTTTGGGGACCTCTGTACTAAGGGAACTAGGTACAGGGCTGGGTTTCTACCGGTTCTGTCCGTCTCTGTAGAACCGGTAGCTCTGAAGAGCAGCAGACATAGAACCGGTTCTATGTCTGCTGATGTTTTTGCCCACCTGCCCACCCGGGCTCTTACCTGATCTTTATTTCCTGATTTTTCAACTTCAGCTGCCAAATGAGGCACAGCTGCAGTTAAAAAAGCAGGAAAAGAAGGCTGCTTCAAAGGCTGCTTCTCTGCACGCAGCGTGCTGATATCAATTTACAGGCCACGCCGCTCGCAGAGTGCAGGAAACCACATCATAAATCTCCAAACCTCGTAAATCCCGAACTGGTAGTTAACCCTGTCGTATCCCACCCCTGACTAGGTATGTCTACTCCTAATGAAGAGAAGGACCAGGGGCGACAGGATAGCAGTCTTCCAATGCTTGAGGGGCTGCCAGAGAAAAGGGCGGGGGGGAGGTCAGGAGTTTGGGCAGCCATTTGTCTGAAATGGTGGAGGGTTTCCTGCTTGAGAAGAGGTGGGGGGTCGGACTAGAAGACCTCCATGTCCCTTCCAGCTCTTCTGTTATTCTGTTTGGGGCAGGTTAGACCTCGAAAAAAAGGTCTAGACCTAGAAAACCTAGAACTACGCCCCCTTCAGTCCGATCTAAGGATAGTATATAAAATCATACATTGCAATGTCCTACCTGTCAATGAATACTTCAGCTTCAACCATAACAACACAAGAGCAAACAATAGATACAAACTCAAGGTTAATCGCACCAAACTTGATTGCAGGAAATACGACTTCAGCAACAGAGTGGTCAATGTCTGGAATACTCTACCTGACTCTGTGGTTTACTTCCCCAAACCCCAAAAACTTTAACCTTAGACCGTCTACTATTGACCTCACCCCTTTCCTAAGAGGTCTGTAGGGGGCCTGCATAAGCGCACCAACGTGCCTACCGTCCCTGTCCTATTGTTTTTTTTATTTTTCTTATATCTACCCATTTCATGTATTCATAACTATGTCTATACTTATACCTATTATCTTGTAAGCGATTGACAAATCAAATAAATTCTAAATTCTAAAAAATTCTACATTCTAAAGGTTCCTGGCTATCGGCAAGACCGGGTGGAGAAGGGCCTCAAGTTTTTCGCCCAGCTCATCAACAACAAAGCCTTCCTGCTCTCTTTCATCCGCACCCTGGAGTCCCAGCGCAGCTTCTCCATGCGAGACCGTGGCAATGTGGCCTCCCTCATTATGACTGTGCTGCAGAGCAAGCTAGAATATGCCACCGATGTCCTCAAGCAGCTCCTGGCCGACCTGATTGACAAGAACCTGCAGAGCAAAAATCACCCCAAGTTATTGCTTCGAAGGTAAGCCTGGCAGAGGGTCGGGTGTCTTCCTCCAGCCCAGAGTCTCCATGGATGGTTGGAGGAATATCAGAATCTTGGATGAAAAAATAGAGGGCAGGACCGACGTCTGGCTGCCCTGATATGGAAGCAAGACAGTCAAATCGGATTTCTCAAAGAGGAGGATGTGTGCCTTGAAAAAAAAGGCTATTTCAGTAAAAGATTATTTGTAGCTCAGAGTGTGAACTGTGGGGTCCTTGGTGGTTTTTCTTACAGATGTTTGATAACCCAAGTTGGGGACATCTTCATTGCTAGGGGGGTTTGCAGAGAGGAGGAGGGGGAGGAGGGGGAGGAGAAGGAGGAGGAGGGGGGGGAGGAGGAGGAGGGGGGGAGGAGGAGGAGGAGAACTGTGGGGTCCTTGGTGCTCTCTGAGCTTGGTAGTTTTCTTGCAGACATTTCTTGACCCAACCAGGGAACATTATCAGTGCTAGAAGGGAGTGAGTGGGGTTTGCAGAGAAGAGGAGGAGGGGGAGGAGAAGGAGGAGGAGGGGGGGAGGAGGAGGAGGAGGAGGAGGAGAACTGTGGGGTCCTTGGTGCTCTCTGAGCTTGGTAGTTTTCTTGCAGACATTTCTTGACCCAACCAGGGAACATTATCAGTGCTAGAAGGGAGTGGGGCTTGTGCAGAAAAGAGGAGATGGAATGTGGGGTACTTGATGCTCTTTGAGCAAGGGAGAGGGTAGAAGAGAAGGAGGAAGGAGGAGGAGGAGGAAGGAGGAGGAGGAGGAAGGAGGAGGAGGAGGAATGTGGGATCTTTGGTGTTCTTTGAGATTGGTGCTTTTCTTGCTGATGTTTCTTGATCCAACTTGGTAATACCTTCAGTGCTAGAAGGGAGTGGGGTTTGAGGGAAGGAGGAGGAGGATGACTATGAATATCCTTGGTGGTTTCTTAACCCAACCAAGGAACAACATCATTGCCAGAAGGGAAGCGGGGTTTGCTGGGAGGAGAAAGGCTATGAGGTCTTTGATGCTCTCTCAACTTGGTTGCAGATGTTTCATGACCATATTGGGTAACATCAACAGTGTTAGAAGGGAGCGGGATTTGCTTTCTATTTATATACATGTGGGCTTGACCTCTCAACCAGGGGTCCTCAACCTGTGGGTTGTGGTCCACTAGTGGGCCGTGAGGGGTTTGCAACTGGGCTGGCGGAATGGCCAGTAAGCGCAAACACTCCTGCAAATATCCCTCACGCATCATCACAAAATCTCCAAAACCGTAAAGCCTACAAACTTGAAATTTGGCCCATATGTTCCTCTTGGCTTCTAGGGGCTCACTAGGAAAGGATTTTTCCAAATGACCATCAGAGCATTTAGAGTATTTCCTATATTATTATTACTAATACACTCTGATGCTAAGGAGTTCGACTCCCCCTCCCCACCTGAAAAGAGATCTCTTCCAAATGCAAAACACAAGCAGAGGAGAGGAGTTTCAGTTTCAGAGTACCAAGCAGCTTTAGTACAGAACAGTTGAGCTAAGCTACGCCCAGGCTCCTTGCTTCAGTTTCCAAACAGCCCTCAACTCTCTCACACACTGACAAGACACTCGCCAAATGAATACTGATGGATGCTGGTAGGCAGAGGCAGAATTTTTTTCCCCTTATTGTCTTCCCCCAAAACTAAGCCCAACCACATAGTTTCACAGCAAAGCACGGGTATCCAGCTAGTATATAAATATAAAGGAATATAAATGACTGCAAGGAGTACGAATCCTTCCATCCTCCACCGTTCAGTCAGAACTGAGGAAGCTTCTTGGATGAGAAGCGAAACGTCTTCAAGGAAAAACCCAATTTTATTTTTATTTTGAGCTCGAGATATATTTTGCGTGAGTTTCTGCGTATATTTTTTTTTCTTGCGGTAGCATGCAAATAGGAGGAACAGGTCGATCGATCGATTGATCGATCGATCGATCACCTTGGGAGGATAACAGGAGGAAAATATGAGCAATGTTTTCCCCCTCTCTCATTCCATTTCGTTCTAGGACTGAATCTGTGGCAGAGAAGATGCTGACCAACTGGTTCACCTTCCTTCTTTATAAGTTTCTCAAGGTAAGTAGTGATGCTTCTCCTTTATTTGTTCAGAGATGAGGTCTCAATAGAGGCCTTGGGGGTCTCTCCTTCTGTGATTTGCATGCCTGTTGTTTAGTACACCTGGTCTTTCAACTTTAGGAACTCTAAGGCAAATGGCTGGGGAATTCTGGGAATCGAAGTCCACCTACTTTCCTAAAGGTTGGGAGACACTGTTTAATGGTGTCGATTTAACAGGTGCATTATTTTAGACTTCTAGACTTTGATTTCCAGTTTGGTCTAGTCTAGTGTATTGCTGGCTGAGGAATTCTAGTTGGGGGATTCTGGGAATTGATGTCCATTCAACTGGACGAAGCTGAGGTTGATGTAGTGCTGGAGGCAACAGGCTAGAAATCAAAAGACAGTGAGTTCTAGCCACATCGTAAGCATGAAAGCCAACTGGGTGACTTTGGGCCAATCACCAGGAGATGGTGAGTTCTAGTCCCGCCTTAGGCATGAAAGCTGGCAAGGGTGACTTTGGACCAATCACCAGGAGACGCTGAATTCTAGTCCCGCCATAGGCATGAAAGCCAACTGAGTGACTTTGGGTCAATCACCAGGAGATGGTGAGTTCTAGTCCCGCCTTAGGCATGAAAGCCAACTGGGTGACTTTGGGCCAATCATTTTCTCTCAGCCTGACCCACTTCACAGGGTTCTTGTTGTGGGGAAAATAGGAGGAGGAGGAACTGTTTGGTATCTTCGCTACCTTGAACGACGTATAAAAATAATGAAGGTGGGATAGAAATAAATAAATCCTTAAATGCACAAATAAATGAATTTCTGGCATCCAAATGAACTAAATTTGCTTTTTAAAAACTTCTCTCTCCTCTGTGTTGAACACAGAAGCATCCTGTGGCGAAGTCAGAAAAAAAAAATCACGGAGCCCTCTTTTTGTGACACATATAAGAATGGGGTGAAGCTGCCATCGCCATATTTTTTTGATTCCGCTTGGTTGCTTCCGACAATACAAAAATCTAGATTTGTATCAAAATCTAGGGCAGGATATTCGGCCCACGTGCCCCAAAAAAGTGAATTTAAACTTCTTAAGAAGAGATTGGAGAGCCAATCTTGAGCCAATCTAGCTTGAGCAGACTAGAAGACCTTCAAGGTCCCTTCCAACTCTGTTGTTCTGTATCTGTTGACTTTATTCTGGGCTTAAAGCACGGGTGGGATTCAAATTTTTTAACAACCGGTTCTGTGGGCGTGGCTTAGGTGGTGGGCATGGCTTGGTGGTCATGTGACTGGATGGACATGGCTTGGTGGTCATGTTATTGGCTGGGCGTGGCCAACTCAACATCACTCACATCGTGGCACGCATCTCCTCTCCTGGCCTCTCATGACTGTGGGGATGCTGCAACAGTCGTAAGTGTGAAAAACGGTCATAAATCACTTTTTTCAGTGCCATTGTAACTTTGAATGGTCCCTCCACACAAGCAAAGTACCAGCAAAGGAAGGGAAAAAAAGTCCAGAGTAGTTCCTGAGACAGGAAGTCCAGTCCTGTCAAGAATGTAATAAAGGTTAACGGAGAGGCAGTTTCTATAAGCAACACCAGAATGTTTCCTTCCTGCCTTCCTTCCAGGATTAGGCCAGGAATTTCTTCTAACAACCGGTTCTCCGAACTGCTTAGAATGTTAACAACTGGTTCTAGCGAATAGGTGCGAACTGATAGAATCCCACCCCTGGCTTAAAGACAGTTTTAAAAAAATACTTCAAGCATGTTCAGCGAACCTCCAGAAAAAAAACCCTCCAAAAGTTCATAAAAGGCCTTAACACTTAAGAGAATAATGTTAAGGCTTAATAAATCAAGGTTAGGCAGAGATTCATTTGCTTAATGAATTACGTTGCAATTTGTATGCGGCTAAAAACACAGCATGAGCTTCTCGAGATTTTTTTCCGAGTGTGC
The DNA here is from genome assembly GCA_023653725.1 of Bungarus multicinctus. Classification (NCBI taxonomy): domain Eukaryota; kingdom Metazoa; phylum Chordata; class Lepidosauria; order Squamata; family Elapidae; genus Bungarus; species Bungarus multicinctus. The sequence goes on along the minus strand of CM042848.1, from coordinate 79,326,945 downwards.
GGAAATTGAGATTTTTTTTCCCCCCACATTTATTTTTCATCACCTTCAATTTTCATCCTGATTTATTACCAGCGTATCAAAAAAAAATTACGTGCATCCCATCAAAATTTAAAACATAGATAAAGCCTATCTATCATATGCCTTCCGCGCAATTAGACATATCCATATAGATATAGGCTGGTGATGAATCATAATTTTATAGTCTTGTAAGTTCAGGTCCCAAAATGTTGATGAGATTTCTTGCTCTGTGAGGCCTTTTATTCTTTATTTTGTTTTGTTTGTTTATTTGTCTATTTGTTTGTTAGATTATTTATTTATTTATTCATTCATTCATTTATTCATTCATTCATTCACTCACTCACTCACTCACTCAATTACTTACATTTATTTATTCATTCATTCATTCATTCAATCACTCACTCACTTACTTACATTTATTTATTTATTCATTCATTCATTGATTCATTCATTCACTCACTCACTTACATTTATTTATTTATTTATGTATTTATTTATTTATTTATTTGAATTTCGGACTGGATTGATGGTGGATGGGCAATTGATTCCATAAAAAATATCATTCACCATTGGGATTGATCCCACCTACACCCACATGTGGGTACACCAAGTTCCCCTGAAAATAAGACCCTGTCTTATATTATTTTGCCACCAAAAAAGGCACCTGGTCTTATTTTCGAGGGGTGAGGAGGGGAGCCTGGGAAAACCCAGCTCTCATAATAGGCTATCTTTCCCCTTCTTGTCTTCCCAGCCTCTCCTCCGAAAATGCAGGCCGATAAGCCACAAGGAAGCCATATGTGGCCTGGAGATAAGCTAATTAAATGGCAGGCAGGTGCTGCATGGAAAGAAAGCACACACACACACACACACACACACACACACACACACACACACACACACAACACACAATACACAATACACACACACCTTTTTTTTAACTTCTGACCTGGAGCTCTCCGGCTTCGCCGAGGACAACATTGGAATGACGCCGACGGATTTGGGAGGGAAGACCTCGGGGACCAGAGTCAGGATTGGCGAGAGGGATACACCCTATATGGGATGAGAACAGAAAATTGGGGGAGAGGGGAGGGAATCCGTAAATTCAGCCTGCAGCTTTTGTGTTCGGTCAGTTTCCAGCAGATTTTGCACTTTCAAAATGAATCCCTTGTTCTCTAAGTAAATCCTCGCAGTCTAGAAAGAGGGAAGTTGGCCGTGGCAGATTATCATAGAGGACAGTTGAAGGGCAAGAGAGAAGAGAGAGAAGGGGGAGAGAGAGGGGGGGAGGGAAGAAGGGAGGGAGAGAGAGAGAGAACAGTGAGTTGATGGACTTAGAGCAGAGGTTCAATTTTAGAATTTAGAATGGTGTAGCATAGCATAGCGTAGCATAGCATAGAATCTGGAAGGGACTTAGAGGTCTTCTAGTCCAGCCCCCTGCTCAAGCAGGAGAACCTTTACAATCCCAAACAAGTGACTGTGTAGTCTCTTCTTAAAAACCTCCAGTGATGAAGCACCCATAATCTCTGGTGGCAAGCTGTTCCACTGGCTAATTGTCCTCACCGTTAGGAAGTTTCTCCTTAATTCTAGGTTGCTTCTCTCCTTGATGAGTTTCCACCTGTTGCTTCTTATCCTGCCTTTTGATACTTTGGAAAATACATTGACCCCCCCTCTCCTTTGAGGCAGCCCCTCAAATACTAGAATCCTGCTATCATGTCACCCCTAATTCTTCTTCTTTCTTTAGACTAGCCAGACCCAAATTTTAATCGGGTATGCAGGTAGTCCTCCACGTATGACCACAAATGAACCCAACATTTCTGCGGCTAAGTTGTTCAGTGAATTTTGCCCCATCTTACGCCCTTTCTTGCCACCGTTGTTAGGTGAATCACTGCAGTTGTTAAATAAAGTACCACGATTTGTTGAGTGAATCGGGCTTCCCCGTTGCTTGTCCGAAAGTCATAAAAGAGAATCATGTGACCTCCCCCCCCGGGGACACTGCAACCGTCATAAGTATGAGTCAGTTGCTACGTATCTGACTTTTGATCATCGTGGAGATACTTCAAGAGAAAAGACACTCTCCTCCTTGCCCAAGAACCTCCAGCAGCTGGTTGGGGCCTCAGTTTCCCCTCTACAATGATCAAGCATTCATGCGTTTCAGTAGAAGAAAACATCTGTGGCTCAGGGATGAACCTTGGGGTCCTTGGTGCTCTCTGAGCTTAGTTGTTTTGTTGCAGACGTTTCATGACCCAACTAGGTAACATCATCAGTGCTACTGAGTGTGGGGTTTATTCCAGAGGTTGTATTCAGCCGGTTCTGACCGGTTCTAGAGAACCGGTAGCAGAAATTTTTAGTAGTTCGGAGAACTTGCAAATCCCACCTATGACTGGCCCCGCCAACCCCATCTGTTCTCTGCCTCCCGAGTCCCAGCCGATTGGCTGGGTCTTCTTTGGTTGCCCTGAAACAGGAGAAAGGAGCTGGAAAGCAGGTTAATGGGGTAGGGAGGGAATGGGGATTTTGCAGTAACCTTCTTGTGCCACGCCCACCAAGCCATGCCACACCCACAGAATCAGTAGTAAACTTTTTTGAATCCCACCACTGGTTTATTCTGTTTATATTTAGTAGTTTAACAGATTAACAGATATTAACAGATAATCAGAGTTGGAAGGGACCTTGTATGACATTTAGTCCAACCCCCTGCCTAAGCGGGAGACCCTACACCACTTCTGACAAATGGCAGGCCAATCCCTTCTTGAAAGTCTCAAGCGATGGCGCTCCCACAACTTCCGAGGGCAACTTCTGTTCCAGAGGTTGATTGTTCTCACTCTCAGAAAGTTTCTCCTTATTTCCAGGTTGAATCTCTCCTTATTCAGTTTTCATCCATTATTTCTTGTCTGGCCTTTGGGTGCTTTGGAAATTAGCTTGACCCCCTCCTTCTCTCTGGAGCAGCCTCTCAAATATTGGAAGACTGCTCTCCTGTCTCTCCTGGTCCTTCTCTTTACTAGACTAGCCAGGCCCAGTTCCTGCAACCATTTGTTGTATCTTTTAACCTCCAGTCCCCTCATCATCCTGGTTGCTCTCCTCTGCACTCTTTCTAGAATCTCAACATCTTTTTTATAGTGTGGTGACCAAAACTGGATGTAGTACTCTAGGTGTGGTCTTACTAAAGCCTTATAGAGTAGTATTAGTACTTCCCTTGATCTTGATTGTATCCTTCTGTTAATACAATTTAGGATTACATTAGCTTTTTTGGCTGCTGCTGCACACGGCTGGCTCCTATTTAGCTGGTTGTCCACTAAGACTCCAAGATCCCTCTCCCAGTTCCTGCTATTGAGCCTGGTTTCACCCAGTCTATATGTGTCCTTGTGGTTTTTCTTGCCTAAGTATAGAACTTTACTTTTCTCTACATTGAATTTCATTTTGTTAGATACGGCCCAGTGTTCTAGTCTGTCGAGATCCACCTGGATCTTGAGCCCGTCTTCTTGGGTGTTAGCTATTCCTGCCAGCTTAGTATCATCTGCAAATTTGGTAAGTTTGCCCTGCCAGTGTTGGTGGGAGTGGGTTTTTTTCCTAAGACGTTCCTTAATTGGGGTATTTTTATCTGACTGATTGTTTGTCTGGAGTTAATCCCTGCTTATCTGAGCATTGGCTGCTGGAGAAGATTATGTGGAGTCCATGCTGCACTCTGCCCTGGATTGTTTACGTGTAGACATTTTGTTATCCAGCTAAGTAACACCATCACTCCTAGTGAGCATGGGTTCCCTTTTTGCAGGGGTGGGATTCAAGTTTTTTAACAATAGGTTCTGTAGGCGTGGCTAAGTTGGTGGGTGTGGCTTGGTGGGCATGTTATTGGCTGGGTGTGGCCAACTCAATATTACTCACATCGAGGAACGCAACTCCTCGCCTGGCCATTCATGACTCTGGGGATGCTGCGAAGTGTGAAAAATGGTCATAAGTCACTTTTTTCAGTGCCATTGTAACTTTGAACGGTCACTCCACACAAGCAAAGTACCAGCAAAGGAGTGGAAAAAAACTCCAGAGAGGTTCCTGAGACAGGAAGTCTAGTCCTGCCAAGAATGTAATCAGGGTTGACGGAGAGGCAGTTTCTGTAAGCAACCCCAGAATGTTTCCTTCCTGCCTTCCTTACAGGATTAGGCCAGTAATTTCTTCTAACAACCGGTTCTCCGAATTGCTTAGAAGGTTAACAACCGGTTCTAGCGAATAGGTGCAAACTGGTAGAATCCCACCCCTGCCTCTTTGCATGAAACAGTTTGCTCTGTCAGTGTTAGTGGGGATGTGGTTTTCTCCTAGGTAGTTACTTGATTTGGGTCTTGTTTTCTGCTCCATTGTTTGTCTGGTGTTCATCCCCGCTTATCTCAGTGTAGGCTGCTGCAGAAGAAGATACTGTATGTGGAGACCTTGGTGCATTCTGCCCTTGGTTGTTCCCTTGCAGGCATTTCATTCCCCAACTAGGTAACATCATCAATGCTAGAGGGGAGGGGGTTGTTCTCTGACTCGGCAGCTTTCTTGCAGACGTTTCATTACCTACCGAGGCCACATCATCAGTGCTAGTGAGTGTGTTCTCTGTTTAGGTACATTAGCTCACCTCGCCAGTATTGGCAAGAGTTGTGATTTTCTTCTTGGTTGTGGTTTAATTAGGGAGCATTGTTTTCTGTTTGATTGGGGATCCCGCCGAAAACGATCGATGGAGGATCAAACAGAAAACAGCTGAATGGCGAATCAAGGAGAAAACGATTAACAGTCAAGTTGGACTGAGAGTCTATCAGTCAAGGGCTGAGAAAGGAAGCTCGATCGGGAAGGCGGTGGGAGTCAGCATTTCCGGTGATGCCAGTTCAGAATAGAGCTGGAAGGGACCCTGGAGATCTTCTAGTCCAGCCCTCTGCTCAAGCAGGAGACCCTATACCAGTGATGGCTGACCTTTTCATCGTCGCGGGCCGAAAGAGAGCGTGTGCATGCGCACGTGTGGGCCTGCACCCATAATGCAATGCATGCACGACACGCCCGTGTGCGCCCCGCCCACCCCGCGCATGCACGGCAGATACCCAAAAATCAGCTGGCTGATGGGCAATACCCAATGTTGATTCATCCTTATTGCATCAGCCTTACAGCAGCTGGTCCGCTCTTAAAACTCAATACCTTAATAGCAGAGAATGGCTGCTGGCATGCTCTGAGGAAGGATGATTCCAAAAGAAATTAGTATTTGTAGTTCAGGATTGAGCTGTGGGGTCCTTGGTGCTCTCTGAGCTTGATTGTTTTCTTGCAGACGTTTCGCTACCAGCCTAGATAACATCATCCGTCTTAGAAGGGAGTGGGTTTGCTCTCTGTCTATATACAGCACAAGCTTCTTTTAGGAAGGAGAAGAAGGAGGAGGAGAAGGAGGAGGAGGAGGAGGAGGTCATCCTTGGTGCTTTCTTTATTTGTTTGTTTTCTTGCAGACATTTCACTACCAGCCTATGTAACATCATCAATGTTAGAAGGGAGTGGGCTTTGCAGGAGACAGGGAGGGAGGGAGGGAGGAGAGAGAAGGAGGAGGAGAACTGTGGGGTCCTTGGTGCTCTCTGAATTTGATTGTTTTCTTGCAGACATGTCACTAACCAGTCAAGGTAACATCATCAGTGCCAGAAGGGAGTGGGGTTTACTCTCTACAAATGACTTGCCCTATCAATTTTGGTGGGGTTTTTCTCGGTGGCTCCTTGATTAAGCTGTTGTTTGCTGCTTGGTTGTCGGTCTGGCGTTAATCTTGGTGTTGATCCCTGCTTTGGGGTTCAAGGAAGCGTCTCAAAAAGAAGAGGTGCCTCAAAGCAGACAATTTAAAAAGCGAAAAAGGAAGCAAAAAGACTCAAAAACAACAACTCCTCGACAGAAATGAGTACCCAGAGAAGCAGGGGTTGATACCAGACAAACAAGCTGTAAATGATGCCCCAATCAAGGAACTACCAACTAAGACAAATCATCAAACAGTAAACAAGAGCCTAATCATCTGAACCACCGAGATCCCTCTCACCAACACCGACCCTTGTATATAAACAGAGAGGGAAAAAAACCCCACCCCCTTGTAGCACTGGTGATGTTGCCTAGCTGGGTGATGAAATGTTTGCAAGACAAAACAAGCAAGCTCAGAGAGCCCCAAGGTCCTCACAGAAGGATGATTCCCAGCCGTTTTCTCTCCAATTTTGCCCTCATCTTCTTCTTCTTCTTTTCCTTGTTGCAGGAATGTGCTGGCGAGCCGCTCTTTTCCCTCTTCTGCGCCATCAAGCAACAGATGGAGAAAGGGCCCATCGACGCCATTACGGGGGAAGCCCGCTATTCCTTGAGCGAAGACAAACTCATCCGGCAGCAGATCGACTACAAGACCTTGGTGAGTGATGGGGGTTCCTGAAGAAGGAGAATATCGGGGGCCCAGGGAAGGGGGAGGGAGACGGCGTTCCATTTGGGACCCAAAAGAAACTGGAAAATGTTTATATATGTGTGTGTGTGTTAGGTTTTGAGCTGATAAATAATTAAACAAGGGAGACTATATATATATATATATATATATATATATATATATATATATATATATATATATATGGATCTTTGGTTCTTCGGGTTTTCTCCCGCGTAGAATTGAAAATATCTAGGCAACATTTCGATGAAGTCTCATTCATCATCTTCAGGCTTGTGTCTTCGGCCTTGTGCTTCTCAGAGTGATGTGAGCTTGCAACTGCTTCTTCCTTTTAACTGCTAGTGGGGGTGTGACTTGATTGGGTGGGGGCTTGGCTGTGTTCTGATTGGGTGGGGGTGTGTTCTCATTGATTGGGGGTTTGGCTGTGTTCTGATTGGTTGGGGGATTGACAGCCAAGCCCGCACCCAATCAAGTCACACCCCCACTAGCAGTTAAAAGGAAGAAGCAGCTGCAAGCTCACATTACTCCGAGAAGCACAAGGCCGAAGACGCAAGTCTGAAGATGATGAATGAGACTTCATCGAAACGTCGCCTAGATAGTTCCAATTCTACGCGGGAGAAAACCCGAAGAACCAAAGATCCACATACAAATATCCGCGAAAACCTCCGAAAACACACACATACACACATACACACACACACACATATATGTATAAAACAATTTGGATTTGCAAGAAAATAAGATGGTTATGCAATAGACTTGCAGCACAAAAATGTTGCCCTTTGATGTCAACTAGATGGCCCTCATCCAGATACAGGTATAGATTAACAAAGTTGGAAGGGACCTTGTAGGTCATCTAATCCATCCCCCTGCCCAAGCATACCCTACACCATTTCTGACAGATGGCAGTTTTCCCCGAATTAGTTGTCATAAATTTCTCTGAATTAATTGTCATAAATTTCCCCAAATTAATTGTCATAAATTTCCCCTGAATTAATTATCATAATTTTCCCTGAATTAATTGTCATAAATTTCCCCGAATTGATTGTCTTAAATACATGCCAGTTGCCCAGTGCTTAAATTTTGACATGTGACCCTGGGGGGGGATGATTGTAAGTGTGAAAACTGGCTATAAGTCACGTATTTCAGTGCTGTGGTAACGGACACAAAATTCGTGATTGTAAATCGAGGTTGTAAATTGAGAAATGTGTAATTGGACCGTTGGATAAAAATCTTGTGGGACTGTATATAGCACAGTGTTTTTCAGGGAGAAACTATTAAATAGATAATTTTTTAAGTAAATCTTTTGAGGCCAGGCTGCAAATTGAAGGTTCCTGTGAACATGCTGATATTTTGCCACTCGTAATCTTCGAACAGTCGCTAAACGAATGATCGTAAGTCCAGGACTACCTGTGTTGTTTACTGAAAGATGATAATCTAAGGTAAGGTAAGGTAGGGTAAGGTGAGATGAGGTGAGATAAGATGATAAGATAAGATAAAATAGGCTGACTCTGTACACCACTTAGAGAGGGCTGCAAAGCACTATAAAGCAGTATATAAGTCTAAGTGCTATTGCTATAAGATAAGACAAGACAAAGAGGAGAGGAGAGGAGAGGAGAAGAGAAGAGAAGAGGAGAGGAGAGGAGAGGAGAGGAGAGAAGAGAAGAGGAGAGGAGAGGAGAGGAGAGGAGAGGAGAGGAGAGGAGAGGAGAGAAGAGGAAGAGAAGAGAAGAGAAGAGGAAGAGAAGAGAAGAGAAGAGAAGAGAAGAGAAGAGAAGAGAAGAGAAGAGAAGAGAAGAGAAGAGAAGAGAAACCTTTATTATCATTTTTTTCCCTATGGGCATTCTGGCACATGTTAAAAATGAAAATTCTGTTGCTTGCTCTCCAAAGCATACACATACATCACACACATATAGATATGCAGTATAATTATATATGTATATACCTACACCCTAACACAGAGTTACCCAACCTTCCCAGGTTGGTGGCCCAGAACAGGATGAAGGGGGAAAGAGGGGATGATTTTGTCAGAGGGGAAGGCACATGTGTGTGTGTACATACGTTCACATCAGCACCCATGATGTTGATGCTCGCACAAGTGGGGCTGCAAATACCTGCGAGGGGCCATGAGCACCTGTGATGACACTCACACGAATGGGGCGTCTGCATGTGCAGAGGTGTGCGCATCAGCCAGCCACTCACACAGCCCAATGGCAATTAGTTTGCAGCCCGGTATTGGGCCCGTAGACTACAAGTTGGGGACCCCTTTCCTAACATATACTGTAAATACATATAAATATTAATCACTGTGGTAAGGAAGTGTTGGAAGAAACATCCATCTGGTTCAATTCCAAGGTGGGAGGAAGACACTGGAAACGTGGAGGCTGATTGGAAAGAGGGCTTAATGGTGAAACAGAACCACCAAGCCGATGGTTCTGGTGGAGCTGACCACATGGAGTTGAGAGTGTATACCTTCTCTTTGGCTTTGCACTTGAGCTTCCTGTTCCTGTGCAAGAACATGCATTCTATTGTCTGTTGTAGGGGTCATGTAAAGGTCATAGCTGGCTCTATAGTTTTTTCTGAGCTAAATTTGGTTGAAGTTTGGACTGCTGATGCCATGTCCTTAGGAGACTGTGCCATGTGGTAGCTCTGCTGCTATGTGATAGAGGGTTAATCCTATTATGTCCTGAGGGGTCGTGTCTTAATCCCATCATCCTGGAGCTGGAGGTCTTTTGTCTTGTAGATGGGCTAGCTCAGGGAATCTTTTTGGCACTGAGACATGTGTGCATACATAGGCATGGGTGTGTGCCAGAGCACCAGAAAACCAAAGATCAGTTGGCCAGTGCACACATTCCTGTTTTTGGCCATTTTTCAGGCCGTTTTCAGGCCGTTTTCCAGGCTGTTTTCAGGCGTTTTTGGGGTCAGAAAAACAGCCAGAAAAAGGGCCTGAAAAGGGGACTGAAAACATCCTGGAAAATGGCCTGAAAAGGACCCAAAAATGGCCTGGAATACGCCCCCAAAACGCCCTGGAAACATCCCAAAAAAGGCCCAAAAAAATAGCCGGAAAAAGGGCCTGAAAACTTCCCGGAAAATGACCTGAAAAATGGCCCCCAAATGGCCTAGAAAACAGCCATTTGGGGACATGTTCAGGCCATTTTGGGGCGACGTTTTCCAGGCTGTTTTCAGATCATTTTTTGAGCCAAAAATGGCCCCAAATGCCCTAAAAACGCTCCGAAAAACACCCTGAAAGCAGCCTGTTTTTTTGGCTGATTTTTTGGGTCGTTTTCCAGCTTTTTTGCGCCCATGAAGCCCAGCTGGCAGGCCCGCAAGAAACCAAAAGAACAGCTCTGGCATGCGTGCCGTAGGTCCTCCATCATGGGGCTAGCCCAATCTTTCTCAAAGAGCACCAAATATCTGCTGGCAGGGGGGAAGGGAGATGGAGTCCGCTTTCTGTCTTTTAAGAAAAACATGTTTCTCCCTTTCTCATCCAGGGAAATATAACATTCTGCCTTTTTAATATTTCTCAAAATATTTCATTCTTCTAGGAGAAGGGGTGGGTGCCTTCCCACATTGTGTGCCCGCTGCCGTTTCCCTGGGTTAAGCCAGGCTGAGCACAGTACATGCGTCGTGAACCCATCCGTTTAGCTGCAACAGGCCCCAGAGAGCCGGAGTTAAAATCTCCCACCTCTCGTTCCTCGTCTGCCTCAGAATGTAGAGCCTCTTGGTCCCAAAGAGAAATCCACAGAGGGCGTTTTTGGCAGAATCGCTAAAGGGAACCCTGTCCTTGGCAAGACATGGAAGAGTTTCTCCATCTCCCACGGAAATTTGGAGGCATCCTTGTTCCACCTGATTTCTCAGGCCAGATGTTGTGTGGAGAACTCTGGGTTTGCTTACAATAGGAGAGGAGAGGAGAGGAGAGGAGAGGAGAGGAGAATGGAATGGAATAGAAAAGAGAGAAGAGAAGAGAATTTAATATAGAAAAGAGAGAATAGAATAGAATAATATAGACAATAGAATAGATTAGAACAGATTAGAATAGAACAGATTAGAACAGAACAGGAGAGGGGAGGGGAGAGGAGAGTGGAATGGAATAAAATAGAAAAGAGAGAAGAGAAGAGAGTAGAGAATAGAATTGAATAATATAGAAAAGAGATAATAGAATAGAATAATATAGAAAATAGAATAGAACAGATTAGAATAGAACAGATTAGAACAGAATAGGAGAGGAGGGGAGGGGAGGGGAAGGGAGGGGAGAGAGCTGGAAGGGGGATCTGGGAGGTTTTCTAGTCCAGCCCCTTGCTCAAGCAGGACATCCTATACCAGGGGTCGCCAACCTTTTGGACCTCAGGGACCACTAAACTCATAATTTTAGATCCCAAGGACCACTAACTGGTTCTGTGGGCGTGGCCTAATTTGTTGGTGTGGCTTGGTGGTCATGTGACTTGCTGGGCATGGCTTGTATGTATTTATATAAATATTGAATTTTTTATAAAAAGCAACTTTTACCTAAAATCAGGCAAAGCAGGCAGGCAGATTGAGTTGCTCACAGAATCACAGATTCATTCAGAAATCTATCTGCCATTGGCTAGCTCAGTCTGTCACATAAACTTTGCTTGCAAGCAAACTCATAAAATTTGCTAGCAAGCAAACTCACAAAATTAACTCACAACGCACCATGTATGTAAATATTGAATTTTTTATTTTAAAAAAGAGCAACTTTTACCCAAAATCAAGCAAAGCAGGCAGGCAGATTGAGTTGCTCACAGAATCATTCAGTGATCTATCTATCTGCCATCGGCTAGCTCAGTCTCTCAAATTTGCTTGCCGTGAAGTCTGCCCTGAATTTGCTTGCAAACAAACCTTCAGTCCTAAGGGAGGTTTGGCTGTGCTTACCTAGAAAGCAAGAAATCCAACCATTTCCTGCTTCCTAGCTAATCTAAATCTCCTGGCGCAGCAGAACAGATGATGGTCGGAAAAAGGAAAAATAGCAACTTAGCAGACAAGTTTGCCGGGTAAGGAGTGAGTGGGCAGGGAGGGTTCCCGCGGGCCATGTGGGCTGAGCAGCCTTGTGTTTCTGAGCAGCCTGGATTAATTGCTTGGGGGGGGGGGGGGGGCTCTGGGGGTGAGATTTCTCTGCGGCCCACCAAAATTTTCTCACGGCCCACCGGTGGCGACCGCTGTCCTATACCATTTGAAACAAGTGACTGTCCAGTCTCTTCTTAAGAACCTCCAATGATGAAACAGCCACAACCTCTGGTGGCAAGGAGTTCCACTAGTTAATTGTCCTCACCATTAAGAAATTTATCCTTACTTCCAGGTTGCTTCTCTCTTTGATTTGTTTCCATCTGTTATTCTTGTCTTGCCTTCTGGTGTTTTGGATAATAATTTGACCCCCTCTTCTTCATGGCAGTCCTTCAAATATTGGAAGACTGCTATCATGTCACTCATAATTAATTGCACAAGCCTGCCTCCCATTGGGGAGTTTTATACTCCTGGGGGTCAGAAAGAGGGCTGAGAAAATATCTACAGACCCCTCACATCCTGGACATAAACTGTTTCTATTTCTACCCTCAAAATGACGCTATGGAGCCAAAACAACTAGACACAAAGGCAGTTTTTTTCCTCTCGTGCATCACTCTGCTAAACACCTGGTTCTCACAGTACTGTCTTATGTCTAAGGATGCTTAGCCATGTAATAAGGCTGCATTACTGTTATTCTTCTCATCTTTCCATTACCTTCTGCTATTGGTATCTTATGATTTTATTCCTCTGTTGTTGGTATGTTCACTGAGAGCTCTTGCACCGGTGATGAAATCCTTATGTGTCCAATCACATTTGGCCAATAAAGAAGATTCTTCTATAGTATTGCTATCAAGGTTGAAATAAAGCAAAGAGCGAGGGAGAAATGGAGAAAGGGAAGAAGGAAAGAGAAAGGGAGAAATGGGAGGGAGGGAAACATGGAAAGGAAAAAGGAAAGGAAAGGAAGAAGGGAGGAAGAAAGGAAAAGAAGGAAAGGAAAGGAAGAAGGAAGGAAAAAGGAAAGGAAGGAAAGGAAAGGAAGAAGGAAGGAAGAAAGGAAAGGAAAGAAAAAGAAGGAGGGAGGAAAAAGGAAAAAAGGAATAAGGAAAGGAAAGGGAAGGGAAGGAAAGGAAGAAGGAAGGAAGAAAGGAAAGGAAGAAGGAAGGAAAAAGGAAAGGAAGAAGGGAGGAAGAAAGGAAGGAAAGGAAAGGAAAGGAAAGGAAGAGGGGATGAAGAAAGGAAAGGAAGAAGGAAGGAAGAAAGGAAAGGAAAGGAAAAGAAGAAGGGAGGAAAAAAAAGGAATAAGGAAAGGGAAGGGAAGGAAAGGAAGAAGGAAGGAAGAAAGGAAAGGAAGAAGGAAGGAAAAAGGAAAGGAAAGGAAGAAGGGAGGAAGAAAGGAAAGGAAAGGAAAAGAAGAAAGGAGGAAAAGAAAAGAAAGGAATAAGGAAAGGAAAGGAAAGGAAGAAGGAAGGAAAAAAGGAAAGGAAAGGAAGAAGGGAGGAGAAAGAGAGAAAAAAGGAAAAGAAAGGAAGAAGGGGAAAAAGGAATGGAAAGGAAGAAGAGAGGAAAAGGAAAGGAAAGGAGGAAGAAAGAAAAGGAAAAAGGGAGGAGAAAGGAAAGGAAAGATCTTTGGGTCGATGGTTACATTTCTCCTCAGCAATAAGCTTCCCTCTTTCACTCAGGCGCGTTTGATGTTAATCTGCTTTGCCTCTTAACATCTCAAGAGCAGGCAAATCTATCCTGATAGGAATCTTAGCAGATATATTGAGATCCATTTCACTGGGGAGATTAAAGGCAGAAGAAAGCATTTTCCTTAGCCCCATTCTTTGGGAGCTGCGGAGGAAAGGGGGAGGGAACCACTGAGACACCGATGTGGATTTTCCTCCCCTTGAACAGCAGTTCCAATAATAAGATTAGGAGGAGGTGGAGGTGAAGGTGGAGGAGGAGGAGGAGGAGGAGGAAGAGGAAGAAGGAGGAGGAAGAGGAAGAGGAAGGAGGAGGAGGAAGGGAAAGAGGAAGAAAGGAGGAGAAAGGAGGAGGAGGAAGGAGGAGGAAGAAGAAGGAGGAGGAAGAGAGAAGAGAAGGAGGAAGAGGAAGAAGGAGGAAGAAGGAGGAGGAAGAAAGGAGGAAGAAGAAGGAGAAGAGGAAGAAGGAGGAGGAGGAAGAGGAAGAGAAGGAGGAAGAGGAAGAGAAGGAGGAAGAGGAGGAAGAAGAGGAAGAGGAAGAAGGAGGAGGAGGAAGAGAAGAGAAGGAGGAAGAGAAGAAAGAGGAAGAAGAAGAAGGAGGAAGAAGGAGGAGGAAGAAGAAGGAGAAGAGGAAGAAGGAGGAGGAGGAAGAGGAAGAAGGAGGAAGAGGAAGAGAAAGAGGAAGGAGGAGGAAGAGGAAGAAGGAGGAGGAGGAAGAGGAGGAAGAAGGAGGAGGAGGTGGTTCCACAGCTTTCTGATGTTTTCCATGCTTCATTCTCCCAGGGCTTTTTAAAAAATTCCTTGAAAGATGTTCATTTCATGATAGAACAAACAAAACAACTTGGGGGGGTGGTCAAAAAAATCAAAATGGCTCTTGTCATGTGACCAGAGGCCCCGCCCTCTTTTCACTGGTGCCGTGATGCAGGTAAAAAAATGGGCTTAGCATCAATCACATGATCACGATCATACCTTCTTGACTTTACAGCTAATCCTCCCCTGACAAACGGTTGCTTAGCGACCGTTTGAAGCTATAATGGACTCCCCAAAAAGATTCTGTTTACCGGGGGGAGGGGGGGGCTCCTCATGCAGTCACATGACTCCCATTTCGAGTGCTTGGCTATTGGACGCTCTCTATTTCCATCAGTTTGCAGCATCCTCCACTCAGGTGACCACAATTTACAATGTTTTTGCCCCAAACCAGCATTTACTTCCAATTTGGGGCCAAATAAACGCTCCATGGCTAACAATGGGTTCGTTTTATGATTGTAGCATTCAGTTAATGAGACGTGGTTGCGTCATGACCCACAATCCTCACGAAAAGGTTCCATTATAAGTGGTGGTTTTTTTACTACTGGTTCTGTGGGTGTGGCTTGGTAGGTGTGGCATGGCTTGATGGGCGTGGCTTGGTGGGTGTGGCAGGAGAAGGTGACTGCAAAATCCCCATTCCCTCCCCCACCCCACTAACCTGCTTTCCAGCTCTGTTCTCCTGTGCAGGGCAACCAAAGAAGAGCCAGCCGATCAGCTGGGACTCAATGGGAGACAGAGAATAGAGAATTCCCCAGTCAGCATAGCATAGCATAGCATGTATGTATGTATGTATGTATGTATATTTGTTTTCGTACATTTTCACGGGTATAGGTATGCAGGTCTTGGCGTGTTCGGGTCTTTTCCCATGCAAGATTGAGACTATCTGGGCAACGTTTTGATGAGATCTCACTCGCCATCTTCAGGCTGGTGCTTTCAGCTTCGTGCTGTGCGAGCAAAGCGTGATCTGAGCTGCTGTCTCCCTCTATATACTGGTGGGGAGGTTGGCTGTGTTGTCATTTCTTGATTGGTTGATGGAGTTGATGTTTGCAGATTGGCTGGCTTTTTCTTGTGTGGCTGAGGTATTGGCTGTGTGTCTATCGGCCACCTGTGTTGTAACGACTTGGGTAATGGGCTGTGTGATGACCTTCTGAGTTCTATTGTTTTGACATCCTGGGTCTTGTGCTGTAATCTCCTGGGTCATGATGACCTGGGTATGTATACACACACACACACACACTCTCTCTCTCTCTCTCTCACACACACACACATATAATTCTCTCCCCCTCACCCCTCCCCCTCCCTCCCTCCCTCTCTCCCTCACTCTCTCTTTCTCTCTCTCCCTCTCTTTCCCTTTCCCTTTCTCTCTAACTGCCTCCCTCCCCCTCTCCCTCTCCCTCTCCCTCCTCCCTCTCTCTTTCTGTCCCTCCCTCTCCCTTTCCTTCTTTTTCTCTCTTTCTCTCCCTCCCTCTCTCTCTCTTTCTCTCCTTCTCTCTCCTTCTCCCTCTTTCTCTCTCTTTCTCTCCCTCCCTCCGTTCCACAAACCATAACTAGGCAGTGCACAATCATAGTTCGTGTTGAATTCTCGGATTCTTTCCAACCTATTTCTGAAGAAATTATTAGTGTAGTAACCTCCTCCTCTTCTCTTTTCTCTTTCTCCTCTCAAAGACTTGAGAGATTTGAGCTCACAAATCTCAAGGTAATGGAATTTTCCAAGCCTGGGAATAAGAATGGAACATTTGCAAAACATTGCAGGAACACAAAGCACAGGAACATTCTTTTCATATCTCATAACTGCTAGCCAGCTTCCCCTTAAATCAAAAGCGAGCACCCGAAGGAGATCAAAGGCATTGTGGAGGATCTGTCTTAACACATGGCTGATCAAATAAGGGCTACAGAACACATGTACTCAGTTTTCAAGGTTCTGTAATATAATCCTCTTTTCTTTGCAGTAAACTTGGCAGAATCTAGATTGCTTTGTTATTGTTAAAGAGTTTGATACTCCGTCCCGGGGAAAAGGCATTGCATTAGTCTAGGGTGGCAATAAATCCCTGAATGTGATATCTCTTTTTCTGACTGACTCGTTTTATCAAGAGGCAAAAGATCTCGTGAACCACAGTCCCCCTTCAACAAATGCTAGGGTCTTGTGATGGGGCTCGTGGCAAGCAGGATTGATAGAATTTGATAATCAGGGATGGATTGCAGCTGTCAAAATCTCTCTGGAAAATGTAGAGATCACAAGATCGCCCATAAGTAGTCCAGATGGCAGCTTCCCTCAAGTAAACAGCAGAAATGGAAGTTAACAGATAACAGATCATCAGAGTTGGAAGGGACCTTATAGGTCATCTAGTCCAATCCCCTGCCCAAGCAGGAGACCCTACACCATTTCTGACAGAGGACAGTCCAGTCTCTTCTTGAAAGACTCCAGGGATGAATCTCCCACAACTTCTGAAGTCAAAGTTGTTCCATTGGTTGATTGTTCTCACTGTTAGGAAATTCCTCCTTATTTCTAGGTTGAATCTCTCCTTGCTCAGTTTCCATCCATTATTCCTTGTCTGGACTTAGGATGCTTCGGAGACAGTGGTGGGATTCACTTTTTTTACTACCGGTTCTGAGGGCATGGCTTGGTGGGTGTGGCTTGGTGGGCTGTGGCAGAGGAAGGTGACTGCAAAATCCCCATTCCTTCACCACCACACTAACCTGCTTTCCAGCTCCATTCTCTTGTGCAGGGCAATCAAAGAAGACCCAGCCGATCAGCTGGGACTCAATGGGAAGCGGAGAATAGATGCAGGCCGGGCCATTTCAGAGGTGGTATTTGCTGGTTCTCCAAACTAGTCAAAATTTCCGCTACCGATTCTCCAGAACTGGTCAGAATCGTCTGAATACCTGCTTGGAGAATAGCTTGACCCCTTCCTCTCTGTGGCAGCCCCTCAAATATTGGAAGATTGCTCTCCTGTCTCCCCTGGTCCTTCTCTTCCCTAGACTATCCAAGCCCAGTTCCTGCAACCGTTCATTGTGTGTTTTAGCTTCCAGTCCCTTAATCATCCTGGTTGCTCTTCTCTACTTTTTCTAGAGTCTCAACATCTTTTTTTATAGTGTGGTGACCAAAACTGGATGCAGTACTCTAGGTGTGGCCTTACTAAGGCTTTATAGTTTTTGTACTCAGAGAGCAGATGGAGGGACCACTTGTGTGTGAAATTGTTGTAAGATGTGGCTGCTGTCGGGCTCCGAGTACTGCTCTGCTTAGCTTGGAGTCTGCCATCTCTGACGGGGCTCGGTTGGTGGGGGTGACTGTGGGGAGATCCGTTACGCGCCAGCTGTTGCAGGTCCAGAACAGATCAGACCTCCAGCCCTTGCTTATCAATGGAGACCGAGTGGAGCAAGTGGCCACTTTTAAGTTTCTGGGTGTTACCCTAAAAGAGGACCTGACCTGGGGTGCCCACATTGCAGCCCTGGTCAAAAGAGCCCAGCAGAGATTAGACTACCTGAGACTTCTCAGGAAACAACAACTGAATGAAAAGCTGCTGGTGACCTCCTACCGCTGCACCATAGAGAGTATCTTAACTTACTGCACCTCTGTACGGTTTGCCTGTTGCACAGTGGCAGATAGGACAGCCCTCCAGAGGGTTAACATCATTGCCCAGAGGATCATTGGTTGCCTTCTCCCCTCTTTGGAAGAGCTTTATAGCTCCTGCTGCCTTCAGAAAGTTCAAAACATCCTCAAAGATCCATCTCATTCTGGGTAGCCTTTTTTTTTTGAACTATTACCATCTGGCAGACGGTACAGGATAATGTTTTAGGCTGAAAAACAGCTTCTATCCCAGGACAGTAGCTCTGTTGAATTCTACTGTATAGTGCAGTGTTGGTGCGGTGTTGTGGGGTTTCAATTCAATGTGTGAAGTGTAAAGGATGTGTGTTTCTGTTTATTTTCATGGTCACAATGTGCACTGAAAACGATGTTTGATTTCCTTGTACAAGGTGCAATGACAATAAAGTAAACTAACTAACTAAGGTTCGGGATGGCAGAGTCTGGAGATCGGCAACTTGACAAGCCACCTGCGAACCACCTGCGGACTGGTGGATGATGGTTGATGTCCACCGATGGGACGTTAAGGGGAAGCACGTGGTGAGGATAGTTGTAAAAGTACAGGGCGAGAGAGGATTCCAGGCGGCTAGTAGGTCGGGAATAGATGATAGTCAGGTAATGACAGCCCAGGATTAAGGAGAGCGGGGCAATTAAGAGTCGGACGGTTGTATATTTTGGTTGTAAATTTTTGTTCCAGTCCCATTAAAATTTTGTCTAGTTGGTTTTTCCCTTTATCAAATCCAAAATCTTTCAAATCTTTTTAATATTTATTTTGGATTTGCAAATATGGCCACCAATCAATTATAATTCCATTTTCTTTTAACTCTTGATTTGATTTTAGATTTCCTTGATTATCTAATAATTCCCCATAGCTTACCATTTTCCTTAAATCTAATCTATTTGGGTGGATCATGGCCTCCATGGTTGACAGCCATCGTGGTATTTCCATATAATGTTTACTTTTGAAATTTTCCCATGTTATTATCAGTGATTCCTTTATCAAATGGTGGTTAAAATAAGGATGTATATTACTTTTGTTCTCCCACAGAAATGCATGCCAACCTATCAGGAGGTCATGTCCTTCTAGTGTTAGAACTCTCTTACCTCTTAATTTCACTATGAAGTTCTATGTTGAAAATTAGAAACTCAATAAAAACATAATAATAATAATAATAATAATAATAATAATAATAATAATAATAATAATAATAATAATAATAATAAAAAGAGCCGGATGGTTGACAGGAGATAGCTGTGTGTAGTAGGGGGCGCAGACGGTGCTGGGAGGCCTAACCTTGCTCAGCTTCCTGCCGTTCTTGCTGGATAAGGGAGATTGATGTTTGCACAGGAATAAAGGAACATGATAGCCACGTTACAAGTGAGAGTTGGTCTGTTTCTTTGAGCAAATCTTCAGGGCCCAGAAGACCGGCTGAGAGCTGCCTTTGTTGCAGGTGTTGTCATTTGTGAGGAAAGGCAGTATAGGGAGTCCTTGACTTACCCCATTTCATTTAGTGACCATTCAAAGTTACGACAGCTCTACAACAAGGGACTTGTGACCGTTTTTCATACTTAATGGCCGTGGCAGCATTCCCCATGGTCATGTGAACAAAATTCAAATGCTTGCCGACCGACTCATATTTACGACAGTTTGCAGTTGGTCTGGGATCTTTTGCGACCTTCGGGCACGCAAAGTTAATGGGGGAAGCCAGATTTACTTAGCAACAGGGGTGGGATTCAAATTTTTTAACAACCTGTTCTGTGGGTGTGGCTAGGTGAACATGGCCAGGTGGGTGTGGTTGTGTGACTGGGTGGGCGTGGCTTTTTTTGGTAGCAACCCCCCCTGGTTTTTGGGCCTCCTGGGCCTCAGGGAAGCTCCTGGGGGTGTTTTTGCTCCCAAAAGGCTCCCCTAGGGCCCAGGAAGGCAAAAAACAGGGCCTGAGGGGTCACCGTCCCCCCCATGCTCCATTTTTGGGCCTTCTGGGCCTCAGGGGGGGCATTTTTCCACCAAAGTCAACACAAGATAAACTCCTGTTTGTTCCCAGCAAACACGGCTCTCAGCTTGCATCTCTTTTAAGCTCTCTTCTTAGATGCAGCTAATGAAGGGAATCAGGGCCCTTTCCTCCCCCATAAGCCACGCAACCCACGTTGCTCCCTTCCCGTTCCTCCCTGCGTGCCCTAGGATGAAGAGGGGATGGGCCTGGATCTTCCTCCGAATTCCTTCTCCCTTGCTCTACCTCTCCCCTGCCCTGCCCAGCCAGACTTTGCCCTTCCCCAGTTTCCTCCACAGCCAATGGAGCCACACTCCCATTCCCTGTCAGCTGTTCATCTTCCTCCTTGGATTCAGATTCTGACAAGGGCACAATAGTTATGTACTCAGGGGTCTTGGAAGCAGAAGCTTAGAATCAGTTCTCTTTCAGGGAGCACCAATAACCACCTATCTGCCCCTGAAAAACTGTCACATTCCCAGGATATTTTATAGATAGTCCTCGACTTATAACCACAATTGGGCCCAAAATTTCTGTTGTTGCGAAATGAGACGTTCATTAAGTGAGCTTTGGCCCCATTTTACAACTTTCTTGAGTGCAGTTGTTAAGTGAATCACGGCAGTTGTCAAGTCAGCCACACGGTTGTTAAGTGAATCTGGCATCCTCCGTTGTCTCTGCTCGTCAGAAGGTCGCAAAAAGGGATTGTGTGACCCCGTCATAAATACGAATCTGTCGCCCAGTTGCCTGAATTTGGATCGCGTGTCCGTATGGGATGCCGCAACTGTCGTAAGTGTGAAAAACGGTCCTAAGTCATTTTTTCCCAGTGCCGTCGTAACTTTGAACGTTCATTAAATGAACCGTTGTAAGTTGAGGACTACCTGTAGTCTTAAGATGGTTTGATTTGCAGGTGCCGGAAAGTCTGAAGATTTTCAGGTAAAGCCCACAAAGCACCAAGAAGGAAAACGAAATATGTCACACAGTGGTGGGATTCAAGCAGTTTTACTACCGGGCATGGCTTGGTGGGCGTGGTGTGGCTTGGTGGGTGTGGCTTGGTGGGCGTGGCAGGGGAAGGATACTGCAAAATCTCCATTCCCTCCTCTCCCCGCTAACCTGCTTTCCAGCTCCATTCTCCTGTGCAGGGCAACCAAAGAAGACCCAGCTGATCAGCTGGGACTCAATGGGAGGCAAAGAATAGATGGGTTTGGCAGGGTCAGTCAGAGGCGGGATTTGCCGGCTCTCCGAGCTACTCAAAATTTCCGCTTCCAGTTCTCTAGAACCGGTCAGAACCGGCTGAATACCACCTCTGATGTCACGGAGTTAAAAGCACAGGCCTCTCGTATTCCAAAGGTTGCTTATTTTTTATTTATTATTTGTTTATTTATTTATTTAGTCAAACACTTACAATAGAGTTAAGAATAAACATAAGTTTAAATACATGAAACAGGAACTAATAATTGGGGACAATAGAAGAGGGACAGTAGGCACGATGGTGCGCTTATGCACGCCCCTTACAGACCTCTTAGGAATGGGGTGAGGTCAATAGAGGTTAGTTTGAGGGTAAAGGAATGGGGGTTTGAGTAGATGATAACAGAATCAAGTAGTGAGTTCCAGACATTGACCACTCTTGTTGCTGACATCGTACTTCCTGCAATCGAGTTTGGAGTGGTTTACATTTAGTTTATATCTGTTGTGTGCTCTTGTGTTGTTGCGGTTAAAACTGAAATATTCATTAACTGGTTAGGCGTTGTTGCAACATATGATTTTATGTACTATGCTTAAGTCCAATCTTAGCCGGCGTAGTTCAAGGTTGTCTAAGTCTAGAATCTCAAGTCTGGTGGTATAGGGTATTCTGTTGCAAACAGAGGAGTGTAGTACTCTCCTTGTAAAATACTTCTGGACTCACTCAATTGTATTTAAGTCTGATATACCGTGCGGATTCCAGATAATGGAGCTTGCTTATTTCCATATTTTAAACAACAGACATTGTTGTGTTATTGTTGGGCAGTTGCGTGCAGTGATCAGGGACACATCCTCAACAAGAAACAATTATGCCAGCAGTTTGTGTGTGTGTGTGTGTTTTCTTAAGCACACAATTCCTTGGAGGATGGTTTATTTGCTTTCCCTTATTTGCAATTAATGGAACAAGGGGTATATCCCTGTTGAGACAACATCACCAAGGTTGCTTACAGTCAAATTATATTAATTTGAAGCCAAAGCTAACATTCAGATGTTTGCTTTTCAAAAGCAACCGTTTATAAGAAAGAAAGAAGAAAGGGAGAGAAGGAAGAAAGAGAGAGAGAGAAATGTCCCTTGAAGCTGGGTTACAGATCTTATTTTCAAAGTTGCTTCTAAGGTGCGTTAAATTTAGGGGCGTGCATAATTTATTTATTTTTTTAAAGGCCTTTTTTTAAAAAAAAAATCATCTGGGTTTGAAGCAATGGAATTTGGAGCGTCAGATAAATATACCTGAAGCAGCCATCCAATCTTTCCTCTGTGCAGTGAATACAGGTAGCATTCACTGCACAGTAGACTTATAATGCTTATGTACATTCATACAACATTTCTATGGTCTTGGGGAGAGGGTTCAAAACAGCAGTGCAGCAACTTGGAAATCGAAAGTGCATTCCATAAATAGTTTTTCAAAGATAGTAACTAGGTGACTGAAGTTTCTGCAGCGCAAAATTCTAACTGGAGAACATGATTGATGACTCTGGGCTATGGAGGTGTCCCATTGGAGAATATGGATTATGATACACCCAGAGAGTGTGTGGGGGGGGGGGGGGGAAACCAGGGTCAAGGGTGACACTGAATGATGTGTCTCAGAGTCGGATACACCCAGGCAGTGCCGGACATATTAACTCCCAATAAATCCTTTTGAGGTTTTGGAAGTTAGGCTCAAGACTCATGATTTAATTAGAGTAACTGCTGAAATCCTGATAGGTTCGTTTAGTGACTGTTTGAAATTATAATGGCACTGAAAAAAGTGACTTTCAACATTTTTTTTACATTTGTGACCATTGTAGCATCCCCACAGTCACATGATCAAAATTGAGATGCTTGGCAACTGACTCGTATTTATGACGGTTGCAGCGTCCTGGGAGTCGTGTGTGATCCCCTTTTGCGACCTTCTGATTAGCAAAAGTCAAGGGGGGAACTAGATTCCCTTAACTGTGTTATTCACTTAACAACTTCAGTGATTCACTTAACCACTGCGGCCAGGAAGGTCGTAAAAGGGGGACAAATTTCACTCAACAACAACGCTTAGCGGCGGGAAGTTTGGGCAGAGTTGTGGAAAGAAACATGTGTTTGTTCACCTTGTTGTTGAATTGGATCACGCAGTGACAAGCTGCCATTTGAGAGCTTATACGAAAAGCAGATTTTTCTCCAACTAATAAATGCTGTCCTTAATTGGATAATGACCTAGATATTAACATGAATAACGACCTAGATATTAACAGGTAGAACACTTATTCCATTTATCCTGAACCAATGCATTCCAAAATGTAACCTATACCTTATACTGTATATACCTTCTTGAATTTCTCATACCTTACAAAATCGAACATGTATTTTCCTTAATACATGTAGCATACTATTTTGTGCTCCTTTACTATATTTTTACTACTGTATTATCTGTGTACTGTATGAGTTAGGTGAAATAAGTACAGGGAGTCCTCGACATACAACCAAAATTTTTGTTGCTAAGCAAGAGAGCTCAATGGGAAATTAAACATGAAGCCTAGCAGTTGTCCCAAAGGTGTTTTTTCAAGAGGCAACTGGGCTTCTTTGTTTTTCCTTGAAGTCGTTTCGCTTGTCATCCAAGAAGCTTCTTCGGTTCTGCCTGGATGGTGGGGAATGGAAGGATTGATACTCCTTGCAGACATTCTGCAGAACTTAGCTCTCTTTCAGAGAGTCGTTGAGGCCCCTTGGAGGTTTATCTGTGCCCTCAGGGTCACCTGAATAGTGCAAATGGGTGTGGAAGCTTCTTGGAAGTGCTAAAGGGACAACAACACGGTGACCTGGAGGACTGAGAATCTCCATAGACAAGTCTGGCAGTTGTGTTAGCACAATGAGGTTAACATAACATGTTAAACCTGGATAAGTGAAACACAATGGTGGCTTCACTAATGCTTCTTGAGTGAGAAGTGAAGCATCTTCCAAAAAAACCCAGAAAATTCAGTTGCTTCTTGAAATGGCACCTTTGGGACAACCATGTTCTGGATAATGGAGAATCTCCGTAGATAATTGTGGTGTTCACCTAACACTGGGGTGTCAAACTCAAGGCCCACGGGCTGAGTTCAGCCCACAGGGTGCTTAGATATGGCCCACCAGGGCTGCTCCGGAAATAAGAAAGGACCAGCCGGCGATGCCTCTGCGAGAACGCTAGCAAAGCAAACTAAAAAAAGGGGAGGAGAAATGATTCCCCTTTTGCATTTGAGCATCCAAGAAGGGACAGGAAAGAAGGAAAGGGAAAGAGGAAAGACACAGAAAAAGAAAGAAAGATGGGAAAAGAGGAAGGAAGGAAAGATAAGGAAAGAGGGGAAGGAAGAAGAAAGGAGAAAGAAGAAGGAAGAAAAAGAAAAGGAAGGAAGGAAGGAAGGAAGGAAGGAAGGAAGGAAGGAAGGAAGGAAGGTTATAATGAGAGGGAGGGAAGATCTGAGGGGAAGTCCTGTCTTTAGCACTTGGCCACCATAGGTGCCCCCGATTTGAGTGACGTTGAGCTGGCCACACCCATCCTGGCCATGCCCATCCTGGCCTTGATGCAACCCTCAATGAAATCCAGTTTGGCACCCCTGACTGTTCTGACCCAAACCTTGTTCCAAGGAAACAAACACGAAACGGAGGTAACAGCAAAACCTTTTAATGATTCTTTACGAATTCCATTCCTTCCCGGTTAAAAGGCTGTTTCAAACTAATTGTCTCTGATAAAAACAAGCCTTGCCAAGATGGTGCAAGGTTGCCAAGAACACTAGATAAAGTTGCCAAGAAATATTTCAAACACAAAGAGTCTCCAAACGCAAACTAAGAGAGTCTGAACGTCCACAAGGCTTGAATGCAAAAACGTCTTTGCTTCCTGCAAAGAACTCCGGTTTCTCAGCTGGCTTTTATCCCTTAAGGAAGGGGCCATTACCTTGCAGCCTTCCTCCTGAGTTGCTGCACTTGCTCTTTCCTTTGAGCAGCCCTGCATGCATGCGTACTGGACACAGGCTCCTCGGGGGCCTCTTCATCGCTGCTGCCAGCCTCCACAATCTGTGAAGGCAGCACTCCACTCCCTGATGGTCCTGGCCCCATCCATGTATCACATGCAGGCCCCTCATTTGAATCCTCACTCTCTGAGACCACAGCCATCCACTCCTGCTGCCAGCAAACCACAACACTGATATAACATATCCAGTTATAACGGCTTTGTTCACACATGGTTGGGTTGCCTACGATATATTGAACCCATATACTGTATTTTCATCACCACTTTAATCTAATGTAGAATTTTGTCCAAATCCCACCCAAATGTATTACTCACGAAGTTCTAGACCTCAGTCTGATATGTTTCCTTTCTTTCAACCAACCTTCTACAGGTCCTGAGTTGCGTGAACCCTGACAATGTCAATACCCCTGAGATTCCAGTGAAGATCTTGAACTGTGACACCATCACCCAAGTGAAGGAGAAGTTCCTTGACGCCATCTTCAAGAACGTGCCTTGTTCTCATCGGCCCAAAGCTGCAGATATGGATCTTGGTGCGTTGAGTATCTTCTTAGATCAATGGAAATGGACAAACCATGGGACCCGTCCATCCATTCATAGAATCATGTTGTGTTAGGTTGATGTAGTCAGATTCTCCCCTGGGTAGAAAATGCTCCTTCTTGGGCATTTGGGAGCAATGACATATCAGAAACTAAAACCTAACCTTAGTTAGGAGAGATGGCTAGGTTTGGGCAGGATGGGATGGGATGGGATGGGATGGGATGGGATAGAATAGAATAGAATAACAGAGTGGGAAGGGACATTGGAGGTCTTCTAGTCCAACCCCCTGCCTGGGTAGGAAACACTACACTATTTCAGAGAAAAGGTTATCCAACATCTTTTTAAAAACTTCCACTGTTGGAGCATTCACAACTTCTGGAGGCAAGTCGCTCCATTGATTAATTCCTCTCACTGGAATTAATTCCTCCTTAGTTCTAAGTTGCTTCTCTCCTTGATGAGTTTCCATCCGTTGCTTCTTGTCCTGCCCTCAGGTGCTTTGGAGAATAGCTTGACCCCCCTCTACTTTGGGGCAAAAAAAAAAAATCACAAAGTATCAGGACTTACAACTTGAAGTTGAGCGACTTTGGAAAAAGAAATCGTGTGTTATCCCAATTATAATTAGAGCCCTTGGAGCAATACTTAAAGGGCTGCCTCACTATTTGGAAATCCTGAATTTATCAGACTTGAATACTCTGATTCTACAAAAAACCACCCTATTTGGAACAGCTTATATTCTCCGACGCTATCTTAACAGTCCCTAAGTCCCTGGTTAGGACTCGAGCTGTTGAGCTACCAACCAGCCCCAAAGGCTGTGAATCTCACTGAAGATTAAATGATGATGATGATGATGATGATAATAATAATAATAACTCAGCACATTGGGTGCTGTGCCTAAAGACCTAGGCAAGCACTTAAAAACAATTGGCGCTGACAAGATCACCATTGGTCAGCTGCAGAAGGCCACCTTACTGGGATCTGCTCGCATAATCTGCCGATACATCACACAATCCTAAATGCTTGGGAAGTGTTCGACTAGTGATTTGTGATACGAAACCCAGCATGGTTATCTCGTTTGCTGTGTATACTGTCATTTTTGTGCATAATAATAATAATAATGATAATAGAACTCTTATTAATAGAACTCTGTTTAAGAGGAAGGGCAGTTGCTAGTATCCATCTGTGTCAATTTGTGTGTCTATGTGTCTGTCTGTGTGTGTGCGCGCGTGTGTGTGTCTGTCTATCTCTCTCTCTCTCTGTGTCCTTGAAATGTGATCATGTGGGGGAAGGTCAGCCATGTCAATTTATAGGAGGAGCCCGAAGGATGCTGGGCACCAAGACTCACTTTGAGCCCCAGACAATCTGGGAAAATGTTGTTGGCTGCTACTTGATCGCTGATGTCATGCAGGAGAGCCAGCGAAATTATCCTCTCTCCTGGCAGAAACGTTGTCTGCCTTCTCTCTCCCTTTCCCACCAGAGAGATGTGCTCATCGGGGTGAAGGTGGCATGAAAGGCAAAACTGATCAAAGTTTAACATTTTATATTGCTTCGGTGCAAGGTAGCAGCCGCTTCAGCCATTAAAGCACTTCTTCCATGACGTTGCCCCCCCCCCCCCCCCCCCCCCACAAATTCTCTTCAGCTCCAGGCTTATTTTGAACTTCCTGGCAATTATTTTGTGCCAGAAGCCAAATTCAAAGACCATGATCTCTTGGCCCTGTGATTCCTTTTTGCCATGTCCACGGCAGGCAAGCTCTGAGGCCCCACTCGCCATTGTAACCTTATAACTTAACTCAGTTTCTACAAGCCAAGTGAGAGGGCCAAAGTGGCGCCTGGAATGGCATGAGGGGTCCTCAGTGCTCTCTGAGATTTATTTATTTATTTTATTTTATTTAGTTAGTTTAGTTCGTCAAGCATGCATGAGAAAACAAGTATAAGTATGAATATAATATATAAACATATAAACAGGGGTGGGATTCTACAGGTTCGCACCTATTCGCTAGAACCGGTTGTTAACCTTCTAAGCAATCCGGAGAACCGGTTGTTAGAAGAAATTACTGGCCTAATCCTGTAAGGAAGGCAGGAAGGAAACATTCTGGTGTTGCTTACAGAAACTGCCTCTCCGTTAACCCTTATTACATTCTTGGCAGGACTAGACTTCCTGTCTTGGGAACTTCTCTGGAGTTTTTTTCCCCTCCTTTGCTGATACTTTGCTTGTGTGGAGTCACTATTCAAAGTTACAATGGCACAGAAAAAAGTGACTTATGACCATTTTTCACACTTACGACTGTTGCAGTATCCCCATAGTCATGAATGGCCAGGCGAGGAGTTGCGTGCCTCGATGTGAGTGATATTGAGTTGGCCACACCCAGCCAATAACACGCCCACCAAGCCACGCCCACCAACTAAGCCACGCCCACAGGACTGGTTGTTAAAAAATTTAAATCCCACCCCTGCATATAAGTATAAATGGGTATAAGTATATACATACATAATTGAGTACAAATTAAATGGGAACAGTAGGACAGGGATGGTAGGCACGCTGGTGCGCTTATGTACGCCCCCTTACAGACCTCTTAAGAATGGAGTGAGGAGGTCCACAGTAGACAGTTTAAGGTTAAAGTTTTGGGGGTTAGAGGATGTAACAACAGAGTCAGGTATTGCATTCCAAGCATTGACCAGTCTGTTGCTGAAGTCGTACTTTCTGCAATCAAGTTTGGAGCGGTTAACATTGAGTTTGTATCTGTTGTGTGCATTAGTATTGTTGCGGTTGAAGCTGAAGTAGTCATTGACTAGTAGGACATTGTAGTAGATTATTTTGTGTACTAAGCTTAGGTCAGATAGTTTTAAGTTGTCTAGGTCCAAAATTTCAAGCCTGGTGGCATAAGATGAAGAAAGAAAGAGAAAGAAAGAAAGAAGGAAAGAGAGAAAGAAAGAGAGATGAAAGAAAGAGGAAAGAAAAAGGAAAAAGAATGAGAAAGAGAGATGGAGAAAGAAAGAAAGAAAGAAAGAAAGAAAGAAAGAAAGAAAGAAAGAAAGAAAGAAAGAAAGAAAGAAAGAAAGACAGACAGACAGACAGACAGACAGACAGACAGACAGAAAGAAAGAAAGAAAGAAAGAAAGAAAGAAAGAAAGAAAGAAAGAAAGAAAGAAAGAAAGAAAGAAAGAAAGAAAGAAGAGGAGGAGGAGGAAGAGGGGGAGGAGGGAGGGAAGGAAGGATGGATGGAAGGAAGGAAGGATGGATGGATGGAAGGAAGGATGGATGGATGGAAGGAAGGAAGGATGGATGGATGGATGGATGGAAGGAAAGGAAGGAAGGATGGATGGAAGGATGGATGGATGGATGGATGGATGGAAGGAAGGAAGGATGGATGGATGGATGCAAGGAAAGGAAGGAAGGAAGGAAGGAAGGAAGGAAGGAAGAAGAGGGAGAGGGAGAAAGAGAAAGAGAAAGAGAAAAAGAAAGAAAAGGAGGAAGAAAGAGAAAAAAAGAAAAGAAAGAAAGGAGGGAGGAAGAGAAAAAGAAAGAGAAAAAGACTGAGAAAGAGAGATAGTGAGAAAGAGAGAGGAAGAGGAATGAAGAGAAAAAAGAAATAGAGAAAAAGAAGAGAGGAAGAAAGAGAAAAAAGCAAGGAGGGAGAGAAAAAGAGAGAAAGAGTGAGAAAGAGAAATAAAGAGAAGAGAGAAATAAAGAGAGAGAGAAAATAGAGAAAGAGATAAAGGGCAGACTGACTGAGAAATAATGTTATTTTCGTTTCGAACGGAGCAAGAATTACCTATCCTTGTTGACTCCAGAGCTTTCCTTGCATGACCTCATGCCATTGGCTGAGGCACTAAAAAGGCACTGTTGCTTTTCAAAAGTCATCAATCTGACTCTTGGCTCTCACATTTTCTGCCATCCCAGGCAACCTCGCTAAAATCCTCCAGAGAGGATGCTATTCGATCCATTCTGGTCTTATCCCACTCTGGCCAAGATGTAAGGAGAAACACGTCAGCCTATATTTTCTCATCATGGTCTGCTGTGCATGGGTGGGCCCTGTTTAGGAGCAGACAGGTAGTCCTCGACGTACGACGGTCACTAAGCCCAGATGTCAGCATTCCAGAAAACCTCACTCCGACAAATAACTCCGAGACGAACATCTTCTCCCAAGGTTCCTTTTATTAGAGTAGTAAACTGGCAGTTCTGGAAAATCCCAAATCTGAAAGTTCTGGATTTCCTTGCAATAAGTAAAAAAATTACAAATTCACCCCCTGCACCCCTCATGGCATCACATGCCCCAATCACCATCCGTCCCAACTTGAGACGTCCTCTCACCCAGGTGCAGAAATAACATGACCTTGACGTAGAAGAAGAATGCTATTATGTCTAACCACATACGCTGCAATAAATTCCCCTCTCCCATTTTCCCAGGCTGAAGAATGTGGCCCTCTGGAAGCGCCTGGTGCTAATATGGCTTCCAAAGCTGACACCAGAATTATGACTGTCAGTCATGCCAGTTGTTAAGTCATCGCAGGACTGACTCGGTTTTTATGAAATGATTTAGAGCCGTGGTTGTGGAGCGGTGGTTGTCGTAAAACAAACACCAGGTTCATGAATCAAAGACTGTAGTTGTTAAATGAACACATCATGTGCCAGGAGCGTTTTAACCAGAAACCAGAAATAAATGGTGCATTTTAGCAATATAAACCACAATCATTCATGCAGCTATAATTGCATGCTGAAAATGCATTTGTGTGACTGCTTGAATGGGGCTGGACATTCCAAAAATTGAATCTGAGAAATAAATATTTTGGGGGAGGGTGTCTGTCAGAACTTTGAATGTTTGCCAAGGGACCGGTTGTTAAGCGAGACCACCTGTACCTGTGGCTTCCATGTTATTTTATTTATTATTTATTATTTATTTTTTTTATTTTTATTTGTATTTATATGCCGCCCTTCTCCGGAGACTCAGGGCAGCTTACAGTCTATGGAGCACCATGCTAAGTGCTCGGCAACAGCCTTCATTCCATTGTATATGCCTGCTTATACTAGGGCTTTTTGGCCCCCACAAGCAGCATTTTTACAAAGTCAGCTAATTGCCCCCAACAATCTTGGGTCCTCAATTTACTTACCCCGAGAGGGTGGAAGGCTGAGTCAACCTTGAGCCTGGTGGGATTCGAACCTGCACTAATTGCAGGCAATTGAGCTAAGTGCTAGATGATTAACAGCCTGCACCACCAAGACTTATCATTATTATTATTGTTGTTGTTATTATTATTGCCATGCTGTTTCATTTAATATATATATATATATATATATATATATATATATATATATATATATATATATATATATTAGGAAGATGCTATTTTCTAGGCCAGAGGCCCCCAACCTTGGCAACTTTAAGCCTGGAGGACCTCGAATTGCCAAATTGCAGGCAGTTGGCAGTCAGCAGAAGTAGCCTGCAATGCTGCACTCTGACCACTGTGCCACCTCGGATTAATATAAATGAATCTCCCCTTTGCATCCCTGGGAAGGAGGAAATGTTGGCCTGTTAATAGATTAATCTAGGATTGCGTTCGCTTATGCCACCCAAACGGAAGGAACATAGCCAGGGGTGGGATTTAGCTGGTTGGTCCCGGTTCAGGTGAACCAGATGTTTAATTTACATCTGGTTCACCGAACCAGTAGTTGAACTGACCAGCTGGCCCCTCGCATCCTGCCCCTCCCAGGAGTCTCCACACGGCCTGTTTTGGATGCAGATGAGTGCAGAGTTTGTGTGGAGGCTCTGGAAGGGCGAACACCAGGCTGAACTGGAAGTTCCAGAAACAGGCCTGTTGTTGTGGTTCGCCGGCAGCAGGTGCAGATGGCTGAGGTCTTAGAGAGCAAAGACTTGGATGAGGGGCCTGCGTGTGATGCAGGGATGGGGCCAGGACCATCAGGGAGTGGAGTGCTGCCTTTGGAGATTGTGGAGGCTGGCAGCAGTGAGGAAGAGGCCCCCGAGGAGCCTGTGCCCAGTGTGCCTGCGCGCAGGGCTGCTCGAAGGAAAGAACAGCTGCAGCAGCATAGACCACTCGGGAGGAAGGCTGCAAATTAATGCCCCCTCCTTTAAGGGATAAAAGCTAGCCTTCAGAGATGGGATTCTTTGCAGGAAGCAAAGAAGTCCTTGCACTTCAAGTCTTGTGGAAGTTCAGACTATTCCTGGTTTCTGTTTGTAGACTCTTTGTGTTTGAAATATTCCTTGGCAATTTTATCTAGTGTGCTTGGCAGCCTTGCACTATCTTGGCAAGGCTCATTCTTATCAGAGACAATTAAGCAACCTTTTAACCAGGAAGGAACGGAATTCGTAAAGAATCATTAAAAGGTTTTGCTGTTACCTCTGTTTCATGTTTGTTTCCTTGGAACAAGGTTTGGGTCAGAATTCCTATTTTCCGGCTTCCGGAGTCTGGGGGAGGCCATTTCCGCCCTCCCAGAGGCCCGAGGGAAACCTCCGGATTCTGGGGAAGCAAAAAACTTCAGGTAGGCCACGCCCACCATGGCCACGCCCACCCAGCAACCGGGCAGAGAACCGGTGGCTGGGATGTTTGAACCCCACCCCTGAAGGTAGCTTATCACGGCTGCTTGTTTGCGTGGAGGAAACGCCACATCGCGATTTCATTGTGCTTTTTGCTACACCGCTGGTGGCCCGCGGGTTCATTTGGAGCAGCCGCCCAATCAGAAGGCCAAGGGGGATGTTTGCCTTCTGTCATTTCTCCGTCTTCTTCCAGAGAAAGATGCCAGGGTGGCCTCTCTCCTCCTCCCCTCCCTTCCCCATTTCCCTTCAGCAGCTAAGCTACCCCTCCCATTGGCAACATTGATTACCAGCTGGCTCCAAAGTGGGAACAGAAAGCAAAACGCCCGTTTTTGCAAATATGTTGTCATGAAGTGGTGGAGAAGCAGCTAAGAGCAACAATCCTTCCTTGCATTTACACCGATGGGGGCTCACGCTTCTAGAAAAGGTGGCGTTGAACGGCTTCCCTTCAGACGTTGTGGGTGCTCCCCATCACTGGAGGATGTTTTTTTTTTTAAGAAGAGATTAGACAGCCGTTTGTCTGGCATGGTGTAGAGTCTCTTACTTGAGCAGGGGGTTAGACTAGAAGACCTTGACAGAACCCTGGGCCCTCTCTAACAAAATGAAACTCAATGTAGAGAAAAGTAAAGTCCTACACTTAGGCAAGAAAAATGAAAAGGGCACATATAGACTGGGGGAAACCAGGTTTAATAGCAGTAACTGTGAGAAGGATCTTGGAGTCTTAGTGGACAACCAGCTAAATAGGAGCCAGCCATGTGCAGCAGCAGCCAAAAAGGCTAATGCAGTCCTAAGTTGCATTATTTCACAATATTTCACAAGAAGAGTTCTCCACTCCTCTACTCGTTGCAGAATACTTTATGTCACCGGACTTGAAATTCTAGACCTAGAAAACCTAGAACTACGCCGCCTTCGGTCTGATCTAAGTATAGTATATAAAATCATACATTGCAATGTCCTACCTGTCAATGAATACTTCAGCTTCAACCATAACAACACAAGAGCAAACAATAGATACAAACTCAAGTTAATCGCACCAAACTTGATTGCAGGAAATACGACTTCAGCAACAGAGTGGTCAATGTCTGGAATCCTCTACCTGACTCTGTGGTTTCTTCCCCAAACCCCAAAAACTTTAACCTAAGACTGTCTACTATTGACCTCACCCCTTTCCTAAGAGGTCTGTAGGGGGCGTGCATAAGCGCACCAACGTGCCTACTGTCGCTGTCCTATTGTTTTTTTAATTTTTCTTATATGTATCCATGTATTCATAACTATGTTTTTACTTATACCTATTATCTTGTAAGCAACTGACAAACCAAATAAAATAAATAAAATAAATTAACAGAGGAATACAATCGAGATCAAGGGAGATACTAATACCACCCTATAAAGCCTTAGTAAGACCATACCTAGAGGTACTAATACCACCCTATAAAGCCTTAGTAAGACCATACCTAGAGTACTGCATCCAGTTTTGTTCACCACATTATAAAAAAGATGATGAGACTCTAGAAAGAGTGCAGAGAAGAGCAACCAGGATGATAAGGGGACTGGTGACTAAGACATACGATGAACAGTTGCAGGAACTGGGCTTGGCTAGTCTAGTGAAGAGAAGGACCAGGGGAGACAGGATAGCAGTCTTCCAATATTTGAGGGGCTGCCACAAGGAACAGGGGGTCAAGCTATGGTCCAAAGCATCTTTAGGCCAGACAAGGAATAATGGATGGAAACTGAACGAGGAGAGATTCAACCTGGAAATAAGAAGAAATTTTCTGACAGTGAGAAGAATCAACCAATGGAACAGAAGTTGCCTTCAGAAGTGGTGGGAGCTTCATCACTGGAGGCATTCAAGAAGAGACTAGACTGCATATCCATCAGAAATAGTGTAGGATCTCGTGCTTGGGCGGAGGGGGTTGGACTAGATGACCTACAAGGTCCCTTCCCACTCTGTTAATCTGTTTACCTGCAGAGGCCATGTTGCTGTTCTCCCCAAAAACATTTCCATTCGCTTTCGGGCATGACGTGCGTTTCTCTTTCCTCGCAGAATGGCGGCAGACTAACGGGATCAGAATGATCCTTCAGGATGAAGATCTGACCACCAAGATTGAGAACGACTGGAAGAGGCTCAATACCCTTGCCCATTATCAGGTGAGTAAATCAGCTTTGGTTTTGTTGGAAGGAAAATCCATTTGGTTCCGTTCCAAGCCGGGAGAAAGGCCCTGGAGATAAAATGGAGGCTGGAGGCTGATGGGAAAGAGAAGTTCCCTTTATTGATGAAGCACCCATCACGTGTGATTCAGGGGCTGCTGAGAAAATGGAGTTTAGAACGGGTGGGTTTTTATACCTTCTGGATTCCTGGGGGGGGGGTTCATGTAAGGGTCATATTTGGCTCTATAGGCAAAAGAGGAAATGAAAATCAGGTCTGCCACACAGGCGCACACGCCTCCCGCTAGTCTTCGGGTCTCTGCCATGCATGTGGGGGGGCAGGGTTCTTATGGGGGGGCAGGGCGCATGCACAAGGGCAGGGCGCATGCATGGGGGATGTATGTGCTTATGCGGGGTTGGAGTACTTTGAGGGGGCAGGGGGCATGCACGGGGGTGGGGCACATGCACAGGGGATGTGCGCACATTGCATTTTGGGGGTGTGCAATTGCACTTTGGGCTTTCCATGCCGAAAGGTTTAGCCATCACTCTCCTAGGTGTTTGTCTGAGCTAATCTTGTCAACCTTCGATTGTGTTGCTTATCTGGAGTCTCTGCCTGGCCCAGTCTTTC
Organism: Bungarus multicinctus; assembly: GCA_023653725.1. Classification (NCBI taxonomy): domain Eukaryota; kingdom Metazoa; phylum Chordata; class Lepidosauria; order Squamata; family Elapidae; genus Bungarus; species Bungarus multicinctus. The sequence goes on along the minus strand of CM042848.1, from coordinate 79,292,390 downwards.
TGAACGGATGACCAAATCTGCATTTCTAAAAGCTGGCCTCCTCAGCTTCTGCATGGAGGAAGGAGACAGGAGCTGGTTTCTGCCTCCTTTTAAGATTTCTCGCCATTTCTTCTTTAGGGGAAATATTCGACCCTGCCTTTTTAAAATTTCCCAACCTATTTCATTCTTCTAGGTAGGGGGCTTCCTACAGTTTGATTAACCCTGATGGTCTTCTGTGGTCCATCTGTATGTGTCAACTCATAAAATATGTCTGTGGTCTTTGTAGAGTTGCCAACAGAAAGGGAGGGGGGAGCAGTGCGACAGCTTGCAAACCGAAAGTGCATTCCATAAATAGTTTTTCAGAGATAGTAACCAGGTGACTGAAGTTTCTGCCGTGCAAAATTCTAACTGGAGAGCATGATTGATGACTCTGGGCTATGGAGGTATCCCATTGGAGGATGTGAATTACGATACACCTAGGCAGTGTGGGGGGGAAACCAGGGTCAAGAGTGACAATGAATGATATGTCTCAAAGAGTCGGCTACACCCAGGCAGTGTCGGCATGTTAACTCCCAATAAATCCTTTTGGAGTTTGGCTAGAGACTCATGATTTAAATGGGGTTAAGCGTCAGAATCCAGACACTGTAACATTGGAGACCCCAAGTGTGGGGATCAGATCTAGGTTGATTTAGCTGGCATTCTGTTCACAGGATGGCCCGCCAAAGGTATCTGAAGGAGTCAGCGATGGGATATCAAGCCAGCCTTATAGGTTGTCCTTGATTTACGACCTCCACTGAGCCAAAATTTTATGGCTAAGTCAGACAGCTGTTAAATGAGTTTTGCCCCATTTTACAACCTTTCTTGCCACCGTTGCTAAGTGAGTCCCCGCAGCTGTTAACTTAAGAATGCAATTGTGAAGTGACCATCCAAAGTTTCAGTGATACTGCAACAAAGGGACTTATGTCCAGTTTTTCAAACTTTTTCAGACAAGAAGGAGAGAAAATGGTGCCACCAGCATAGTGCCCTCCTCAGGACCAAAACAAAATCTTGAATAGACATTCTGGAGCACCCAGCTGAGATACAGGTTGGGATGTCATATTTCCAACCAAATTATCTTTATCTTACCTGTGTAGACCACAGAATAATAGAAGTTGGAAGAGACCTCAGAGGTCTTCTAGTCTAACCCCTGCTTGAGCAGGAGACCCTGAATCATTTCAGACCAAGAGTTGTCTAGTCTCTTCTTGAAAGCCTCCAGTGATAGAGCATCCACAACTTCTGAAGGCAAGCTGTTCCACTGGTTAGTGGTCCTCACTGTTAGGAAGTTTCTGAAAGAGAAAAGTAAAGTCTTACACTTAGACAAGAAAAACCAAAAGGACACATATAGCAGTCTTCCGGTATTTGAGGGACTGTTACAGAGAGGAGGGGGTCAAGTTATTTTCCAAAGCACAAGAAAGAAAAAAGGAAGGAAGGAAGGAAGGAAGGAAGGAAGGAAGGAAGGAAGGAAGGAAGGAAGGAAGGAAGGAAGGAAGGAAGGGGGAGAGAGAGAGAGAGAGAAAGAAAGAAAGAAAGAAAGAAAGAAAGAAAGAAAGAAAGAAAGAAAGAAAGAAAGAAAGAAAGAAAGAAAGAAAGAAAGAAAGAAAGAAAGGGAGAGAGAGAGAAGGAAAGAACGAAAGAAAAGAAAGAAAGACATCTGAGCAAACCATGGATGGACAGAAGACATGTCTAGTTTAAGGAAAAGAAGGAAATAATAGCAGTCTTCCAATATCTCAGGGCTTGCCACAAAGAAGAGATGTAAAAAAAGATGTTGAGACTCTGGAAAAAGCGAAGAGAAAAGTGACAAAGAGGATTAGGGGACTAAAACATACAATAAACAGTTGCAGGAACTGGGCCTGGCTAGTCTAGTGAAGAGAATTACCAGGGGAGATAGGATAGCAGTCTTCCAATATTTGAGGGGCTGCCACAGAGAGGAGGAAGGGATCAAGCTATTTTCTAAAGCACCTGAAAGCCAGACAAGGAATAATGGATGGAAACTGAACAAGGAGAGATTCAACCTGGAAATAAGGAGAAACTTTCTGACAGGGAGAACAGTCAACTCATGGAACAGAAGTTGCCTTTGGAAGTTGTGGTAGCTTCATCACTGGAGGCTTTCAAGAAGAGACTGGACTGCCCTCAGTCAGAAATGATGTAGGGTCTCCTCCCTGGGTGGGGGGTTGGACTAGATGACCTACAAGGTCCCTTCCAACTCTGTTAATCTAATCTAGTTCTAGGTCGCTTCTCTGCTTGGTTGATTTCCATCCATTGTTTCTCATCTTGCCTAATGGCGCTTTGGAGAATAGCTTGACCTTCCCTCGTCTTTGTAGGATGTCTTTGAGTGACCTCCACCAGGTCATTAAAGGACTCATTGACCATCCCTGGTTTGCATAAAGATGAGAGAAGATGAACAGCCAGATGTGAAAAGCCACTCTTGCTGACTTCAAGGAGAGCCGGTTAATTAGCATCCTCGCATGGCTTTGAAGATGAAAGCACTCGGTGATAAGTGCTAATTATGGTTAAGGCTGATGGCAAGAGGGCCCTTCCCTTGCATGTTTAATAAAGGTGTGCCAGGCGCAGCGCTGAATATTCGGCTTTTGTTTCATTTTTCTCTGGGAGACCATGAGGCTATCCAGCCCACATCCAAAGGTGTGATGACACGGGGCGTGGCACAAAAATAACCAAGTCACCAAAGTACATAAATTCCCTTTAATGCTTCCAACTTGGCCCACGGTGTCCAATTATCCTCTTCCAAAACTCTTCCAAAAACAGTCTACGAAGGGAAGAAATGCAGTCTGAACCCAAAATACAGATCAAGTAGAAATAAAAAAAAACAACACAAACCACGCTGAAGTAATTAACACGACAGACCAGGATAATAACTTGCAGACTTCCAAAAGATAACGAGGCACTCACCAGTGTGGAGGACGCCAAAACCTGGATAAGCCTCGACAAAGATAATGCACGCTTTGCTTCCAGCAACTTTTGCCAGGTACAATTTGCCCTTTGAAACAGTCTTCCCAGCTGCAGCCCGTGAAGGGGATCAGGGCCCTTTTCTTCCCCATAAACCATGTTGCTCCCTTATCTTCCCTGCATGCCCTAGGATGAAGAGGGAGTAGACCTGGATTTTCCTCTGAATGCCCAGCCGGACTGTACCCTTCCCCTGTTTCCTCCACAGCCACCGGAGCCACACCCCCACTCCCTGTCAGCTGTTCCAGCTCTCCCTCGGAATCAGATTCCAACAGGGGCATGACACAAAGGAGTCTGTTGCAGGTTCTTGTAGCCATCCATTTCGGAGATCTCCCCCCCCCCCCCCGAGAGATCCTTTCTCAAAAGGATAGGAGATGAAGCGCATCAGCTCATGGCCAACCCTTCTTCTCTGCTTTCTTGACTCGTCTCTGGAGTTGGATATGCAACCATTCGATATTACAGGGCCTTGAGTTTGGTTGTTTTCTTGCAGGCGTTTCATTACCCAAACTAGGTACTGCTGAGGACTCGCAGGGGTTCGGGAGAGCCCCTAGCTAAGATTCTGTGCCGTTCAGAGAACCCCCAAATCCCACTCCTGGCTGGACCCGCTCCACCCCTCCCCTCCCCTCCCCGGAGTCCCCACACGGCCCGTTTTGTATGCAGGTAAATGCAGGGCGCATATGGAGGCTCAGGGAGGGTGAAAAACAGGCCTTCCGGAAGTTCAGGAAGGCCGGATATGGGCCTGTTTCTAGGTTCCAGAGAGTCTCCGGAGCCCAGAGAGGCCGTTTTCACTCTTACAGAGACTCGAAGAAAGCCTCCGGAGCCCGGGGAGGGCCACCCCACCACCACCACGGTGCAGGAGGCCGACTAGGCCACGCCCACCCAGCAACCAGGCAGAGAACCCGTTGCTAAAACTTTTGAAGCCCACTCCTGATCAGGAAACGTCCTCAACTGTTGTGGAGGATGCAATGGGCCAGTTGACTGTTATTGTTCTTACTTGCAAAGAGGAGGTGGAGGAGGAAGAGAAAGAGAAAGAAGCAGAAGTGGAGGAGGGAGGTGGAGGAGAGGAAGAGGAGGAGGAAGAAGGGAGGAGGAAAGGAGGCGGAAGAGGAGGAGGAGGAAAGAAGGAGGAAGAGGGGAGGAGGAGGAGGAAGAGGGGAGGAGGAAAGGAGGCAGAAGAGGAGGAAAGGAGGAGGAGGAAGAGGGGAGGAGGAGAGGAGGCGAAAGAGGAGGAGAGGAGGAGGAAAGGAGGAGGAGGAGGAAGAGGGGAGGAGGAGGAGGAAGAGGGGAGGAGGAAAGGAGGCAGAAGAGGAGGAGGAAAGGAGGAAAGGAGGAGGAGGAAGAGGGGAGGAGGAAAGGAGGCGAAAGAGGAGGAGAGGAGGAGGAAAGGAGGAGGAGGAGGAGAGCAGGAGGAAAGGAGGTGGAAGAGGAGGAGGAGGAAAGAAGGAGGAAGAGGGGAGGAGGAGGAGGAAGAGGGGAGGAGGAAAGGAGGCGAAAGAGGAGGAGAGGAGGAGGAAAGGAGGAGGAGGAGGAAGAGGGGAGGAGGAGGAGGAAGAGGGGAGGAGGAAAGGAGGCAGAAGAGGAGGAGGAAAGGAGGAAAGGAGGAGGAGGAAGAGGGGAGGAGGAAAGGAGGCGAAAGAGGAGGAGAGGAGGAGGAAAGGAGGAGGAGGAGGAGAGCAGGAGGAAAGGAGGTGGAAGAGGAGGAAGAGAGGAGGAAGAGGGGACTTTGGGGTAATGAATTTGATTTTTTCTTGCAGATGTTTCATTACTCAAACTAGGTAACATCATCAGTGCTGATAATGTTACCACTGATGGCAGTGATGATGTTACCTAGATGGGTAATGAAATGTCTGAAAGAAAACAACCATGCTCAGAGAGTAAGTACCAAGGACCCCACAGTCATCGTCCTCTTTCTCCTCTTCCTCCTCCTCCTCCTCCTCCTCCTCCCCCTCTCCCCCTCTTCCTCTTCCCAAGTACCGTATCCACAAGAACAGTTAACCGGCCCATCGCCTCCTTCACCAGAGCTCATACAGGTTCTCATCGTGATATATGCGATGTAGGGAAACGGCAGCTTGCCCACAGAGAGATCCAGTGGGAAATAATTTGCTGCACACTCCGTGATGGGGATTATTATTCTTTTTCTTGCAATGGTACAGATCGAAAAGGGGGAAGAAGAAAAAAGAAAAAAAAATAGCCAGCGAAAGGAAAGGATTGATTACCGACATCATCTTATTTTATTTTATTTTTTATTTCCAAAAGAATGCCTTCGGAGTAAATGGGAATCTGAGCAGTCGAAGTTGTAAAATATGAAACTCCCGGTCCAAGACAAACTTACTTACCAGTATGTTTTCACTTAAAATGGGGGAGGGGGGGGGGGCAAAGGTTTGGCTGGGGGTGAAATATAGCCTCCCGGGTGCCCATTTTTCCTTCTCTCGCTGACTCCCTCCCCCGCCCGCCCGCCCCCCAAAGTTTTCTGTATTTCATCGTGACAGCTCTGATGAAAAGTAACAGTAGGAACAATCAGACTTCACTTTTGCGGACTTTCTGACTATTACGAATGATGATGTAGCATGCTCATAAATCCAACTACGAATGAAGGCAACCATTTTCCCCCCCATGCACTCTGCAACAAGCCAGAAAAGGATGAAATCCAGCCCCCAAAGATTTCAAGAGTGCTGAGGTTTTTTTTCCTCCTGGCAATGAATTTCCCATTGGTTCCAGTGCGTTCTTCCTCCCCCAGCCATCTGTCTGAGAATCAAAATAGAGCTGGAAGGGACTTTCAAGGTCTTCTAGTCCAGCCCCCTGCTCCAGCAGGAGACCCTATACCATTCCAGACAGAGGCTGTCCAATCTCTTCTTCAAAACCTCCAGGGATGGAGCATCTACCACTTCTGGAGGCAAAGCTGTTCCACTGCTTAATTGATCTGAGATTAAAGAATAACAGAAGGGACCTTGAAGGTCTTCTAGTCCAACCCTCTGTTCAAGCAGAAGACCAAATACCATTTCAGACAAGAGGCTGTCCAGTCTCTTCTTAAAAGCCTCCAGTGATGAAGCACCCACAATTTCTGGTGGCAAGCTGTTCCACTGGTTTATTGTCCTCACTGTTAGGAAATTTCTCCTTAGTTCTAGGTTGCTTCTCTCTTTGATTAGTTTCCATCCATTGCTTCTTGTTCTGCTTTCAGGTGCTTTGGAATATAAATTAACCCCCCCTCCTCTTTGTGGCAGCCTCTCACATGCTGGAATACCACTATGACAGATTATAGATTAGCAGAGTTGGAAGGGACCTTGTAGGTCATCTAGTCCAACCCCACCCACTACGCCCAAGCAGGAGACCCTACACCATTTCTGACAGGTGGCAGGCAGTCCAGTCTCTTCTTGAAAGTCTCAAGTGATGAAGCTCCCACAACTTCCGAGGGCAACTTCTGTTCCATGGGTTGATTGTTCTCACCATCAGAAAGTTTCTCCGTATTTCCAGGTTGAATCTCTCCTTGTTCAGTTTTCATTCATTATTTCCTGTCTGGCCTTCAGATGCTTTAGAAAATAGCTTGACCCTTTCCTCCTCTCTGTGGCAGCCTCTCAAATATTGGAACATGCTATCATGTCTCTCCTGGTCCTCTTTACTAGACTAGCCAGGCCCAGTTCCTGCAACCATTCTTCATATGTTTTAGTCTCCAGTCCCCTCATCATCCTGGTTGCTCTTCTCTGCACTCGTTCTAGAATCTCAACATCTTCTTTATAGTGTGGTGACCAAAACTGGATGCAGTACTCTAGGTGTGGTTTTACTAAGGCTTTATAGAGTGGTATTAGTACTTTCCTTGATCTCGATTGTATTTCTCTGTTAATGCAACTTAGGATTGCATTGGCTTTTTTGGCTGCTGCTGCACACTGCTGGCTACTATTTAGCTGGTTGTCCACTAAGACTCCAAGATCCCTCTCCCAGTTATTGCTATTGAGCCTGGTTTCACCCAGTCTATAGGTGTCATTTTGGTTTTTCTTGCCTAAGTGTAGGACTTTACTTTTCTCTACATTAGTTCCTTAATTTTCTCCAAGTTCGGTTGTTTTCCTGCAGATATTTCATGACCCAACTAGATAATAGCATCAGTGCTAGTGAGTGTGGGGTTTGCTCCCTGTTTATATACAACAGTTTGCCCTGTGTTGGTGAGAATGTGTGGTTTTCTCTTTGGTCCTTTCTTGATTAGGGTATTGTTTTCTGCTGGTTGTTTGTCTGGTATTAATCCCTGTTTATCTGGCTGTTGATTGCTTGGAGGGGATGTATTCTGGTCTCTGTTTCCTTCTCAGCTTTCTTTCATTGTCCCTTTTGAATGGCGTGTAAATGTGATCTATCGCTATGTGTCAACCAGCCATCAATCGTCAACTGCAATCATCATCTATTCTATTCAGCAATCATCATCTATTCAGCTATCAATAGACCCACGGAGATGATGTGGATATGGATCACTAGACTCATCAATAGATATGGATTTGTGGAGAGCACCAACGATTCCACAAATCCATCTGCAAATTTTATTTTTCTCAATGGGTTTCACATCAGCTGCCTACTTCCTAAGAGTCTATAAACACATGAATTCATGAAGAACCAAAGATGGCCAGGCAGCCTTGCTACAACTCGGTAGTAAGTTGGATTCCTGGCCTTGAGTCCTTGAACTGATGATCCTCTTGGATGAGAGAGAGAGAAGAAGTCTCAATGACCTCTTGTGTTTGAAGATGACTTCTCTTCTCAAGGCCATTCATTCCCAGGTCCATCATTCTTCTCATAGTTTTTTTTTTTTTAATTCTTTGCCCCCACCTGAAGATACTTGATGTCCTTTTCTGGACCAGTTTCTCTGAATTCTTCTTGAAAAACAGTGACCAGAAAAAATGCAGAGAAGAGCAGCCAGGATGATTGGGGGACTGGAGGCTAAAATATACAATGAACTGTTGCAAGAACAGGGAGTCAGGATTCCATCAGTTACCCCCCATTTAAATCATGAGTCTCGAGCCAAACTTCCAAAACTTCAAAATGATTTATTGGGAATTAACATGTCCAGCACTGCTTGGGTGTAACCGACTCTGAGACACATCGTAAATCACCAAACCTTGTAAATGACCGAACTGGTAGTTAATCCTGTTGGATCCCACCCCTGCTTGCATGTGCATGCTAGGTAAGCAGGAACTGGAGCAAAAACAGGAACTCACTCTTTGACACAGAGTTCGGGTCTCAAATCCAGGCTGTGAGCTCTCCAAACTTCAACGTCTATAACCACTGAATCATCGCGCCCCCTTCCCCCAAACCTATATATAAAATGGGGCAATGCTCACTTAACGAGTGTCTCACTTATCAACAGAAATTTTCGGCTCAATTGTGGTCAAGGAATTACTCACCGTGCATTGGTGTCTTTTGCACAACTGCATTGGATTGATAAGAGGTTTGTTCCTTTTCTAGGTGCCAGATGGCTCTCTGGTGGCTTTGGTGTCCAAGCAAGTTACCGCTTACAACGCGGTCAACAATTTCACCGTCTCGAGGACTTCTGCAAGCAAGTATGGTAAGGACATTCCCATCAGGGCACGCGAGACAACCGAGGAGGCAAAAGGCAGTGAGGACACAGATCAGCCTTTTCCCAAAGGAGTGGGGAACAATGGCCCTTTTATGACTTCTGGACTTCAACTCCCAGGATTCCTGAGCCAGGAATTCTGGGAGTTGAAGTCCACAGTTTGTAAAGGGGCCATGCTGGCTCAGGAATCCTGAGAGTTGATGTCCACAGGTTGTAAAGAGGCCATGCTGGCTCAGGAATCCTGGGAGTTGAAGTCCATAAATTGTAAAGAGGGCCATGCTGGCTCAGGAATTCTGGGAATTGAAGTCCACAGGTGGTAAAGGGGCCATGTTGGCTCAGGAATCCTGGGAGTTGAAGTCCATAAATTGTAAACAGGGCCATGCTGGCTCAGGAATCCTGAGAGTTGATGTCCACAGGTTGTAAAGAGGCCATGCTGGCTCAGGAATCCTGGGAGTTGAAGTCCATAAATTGTAAAGAGGGCCATGCTGGCTCAGGAATCCTGGGAGTTGAAGTCTACAAGTCATATAAAGGGCCATGGTTCCCCACCCCTGGTTTAGATGCTCAGAGGACAGTAACAATCTGACAAGCCTTGAAAAACACAAATTACAGGTTAATCCCTGTAATAAAACGTGGCCAAAATATTGGGAAATAATGTATAATTTGGAGTCCTACACCCCAGAACAAAGTAGATCAAATAACAAATAACGGAACAAAATGACAGGACTGGAAGGAGGAAGGAGGAGGAAGGAGGAGGAGGATGACAACAGCGATAACGACAACCACAATGAGTACTGTGGGGTTTTGGTGCTCTCTGAGGCGGGATTCAGCCGGTACGTACCAGTTCGAGCAAACCAGGAGTTCCGATGATCAGTTGGCCCTGCCCACCAGCCCCTGCCATAGTCTGTCCTATATTTCCTTTGTTTGAAGCCCAGCTGATAGGCGCCGCAGAGCGGATTGCCACGCCTCAGCTGTTTTTACTCTCCGGGGCTGCAGCAGAAGGCAAGTTTTAGAGCTGTTTTCCAACGAACCGCGCGCTCACCGAACCGGTTGTTACACCGGTTGAATCCCGCCACTGGCTTCACTGTTTTCTTGCAGACATTTCATGACCCGACTAGATAACGTCATCAGTGCTAGAAGGGAATGGAGTTGGAGGAGGAGGAGGTGGTGGTGGAGGAGAAGGAAGAGGATTGTGGGGTCCTTGATGCTCTCTGAGTTTGTTTGTTTTCTTCCAGATGTTTTAAGACCCAACTAGGGAACATCATGAGTGCTAGAAGGGAGGGGGTTGTGGAGTGGAGAAGGAGAAGGAGGGAGAGGAGGAGGGAGAAGAAAAGGAAGAGATAGAGGAATAGCAAGAGGAAGAGGAGGGTTGTGGGGTCCTTAGTGCTCTCTGAGCTTGGTTGTTTTCTTGCAGATGTTTTATAACCCAACTATGTAACATCATGAATGCTAGAAGGCAGGAGGGTTGTGGAGAGGAGGAGGAGGAGGAGGAGAAAAGGAAGAGATAAAGGAGTAGCAAGAGGAAGAAGAGGACTGTGGGGTCCTTGATGCTCTCTGAGTTCGTTTGTTTTCTTGCAGACATTTCATGACCCAACTAGATAACATTATCAGTGCTAGAAAATAATGGGATTTGGGGAGTGGAGGAGAAGGAGAAGGGGAGGAGGAAGAAGAAGAAGAAAAGGAAGAGGAGTAACAAGAGGAAGAGGAGGACTGTGAGTCCTGGATGCTCTCTGAGATTTTGTTTTCTTGCAGACATTTCATGACCCAACTAGATAACATCACCAGCGCTCGAAGGGAGTGGGTTTGCTCTCTGTCTATATACAGCACAGGCCTCTTCTAGCCCTGATGATGTTACCTAGTTGGGTCATGAAACATCTCCCAGAAGACAGTCCAGCTCAGAGAGCACCAAATATTCCCTCGTAGTTTGGATTTTCTTTCTCCACGTAGCCCTTGGAATCGTCAAGGATTTGTGTCCATTTGTGCTTTCAGAAAACATGATCCGATACACTGGGAGCCCAGACAGCTTGCGTTCCCGGACGCCCATGATCACGCCGGATCTAGAAAGCGGGGTCAAGATGTGGCATTTGGTGAAGAACCATGAGCATGGCGATCAGAAAGAAGGGGACCGAGGGAGCAAGATGGTATCTGAAATCTACCTGACAAGGCTGTTGGCCACCAAGGTAGGTGAGGCTGGAGGGAAGGGAAAGGACCCCAAAAGGGAAGGTGGGGGATAGAAAAAAATGGAATTGTACCAATAAAAGAGCTCAGGGTTGAATTGTGGGGTCCTTGGTGCTCTCTGAGCTGGTGGTTTTCTTGCAAACATTTTGTCACCCGACTAGGTAACATCATCAGTGCTAGAAGGTAGTGGGGCCTGCTCGCTTTTTATATACAAGTTACTTGCCGTTCATGTTGGCAGAACTGTTCTTGGGGTTCTTAATTATTAGTTTATTCTTTAATTGCTTGTCTGCAGGTCTTGGCGTGTTCGGGTCTTTTCCCGTGTAAGATTGAGACTATCTTGGCAACGCTTCGACGAGATCTCACTCGCCATCTTCAGGCTGGTGCTTTCGGCTTTGTGCTTGTGCGAGCAAAGCGTGAACGTTGCCAAGATAGTCTCAATCTTACACGGGAAAAGACCCGAACACACCAAGACCTGCATATATATATGTATATGTGTGTGTGTGTATGTGTATGTATGTTGATCTGGATGAGAACCTGTGGCCTAATGGCAACTACAACTGCCTCACATGTAATACTTCCCTGGTTCGAATCCCAGTAAGGGTATGGCTAGCTGATGAGAGCTAAGTAGCTCGAAATAGATCTATCCTAGCCTCCCTTGTTTAATTATTTATCAGCTCAAAAACCTAACACACACACACACACACACATATGAGAGAGACAAAAAGAAAGAAAAAGGAAGACAGAAAGAGAAAGAGAGAGAGAGAGAGATACAAAAGAGAAAGAGAGAGTGAGAGTGAGATAAAGGAAAGGAAAAAGAGAAAGAGAAACAGAGAGAGAAGGAAAGAAAAAGAGAGAGAAAGGGAAACAAGAAGAGAAAGAGAGAAACAAAAAGAAAGAGACAGAGAGACAGAAAAAGAGACAGAGAGAGAGACAGAGAGACAGAAAGAGAGACACAGAGAGAGAGACGGAAAGAAAAAGAAAGAGGGGGGGAAGAAGTAAAAATAAAAAAAGATAGAGAGAGATAAAAAAAGAGAAAAAAAGAGAATCAAAAAAGAAAGAAGCAGGAAGGCAGAAAAAGAGTGAGAGAGATAGAGAGAGGAAGAGAGACAGAGAGAGAGAGAAGGAAAGAGAAAGAGAGAAAGAGAAAAAAGAAACAGAGAAAGAGAAACAAAAAAAAAAGACAGGCAGAGAAAGAGACAGAGAGGCAGAGAGGTAGAAAAAAAGAGAGAAAGAGAGAGAGAGGGGGGCACTCCCAAATAGGTTGCTTGACAAGGAAATAATCTCTCCACCGAGGTGTTGACCTAAATGGAGGTTTTGGAGAGGAAGCTGGCTTTCGGCTGTCACTGAAGCGTGGTGCTTCAGGAGCGATGATTTGTGTGACAGCTTTATAATTCTCGGCTGTTGACTTTCGGCCCAGGGAATACCTCGAAGGTGGTTTAACACTCAGAGCCTCCCATCTTCCCCTTGCTCACCGCCAACAACGGGTGATTTATGTAGCATTGATTTTGCTGACACTTTCAAAGTGCCGAACCCAGCAGAGCAAACCGGAGACCGGCAGAGGTAGGGAAGGGGACGATTTCCCAGAGACATACGGGGGAGACGGGCCGTCCCTTGGTGGGGGTGCTGGCCCCCTTCCCCTCTCCCCCCAATCCACTCACTCTGATGGGAAGCGGCCATGAACCCCATCTTGGCTTTCATTTCTTCTCCACAAGCCAGCTGAGATATGTCTGTCTTTGGTTGTAGTCAGGGATGGGATTCAGCCGGTATGCACCGGTTCGAGCGAACCGGTTGTTCCACCGGTTGAATCCCACCGCTGGTTGTGATGCGTTTTGTGTTGTTTTGCAAGACCTGAGTGTCAGGTTTCCAAGGGATGAAATCCATTTAAAAAGAAAAGAACAAAGTCCATCTCCCAAAACAATTTCTTTTATTTAGGAAAACATCAAAGTGGCAAAGTCCGTTGTAAGTCCGGATCTGACACAACCCAGAATTATACCACCTAATATTGGAAGTTAGAAACAGCTCCCAACAGTCACATTCCCCAATAGAAGAAAATCAACGTTTGCCTGGTGTCATCAATCTCCACCTCCAGGTCTAAGCAGGGTCAGCTTTTGTTCCCACGGGAAGAAGAACTACTTAGCCTAAACAACTCTCTCTATCTCATTCCTCCCACCTTAGGAATGTGGCAAGCCCGAAACCCTTTCCCCCCATAACCAGCAAAGAGAAAGAAAGAAAAGGAATATATAATAAGGCTAAATAAAATGGCTACGCATATGTCAATTTCAGGTTTGACACCAAGCAAACGAGGCCTGGGATAACTTTCTGGGATGATCGGACTCACACCACAGGCCCAGAGAACGTAGAATAACAAATTGGAAGGGACTTTGGAGGTCTTCTAGTCCTCTCACCCAGAGGAACTCTGGGAGTTGAAGTCCACAAGTCTTAAAGTTGCCAAGGTTAGAGACCCCCTGCTCTATTCCAACCTCCAACCTGTACCAAATGGCTGGTACAATAGGGGTTCTTCACCAAACAGGGCTCATGGTTAGAGTGCAGTACTGGGCAAGAGGGCAGTGGTTAGAGTGCAGTACTGCAGGCTACTTCTGCTGACTGCCGGCTTACTTCAGTTTGGCAGTCCGAATCCCACCAGGCTCCAGGTTGACTCAACCTTCCGTCCTTCCAAGGTGGGTAAAACGAGGACTCAGATTGTTGGGGGCAAGAGGCTGACTCTGTAAACCGCTTACTGCTGTTAAAAGCACTGCAAAGTGGTGTATAAGTAAGTGCTGTTGCTATAATGAATGCTTTCCACCTTATGCTGCAAACATCCTAAGCTGCTAACAAGCTCCCTTGGGTTGCAAAATCCATAAGTAAGAACAGCTGCCCGATCGAACCAAGGCCGAGCTAAGGCCAGCGCTTGGTTTTTCGCGGTGGGCAGCCAGTTGATTCTGCTCACAAGGAGGAGATGGAGATGTTCAACTATGGGGATAGGAGGAAGGCCGATTGTCCCTAATGCAGAAGTATAACCGAAGTTGAGAAGGGACCTTGGAGGTCTTCTAGTCCAACCCCCTGCTCAAGCAGGAGACCCTATAGCATTCCATACAAGTAGCTGTCCAGTCTCTTCTTAAAAACCTCCAGTATTGGAGCATCTACAACTTCTGGAGGCAAAAGCCATTCCACTGGTTAATTGTTCTCACTGTCAGGAAGTTTCTCCTTAAATCCAGGTTGCTTCTCTCCTTGATGAGTTTCCATCCATTGCTTCTTCTGCCTTTGGGTGTTTTGGAGAATAGTTTGACCCCCTCTTCTCTGTAGCAGCCCCTCAAATACTGGAATATAATTATTTATTTATGTATTTATGTATTTATTTATTTATTTATTTATTATTTATTTATTTATTTATATTTGTATACCGCCCCCCCTCTCCCGGAGGGACTCGGGGTGGTGAACAGCCAAGATAAAATATACATATAAGAGTACACATACAATATTTAAAAGTTGAAAAGAATTAGATAAGTTGGCCATATCAAAAAGATTAAAAATAAGAGATTAAGAAGGTTAAAACCAAATTAAAAGTTCTAAAAACCCCTAGGCCAAACCGGCTTGCTGAAATAAATAGGTTTTCAACGCACGGCGGAAGGTCAGGAGATCAGGGATGGCCCTCATCTCCGGGGGTAATTCATTCCAGAGAGAGGGTGTCCCCCAACGAGAAGGCCCGTATCCTCGGGGTTGCCAGCCGTCCAGCCGGCGGCACCCCTGAGGAGGCCGACTCTATGGGAGCGTATCGGTCGGCGGGAGGCCGAAAATGGCAGAAGGCGGTCCCGCAAATATCCTGGTCCTGAGCCATGGAGCACTTTAAAGATAATAACTAGGACCTTGAAGCGCACCCGGAGGGTGGAATTATCTCCCAAGTGGTCGCCTTGTGAGTTGTTTATAACATTGTTTTTATCATTCTTTTTTTTAAATAATCATTTATAATGTCTTCTTTCTTTTTTGTTTCTTCCTCTTCCTTGTCCTCTTCTTTGTCTTCTTCCTCTTCCTCTTCCTCCTCTTCTTCTTCCCTCCTCCCTCCTTCTCTCTCTCTCTCCCTTCTACCCCTTCCCTCCTTCTTTCCCTCATTCATCCTTCTTTCCTCCCCCCTCCTCCTCTTCTTCTTCTTCCCTCTTCCCTCCTTCTCTCTCTCTCTCTCCCTTCTACCCCCTCCCTCCTTCTTTCCCTCATTCATCCCCTCCCTTCTTTCCTCCCTCCTCCTCTTCCTCCTCCTCCCTGTTTTTTTGCCTCTCTCTCCCTCCTGCTGCCCCCTTTTCCTCACAGGGCACTTTACAGAAGTTTGTGGATGACCTTTTTGAGACAATTTTCAGCACGGCCCATCGAGGCAGTGCCCTGCCCCTGGCCATCAAGTACATGTTTGACTTCCTGGATGAGCAAGCAGATAAGCACAACATCCATGATCCTCACGTGCGACACACCTGGAAAAGCAATTGGTGGGTACTTCCAAAGAGCCCAGCACACCTGCCCACCCCCCCACCGCCAAGCGGGACCAAAAGAGGAAGCCATTTGCAGAAATGTTCCTAAAATTGAAGGGGTTTGGGGAACTTTTCTACCCAAGGGAACTAGAAGCAGCTAGGGCAGAGTCAAGAAATGTCACTTCTGAAATGTAGAGCGGTCCTTGACTTATGACTTAAGGGAGGGAGGGAAAGAGGGAACAGAGAGAAAGAAGGAGAGAGGGAGGGGAAAGAGGGGAAGGGAAGGAAGGAAAGAAGGGAGGGAGGGAGGGAGCAAAAGAGAGGGAACAGAGAGGAAAAGGAGGGAGGGAGAGAAAGAGAGGGAACAGAGGGAAAGGAGAGAGAGGGAGTGAACCCAAGGAAGGAGGGAGGGGAAAAAAGGAAGGGAGCAAATGAGAGGGAACAGAGGAAAAGGGAGGGAGGGAGAGAAAGAGAGGGAACAGAAGGAAAGGGAGGGAGGGAGGGGGAAAGGAAGGGAAGGAGGAAAAGAGATGGAACAGGAAAGAAGAGAGGGAAGGGGAGTGAACACAAGGGAGGGAGAGAGGAAGGAAGGAAAGAAGGAAGGGAAGGAAGGGAGGGAGGGAGGGAGGGAATGAGGGAAAGATGGGACAGAGGGAAAGGAGGGAGGGAGTGAACACGAGGGAGAGAGGAAGGAAGGAAAGAAGGAAGGGAATGAAGAAAAGACAGGGAACACAGAAGGGAGAGAGAGAAAGAGAGGGAACAGAGAGGAAAAGGAGGGAGGGAGGAAGGAAAAGAGGGAGCAAAGGAAAGAAGAGAGAGAGGGCTTGAACTTGGGAGGGAGGGAGAGAGGAAGGAAGGAAGGAAGGAAGGAAGGAAGGAAGGAAGGAAGGAAGGAAGGAAGGGAATGAGGTAAAGATGGGACAGAGGGAAAGGAGGGAGGGAGTGAACACAGGGAGGCAAGGGAGGGAGGGAGGGAAAGAGATGGAACAGAGGGAGAGGAAGAAAGAAACTCGAAACTAATGAAACATTAGCATATTATTAACATCATCTGTGGCATTCATTTAAGGCTGATTGAAGCCACTCAGGGGCTCCTTTAAAGACGGGGAAAGAGGCGGGCGTGGAAAGCAGGATTAAAGAACCGGAGACGTGGTTTTGAGCAGATTCAATTAATGCCATGTCCGTTTGCCCGACTTCTTTCTTCTCGATGGTTTCTTGACTTACCGCCTGTTGCTCGCTGCAGAAAGAACAACAGCCAGGGATTTAGGGAAGTCACAAACAGAGAATCATGAGGAGGTTAATCAAGTAGCCAAGAAATGTCTTAGAAGGGATGTAAGTGGAGAATATTTACCTTGGATTATTGGGGAACGTTTATCTTGGATTAAACCAATGGGTGGGCATTGACACTTGGAAAGTGGGTGAGGATAAAGGGCCAGTGGTGGGATTCAAATTTTTTTTTACTACCGGTTCTGTGTGCGTGGCTTGGTGGGCATGGCATGGCTTGGTGGTATTACAGGTATTCATCGACGTACAACCAGTTGTGTATTTTAGTTGTGCATCCCTGCATAGGTTTCAGTCTCTGGGATGATTAAAGGCCCTGGGGATTAAAACAGTTGCAAGTGTCAACTCATAAAATATTTCTAGAGTTGCCAACAAAAAGGGGTTTGGAAAGGAGTCTGAAAGAACAATAGGCGGCTTGGAAATCGAAAGTGCATTCCATATATATTTTTTCAGAAATAGCAACTAGGTGACTGAAGTTTCTGCCGGGCAAATGTCTAACTGGAGAGCATGACTGATGACTCTGGGCTATGGATGTGTCCCATTGGAGAATTACGATACACCCAGAGGGGTGGGGGGAAACCAGAATCAAGGGTGACAGTGAATTATGTGTCTCAGAGTCAGCTACACCCAGGCAGTGCTGGACATGTTAACTCTCAATAAATCCTTTTGAAGATTTGGGAGTTTGGCTCGAGACTCATGATTTAAATGGGGGGTAACTGCCGGAATCCTGACAGCAGGAACTGGATGTGGTCAGTCTAGAGGAAGAAAAATGACTAGAGGTGACACAACAGCAGTCTTCCAGTATTTGAGGGGCTGCTACAAAGAGGAAGGGGGTCAACTTATTTTCTAAAGCACCTGAAGGCAGGAGAAGAAGCAATGGGTAGACACGGATCAAGGAGAGAAGCAACCTGGGGTTAAGGAGAAACTTCCTGACAGTATAGACAATTAACCAGTGGAACTACTTGCCACCAGAAATCTTGGGTGCTTCATCATTGGGTGTTTTTAAGAATAGACTAGACAGTCAACTTGTCTGAGATGGTATAGGTTCTCCTGCTTGAGGAAGGGGCTGGACTAGAAGACCTTCAAGGTCCCTTCCAGCTCTATTCTGATTGATTGATTGATTGATTGATTAGAGCCCGCTCAAAGTTACAGTGGTGCTTAGGGCCTTTGCACCATCCCAAATTTGTTTTGCTTTCAAGAAGAGACTAGACTGCTACCTCTCAGAAATGGTGTAGGGTCTTCTGCTTGGGCAGGGGATTGGACTAGATGACCTACAAGGTCCCTTCCAACTCTGTAAATCAAGGGGGAAAGCCAGATTCCTTTAACAAGTGTAATAACCAGGGGTGATTTTCAAAACGTTTTCCTACCGGTTCGGTGTGAGTGCGCACAATTTGCAACTCCCCTTCTGCCACAAGCCCTGTGTGTACAACAGATGACGGGTGGCAATCGGCTGTGCCACGCGAAGAGATTGAAAAACAGGAAATAAAGGTCAGTATTGCTGGAGGGCCCAGCAGTTGATCGTCGGAGCAAAATGGTTCGCTCACAGATGATTGTTGGAACTACCGGTTCGGCCGAACCGAGCCAAACCGGTAGAATACCACCACTGGTAATAATCATGGTGACTCATTTAACAACCCTGGCAGAAAAGGTGGTAAAATGGGGAACGGCTCATTTAAGAACCCGGTCGCTTAGGATGGCAGTTCCAGTTCGGGCTGTGGTTGTAAGTCAAGGGCTACTTGAATTTGTGTTTAATAATAATAATAGTAGTAGTAGTAATAATAGCATGGCTTCCTTCTGTCTTTTGACTTCAGCTTGCCCTTGAGGTTTTGGGTGAACATGATAAAAAATCCACAGTTTGTCTTCGACATTCACAAGAACAGCATCACGGATGCCTGCTTATCGGTGGTAGCACAAACCTTCATGGACTCCTGTTCAACCTCCGAGCACCGTTTGGGCAAAGATTCCCCATCTAATAAACTGCTTTATGCCAAGGATATCCCCAGCTACAAGAACTGGGTAGAAAGGTACGTCTCTCTCTCTCTCTCTCTCTTTCTTCTCTCTCTCTCTCTCTCTCTGTGTCTCTATATCTTTCTTCTCTCTCTCTCTTCTCTCTTTCTTTCTTCTCTTTCCTCTCTTTCTTTTCTCTCCTCTCTCTCTCTCCTGTCTCTGTCTCTATCTTCCCTCTCCTCTCTTTCTTCTCTCTCTCTCCCCTCTCTTCTCTCTTTCTCACTCACTCTCTCTTCTCTCTTTCTCTTTTCCTTCTTTCCTTGCTTTTCTCTTGTCTCTCTCTTCTCTCTTTTCTTTCTCTTCTTCTCTCTCTCTGTCTTTTGTAAGAGCATTATAGGTAGTCTTTGACTTACAACAGTTCATTTAGTGACCATCCAAAATTCCAACAGCTCTGAAAATGTTACTTATGACCATTTTTCACACTTAAAAAAACCATTGCAGCGTCCCCATGCTCCCGTGATCAAAATTCAGAGGCTTGGCAACTGACTCTTATTTATGATGATTGCAGTATCCTGAGATCACATGATCCCCTTTTGTGACCTTCTGACAAGCAAAAGTCAATGGGGAAGCCAGATTCACGGAACCACCGGGTTACTAACTCAAAAACTGCAGTGAAGGAAGGGAGGGAGGAAAGAATGGAGGGAGGGAAGGAGGGGGGAGGAAGAAGGAGGGAAGGAAGGAGGGAAGGAGAAGGAAGAGAAGAAGAAGGAGGAGGAGGAGGAGGGGAAGGTAGAGGAGGAAGAAGAAGAAGAAGAGGAAGAAGAAGAAGAAGAAGAAGAAGAAGAAGAAGAAGAAGAAGAAGAAGAAGAAGAAGAAGAAGAAGAAGAAGAAGAAGAGGGAGGAGGAAGAGGAGGAGGAGGAGGAAGAAGAAGAAGAAGAAGAAGGAGAAGAAAAGAAGAAGAAGAAGAAGAAGAAGAAGAAGAAGAAGAAGAGGGAGGAGGAAGAGGAGGAGGAGGAGGAAGAAGAAGAAGGAGAAGGAGAAGGAGAAGAAAAGAAGAAGAAGAAGAGGAGGAGGAGGGGAAGGTGGAGGAGGAGGAAGAAGAGGAAGAAGAAGAGGAAGGAGGAGGAGGAGGAAGAAGAAGAAGAGGAGGAGGAGGAAGAGGAAGAGGAGGAGGAAGAAGAAGAAGAAGGAGGAGGAGGAGGAGGAAGAGGAAGAAGAGGAGGAAGAAGAAGAAGAAGGAGAAGAAGAGGAGGAGGAGGAGGAGTTTCTGCAGGAGTCAGAAGGAGCACCTGTTCCCTCTGTTCTTTTGCCTATCCTTGGCCATCCTCTTTCTCTATTCAGGTAAGGAAATAACCTCTGCAGCCATGACCCAACAAGCCCAGCTTGTCTAGCTCATAATTAAATACCTC
Source organism: Bungarus multicinctus (assembly GCA_023653725.1). Lineage (NCBI taxonomy): Eukaryota > Metazoa > Chordata > Lepidosauria > Squamata > Elapidae > Bungarus > Bungarus multicinctus. The sequence continues at coordinate 79,272,599 of CM042848.1, read as the reverse complement.
CAAGAACTTCACACTACACCATTAGCCTCCCAGCAGAATGCTTTCCTTTTGGCTCGGAAAAACAAATTCGCCGGAAAGTTCTAAAGCCACGCTTCTCCCTCTGGCGTCACCCTGGAGGACCCACGGCCTTCTCCTGGACTGAGATCACAGAAGACAACGCGACCCTCCAAACGCTGGCAAAGCTATAATGAGCCTGTCTCAGTCTGTAGTCCAGCCAAACAGCCCGGCCTGCCTTTGCAAACCGCTAGCAACCTCTACTACCTCCTTTCCCAGGGCTTGTAAGCAGCTGGCTTTTCCTCTCATCCTCCAGAACTGGAGCATAATTAAAGGCAGGTCACTCCCAAGCCGCCTTCGGGTTGCTAAGAAACCGCCTCCGTAAGAAGACGAGGTCTCCGTCCAATCCTAAAAAAATAATTATCCGGTCAATTGGGAACACGGCCGAGGAAAAAGAGCTTTTAATGTTGCTTACAACACAGAAGTCTTTAGCGGGTTTGGGCCTCTCCTCCTGACAAATGAGCTCAGGCTGAGCTGGAAGAAGGAAACGAACAAAGCCAGCCAGCCAAACACTTTGCGTCTCGCACGACGGGGGGAAACGGGAATGCCCGTTGTGTGCAGGGCTGGGCTTCAAACATTTTAGCAAGGGGTTCCCTATCTGGTTGCTGGGTGGGCGTGGCCATGGTGGGTGTGGCCTAGTTGGCCTCCTGCACCACGGTAAGGGGTGTGTGTTTGCCTTCCCTGGGCTCCGGAGGTTTCCTTAGAGTCTCCAGGAGAGTGAAAACAACTTCCCCGGGCTCCGGAGGCTATCCGGAAGCCAGAAACGGACCTGTTTCAGGCCTTCTGGCCCATTTTTTTTGTCTTCCCTGAGCCTCTGCATGCACCCTGCACTTACCTGCATCCAATACGGACTACGTGGGGACTCCTGGGAGGGGCGAGGTGGGTGTTCTGACCGAAGCCTCGTTCCAAGCAAACACAAAACAGAGGATAAAGCAAAACCTTTTTAATGCTTCTCTGTGAATTCCGTTCATTCACAGTAAAAACGCTATTAAAAACAAAATTGTCCCAGATAAGAACAAGCCCTGCCAAGGTTGGGCAAGGCTGCCAAGAACACTAGATAAAGTTACTAAGAAATATTTCAAACAAAAAGAGACTCCAAACACCAACCAAGATACTCCAAACGTCCACCAGACTTGAAGTGCAAGGACTTCTTTGCTTCCTGCAAAGAATCCCATCTCTGAGGGCTGGCTTTTATCCCTTAAGGGAGCGGGCATTACCTTGCAGCCTTACACCTGAGTCGCCCGTGTTGCTGCTGCTGCTCTTTCCTTCGAGCAGCCCTGTGCGTATGCACACTGGGCACAGGCTCCTCGGGGGCCTCTTCATCATTGCTGCCAGCCTCCACAATCTCCAAAGGCAGCACTCCACTCCCTGATGGTCTTGGCCCCATCCCTGCATCACATGCAGGCCCCTCACCTGAGTCCTTGCTCTCAGAGACCTCAGCCGTCCTCACCTGCTGCCGGCGAATCACAACAGTGGGGTGGGCAGGGTCATCCAGGAGTGGGATTTGGGGGTTCTCTGAATTGTACAGAATCTTAGCTAGGGGCTGTCCTGAACCCCTGTGAACCCGCAGCAGCCCATCCCCCGGTTGTGCATTAACCTACGCAGACCCACCGAGCAGATTGACGCGCCAACCGTCAGGAAAATGGAGGAAAAATAGGAGCGACTAACCATGCCCTAGGAATACAGGCATATCTCTGCGGTGTTAATTTGTATTGTGTACACTCCGGTAGTTCATGACTTACAACAGTCCATTTAGTGTCCGTACAACGTTACAACAACGCTGAAAAAAAATTGAATAAGGGTCATTTTTCATATTTACGGACCTGCACGACCTCCCCGTGGTAAACGGGATCGAAGTTCAGCCACTTGGCAACTGACTCATATTTATGACTGTCTCAGTGTCCCGGGATCACGCGATCCCCTTTTGCGATCTTCTGACAAGCCGAATCCAGATTCGCTTAACAACCGCGTGACTTGACGACTTGCAGTGGCGCACTTAGCAACTGTGTCAAGGGAGGTTGCAAAACGGGGCAACGTTCCCTGAACAAATGTCTCGCTTAGCAGCAGAAATGTTGAGCTCCATTGCGGCTGTGAGTCGAGGACTAGCTGTATTGGGTTGGGTTGCTTTGCAGTGTGGTGCAGTGTGCTGCAAAGGTGTTCCCAGAGGAGCATGGAAGTGAGGAGGCTCCTCTCTACCGCCTTCCAATGCTCCGGTAAATAAGCCGGCTGTCCTCTAAGTATGAGTCCCGCTTGGGCGGCAGCTCCCAGGCGTTTGAGTGGGCAGCGTCTCCCTGTGTGCGGCGATGGCTCGCCGCTCAAAACACAGGCGAGCACAGCTGTTCGGCGGCTTCTGTTGTTGCCCTTTTACAGCTTCGGGCTTCGGGCTCAGAAATCACCCAGCATCTCTGTTAGTCTCGTTGGTGCCCCACTGAAGCATCGGGCTCCGGGTGAACGCCAGACGCTGGTAAGCTTCCGGAGCCCGACACTGTGCTTGCGTTGTTGAAGCTCTGCTCTGTTTTACGTATGCATGTAAAAAAGGGACGGGCTTTGAATGTGCAATTGTGGTTGCTGTCAGGGTTCCGACGGATGCCCTAATTAAACCACGAGCCTCGAGCCAATTTTCAAAAGCAATACGGTTATTTATTAGGAGCAGCAGGTTGGCATGTTCCCCAAGTGAAGTCAGCTCTGCCCAACGTAATTTACAGCTCAACTATGACCTTGTTTTCCCGAACCGTCCCCTCAGGGTGTGTCATAAATCACATTTTCCAATAGAGCAACTTCCGGGCGGTAGAGGTCATGCCTCTGGGATGCAGCCTTGAGAAAGGTATGCGTGGAAGGTGCCTCTGGCCGTGGCTGCTGTGCTGCTGCATCAGTTCTTCCCCACTTCCTGCCCATGGCAACTCGATAGCAGGCCAGGGATGCTTTACGAGTTGACAGTTGCCATTTTGACTTCTTAGACACGCCCCCTTCCTGGATGTCTCTAGTTGCATAGCTTTATTTTATTTTATTTTATTTCATTTCATTTATTATTTATTTTATTTTATTTTATTTTTCAATTTTATTCTGTTTTTTTATTTTATTTTATATTTTATTATGTATAAACAGAAAGCAACACACACTTTCCTGTAGCACTGATGATGTTAACTAATTGGGTCATGAAATGTCTGCAAGAAAACAACCAAGCTCAGAGAGCACCAAGGATCCCACAATTGTTCTCTTCCTCCTTCATCTTCTCCTTAATTTCTTCTCCTTTCTTCTTCCTCTTCTCCTTCTCTTCCTCTTCCTCCTCCTCCTCTTCTTTCTCAAATCCCACTTTCTTCTAGCACTGATGATGTTACCTAGTTGGATCATGAAATGTCTGCAAAAAAACAACCAAGCTCAGAGAACACAGAGTCACAATATTTCTCCTCCTTTTCTATCCCTTCTCCTTCCTTCTTCCTCTTCTCTTCCTCAAAACCCACTCACTTCTAGACTGATGATGTTAGCTAGTTGGGTCATGAAACATCTGCAAGGACACAACCAAGCTCAGAGAGCATCAAGGATCCCACAATTCTTCTCTTCCTCCCCCTCCTCCCCCTCCTCCTCCTTAATTCCTTCTCCTTCCTTCTTCTTCTTCTTCTTCTTCTCTTCCTCTTCCTCCTCCTCTAGCCCCATTCACTTCTAGATGGATGATGTTAGCTAGTTGGGTCATGAAATGTCTGCAAGAAAACCACCCAGCTTAGAGAGCACCAAGGTCCCCACATTGTTCTCCCCCTGTGAACAAATTCAGAGTTCTTTTAGACTTAGAATAGAATAGAATTCTTTATTGGCCAAGTGTGATTGGACACACAAGGAATTTGTCTTGGTGCAAATGCTTTCAGTGTACATAAAAGAAAAGAGACATTCGTTGAGTCAAGAATCAGGTACAACACTTAATGATAGTCATAAAGTATAATAAGCAACCAAATCATACTAGGAAACAGTCAATAAAAATAGAATAGAATAGAATCCTTTATTGTCCAAGTGTGATTGGGCACACAAGGAATTTGTCTTGGTGGAAATACTCTCAGTATACATAAAAGAAAAGATACATTCGTGGAGTCAAGAATCATCAGGTACATCACTTAACGATAGTCATAGGGTACAATAAGCAATCAAATCATACTGGAAAACAGTCCATATAAATCGTAAGGATACAAGCAACAAAGTTACAGCCATACAGTCCCAAGTGGAAGGGGATGGGCGATAAGGAGTGATGAGAAGATTAATAGTAATAGTAATGCAGACTTTTTAAATAGTTGGACAGTGTTGAGGGAATTGTTTAGCAGAGTGATGGCATTCGGGAAAAACTGTCTTTGTGTCTAGTTGTTCTGGTGTGCTGTGCTCTATAGCGTCGTTTTGAGGGTGGGAGTTGAAACAATTTATGTCTGGGATGTGAGGGATCTGTAGATATTTTTCCAGCTCTCCTTTTGACTCGTGCAGGATACAGGTCCTCCATGGAAGGCAGGTTGGTAGTAATTGTTAAGTAAGACTTATCCCATGAGTTCTCTTGATCTGGAGAGCTGATGTCGGTTTTATTTTAATTGAAGGTAGGACTATCATTATTGCAGTCCTTTCATCTCCAAGTCAAAGTCCTTCCTTCTCATGTCTGCCTAAACCAGTGTATAACAGATCCCTTGGTCTAAAATGTCGAACGTTGATATCCTTAGCAATGCGGGCATCAGCCCCATAGTCTTCTGCCAGGGGTGTTTCAATGAGTGGGCAAACCCCATGATCAAGTTGGCATAACAAAGTCCCACCGTCCCACGGTTGAAGTTTACTTGGAGTTGGGGTTCTACTGAGCTTCTGGTGAAGACTTCGGTGCCCCCCGCCCCCCGGAACGGTTGCATAATTATGTCATTCCTGTAATTGCCATCTCCTGCCTGCAACACATGGTCTCATTACCCGCGTTGCATATGCTAAATGATTATTAACGAGCTTTGTAACGAGAAGCAGCAGCCACCCCCTCCAAAGGCACTCACAAGACAATTAGCTCCACGCCACCGCGAAGAAACTCGGGCCACCCTGGAAGATTAGAGCACAGAGAGAGACGAGGATCGTTAATGAAGTTTTTTTGCATTTTGATGAGCTGTCAAAAACGAAGTAAAAGCCAGGCAAGATTTCCTCGTGGCGCAGAAGCGCAGGCACCTCGGTGCGCTGAGAGTTGGCCTGCAACCTCTCGGAGTGCTTGAGCTCAGTTTTGCAACATTGTCAAAACTGCAACCGGTTGCTGAAGTGCAGAGAAGAGCATTACTAAGATGATTAAAGGCCTGGAGACTACAAAGAACAGTTGCAGGAATTGGTAATCTAGAGGAAAGAAAGACTGGGGGGGAGCATGATAGCAGTCTTCCAATACTTGAGAGGCTGCCAAAAAGAAGAGCGGGTCAAGCTATTCTCCGAAGCATCTGAAGGCAGGACAAGAAGCAATGGGTGGAAACTCATCAAGGAGAGAAGAAACTTAGAATTAAGGAGGAGTTTCCTAACAAGGAAGGAAGGAAGGAAGGAAGGAAGGAAGGAAGGAAGGAAGGAAGGAAGGAAGGAAGGAAGGAAGGAACAATGGATGGAAACCAATCAAAGAGAGAAGCAACCTGTTATTAAGGAGAAACATCCTAACAATGAATTTGACTACTTCCAGGAGACAACTGAAGTCCCTTCCAGCCTTAGGATACCATGAGTCAGGCAGGCAGGCAGGCAGGCAGGCAGGCAGGCAGGCAGGCAGGCAGGGAGGGAGGGAGGGAGGGAGGGAGGAAGGAAGGAAGGAAGGAAGGAAGGAAGGAAGGAAGGAACAATGGATGGAAACAAATCAAGGAGAGAGGCAACTTGGAATTAAGGAGAAACTTCCTAAAAAGTTTGACTACTTCTAGACTTCTGAAGTCCCTTCCAGTCTTAGGATACCATGAGTCAGGGAGGAGGGAGGGAAGGAGGGAAGGAGGAACAAACAATGGATGGAAACTAATGAAGGAGAGAAGCAACCTGGAATTAAGGAGAAACATCCTAACAGTGAGAACCATTAACCAGTGGAACTGCTTGCCACCAGAAGTCATGGGTGCTCCATCACTGGAGGTTTTGAAGTAGATGTTGGAGAACCGTTTGTCTGAAATGTTATAGGGTTTTCTGCTTGAGCAGTGGGTTGGACTAGAAGACCTCAAAGGTCTCTTCCAGCTCTCTTCTGATTGAAATGGATCTCTCCTTGATAAGTTCCCATTCGTTCCTTCTTGATCAGTCCTCAGGTGGTTTGGACAAGAGGTCAGCTCCCTCTTCTGTGTGGCAGTTCCTTAGATATTGGAACACTGCTCTCTTGCCAGCCCTGCAGTATTCCTTCTTTTCATTAAACCCTGCTGTACATGGCTTCCTTCCTTAGCTACCTTAGTTAAGTTGGACGTTCGTATCGATTGCTTTCATGCTTTATATTATTTTATTATCTTGTGGTAACCCATTGTAAGCCACTAAGAATTGCTGGATGATAAGATAGACGGCCTATATATGCCACAAACAAATAAATAAATATTCTCCAAGAGAAAAAAATATCCCAGATCTCGCCTGGAACCCATCGGGCTATTTAAGAAGCCTTTCCTCACCGGAGGAGTTAATTTCACAAATGCAGGAAATAGATCTATCAGAGGTACCCTGTGTCCTCCAGCCGCCTTCCCCGGGGAAACATGACGGTTCCAGAGTAATAGAGGTGTCTTCGAGCCTCTGACAGGAAGAGGCACCCAGAGCCAGGCCTTTGCAAATGAATCTGTCATGCCATCCCGGGCGGCATTCAAGGTTGATATTGGAAGAGCTTCACAAGCGCTGTCTGGCTGTCGCCCAGGATGTGAGAGGACCTGAGTTACGACAGCAGAAGAAGGGAAGAGCAGAAGACAAAAGAGATGCAGCAGGAACTGTCAGGGCCAGACTTCAAACCAGACTTCAAACTGAGCTACTTTATTGTTTTCTGCTCGTAGTACAGGAATCTTCCCAGCCTGGTAGCTTTCGCTTGGGAAAGACCAGATAAGCCTTAAAGGCATTTGTGGGGGTGGGTAGGTCACACCTTTCCCTCGTGTATTGATATAATGTGTTCAGACTAATTCCCCGCTTCTGCAGGGGCCAGCATTCAACCGGTTTGGACCAGTTCAGATGAAGCGGTAGTTCCGGTGAACCATTTGGACCTGCCCAACCCCTACACTAGTCTGTCCTTTATTTCCATGTTTTGCAGCTGAGCTGATTCACGTGGTACAGCAGATTGCCGCGCATCAGCTGTTTTACACACTGGGGCTGCAGTAGAAGGCAAGTCTTATACTGTAGCTGAAAATGCTCACCGGACCAGTTGTTACACTGGTTGAATCCCACCCCTGTGCTTATGATGTAAGGAGTTCAGACTAGAGGTATTCCTCGACTTATGACCACGTTTGAGCCCAAAAGTTTAGTTACTAAGGGAGACCTTTGTTAAGTGAGTTAGAATGCAGTATTGCAGATCGACTCTGCTCATTGCCAGCAGTTCAATTCTGACTCAGCCTTTCATCCTTCAAGGTCAGCAAAATGAGGACCTAGATTGTTGGGGGGCAATAGGCTGACACTATAATAGGCACTGTAAATAGGTGGACTATAAATAGTTTGGGTGACATGGTGGGCTCAGTGGCTAAGATGCTGAGCTTGTCAATCAGAAAGGTCAGCAGTTCGGCGGTCCGAATCCCTAGCGCCGCGTAATGGAGGGAGCTTCCGTTCCTTGTCCCAGCTTCTGCCAACCTAGAGTTTGAAAGCATGTAAAAATGCAAGTAGAAAAATAGGGACCCCTTTGGTGGAAAGGGAACAGCGTTCCATGGCCTTCGCCGTTTAGTCATGCCGGCCACATGACCACGGAGATGTCTTCGGATATCTCTGGCTCTTCGGTTTTGTAACAGAGATGAGCAGTGCCCCCTAGAGCCAGAAATGACTAGCATGCATGTGCGAGGGGAACCTTTACCTTATAAATAGTTTGACAGTGTTGTGGGAAATAGTTATTTAGAGAACGATGGCGTGTGAGGATGGGAAATGACCATCTTTTGGCCAACTGGCTAGACTTGAATTTGAATTAGCTTGAATTTGTTTGGGGTCTTTATTCTAAAACCACCCAGATGTTGGAAGGAGGATGGGAGAAGTCAGTTAACAGATGCTGACCGAACATTTTCCGATATCACACTGGAGTGAGAACTCATCGCTCTGCCTTGCCTGCTGTCAGAAAGATGGTTAGATCAGGGCCTTTCTTGTTACAGGCTGCAAAACACACACACACACATACGCACACACACACACAACCTCCCCCTCTACCTTATCAAAGATTAGCTTGAATTTGACAAGTGTTCAAGCTACCCTGCTGCCAGTACTGTGCAACAGGCCGGCAGGAAAGCAGGTTTATATAGTCAACTCGGTCAATTTGCATTTCTCTCCAAGGAGGGAAGTTAAAACAGGAAGGATCCATTTGGGTTGATTCTGGTTTACTGAGCGCCTTGAGTATTCACAAACAGTTCAGAATGGAGCCTCCTATCCTGAGTGGGTTATGTCATTGTTGGTTTTCTTGCACAAGCATCATTCATTTTTAATTGGGTATAATACCCGCGTGCGTTCTCATGTTCCGCTCAGCAGGAGAGCGAGCAATGGAATATTTATAAAGTGCATGGATGCCTTTCAGCAGGTCATTTTGGAGAACTGTTAAATCTCTCTCCTCCACGCCTGGAACCTCCAATCTGCTTGGGAACTCGATTTTCAACTTACAACAGACAAACACACTCACCCGTTCCAAAAGAAGAAAATATCTGTAGCTTGGTTGGTTGTTGGTATGTGTTTCATTGCCTAAGTAGGCAACATCATCAGTGGAAGGGAGTGTGGATTTTGCTTCTTGTTTTATATACAGTAGCTTGCCCTGCCAGTTTCAGTGGAAGTGTACTTTTCTCTTTGATTAGTGTATGGTTTTTCTGCAGAATTGTTTGTCTGGTGTTAATCTCTGCTTATCTGGGTGTTGGCTCCTGGCAGACATGTCTGGAGTGCTTGTTGTTCTCTGCACTTTGTTGTAGGCTTGCAAACAGTGATGGGTTTCCAATTTTTTCCCTACCGGTTTTGTGTATGTGCGTGTGTGCCTAATGCATGCTTTGTGCGCATGCGCAGGGCTCAAATACTGACCTCTGTCAAGGCTGGATAGCTGCCTGAACTATTTTTAAGTTCAGCTGAGGTGTGGCAATAGCATGAATCAGCTAAGCTTCACGTGTGGGTGTGCAGCACAAATACAGAGTTCTGTCAACCTGATGAACTGCCTGGAGCGTTTTTAAGCTCAGCTGAGAGGCAGCAATAGCGCGAATCAGCTGAGCTTCACGTGCGTGCACGCAGCACAAATACAGAGCTCTGTCAAACCTGGTGAATTGCCTGGAGTGTTTTTAAGCTCAGCTGAGGCATGGCAATCCACTCTGCTGCATGAATCAGCTATGCTAAAAAAACCAAAGAAATATAGGAGAAGTAACAGTGGGGGTGGGGGTGGGGGGCAGCCAGAGATGGTATTTGCCAGTCAAACTTTTTGCTACACTACATCAGAACTGGTCCAAACTAATACCACCTCTGCTTGCAAATGTTTCATTGCCTGACTAGGTAACGTCATCAGTACAAGTGTGGGGTTTGCTCCATGTTTTATATACAGTAGCTTGCCCTGGCAGTGTTTTTTGGGGTGTGGTTTTGTGCTTTGTTGTTTCTTGATTAGGTGTTTTCTGCTTCATTGTTTGTCTGGTGTTAATCCCTGCTTATCTGGGTTTGGCTGCTGGAAAGGCATGTTCTGGCCTTTTCGTTTCCTTCTTAGCTTTGTTATTGCCCCTTTTGAGGGGTGTGTAAATACGTTTCATCTCTACGTGCCTGTTGATGGCTTCATGGATGATAGGCAGAAGATTAGTAGTGCAGAACTACAAATACCAACTACATCTCTTTAATATCATAACAAATGCCAGATTCGTAGTTTCAATTGGGAAACTGGGAGCATCTTAGAGACGAAGCCAAATCTCAGAATTCTTGGAAGCTTGACATTCAAATGCCAGCCAAAAATAGACACTGCTCTTCCTCACTCAAGATTCACAGCATCTTTGTAACATCACTCAGATGTCTTTAGGGTGACCAAAAGCTTGTTGTTACTACCATGATACTACCAGTTACTACTAACAGTGGATGACTGCTTCAAGAAGACCACATAAATTACCAGGAGGAAATGACTCAAGGGTGGCTGGACTGTTAGAATCCCAACAATGGGTGAATGTTTCTTGGGGCACCCCAGGCCAGCAGTACAGAACAGATGCCCCTCTAGATGTTTTTCGTTCTCCAGTTCCATCGTGTCTTTTCCACCCTGGTGGTCCCTGCTTGAATTGATGGTCCAGGAACATCTGGAAGAGGTCCAAAGTCTTGTATCCCTGCCACGGTCAGAAAGTGTACTGTAACTGCCCCCCACCCCTCAAAAAAGCTAATGCAGTTCTAGGAGATACTAGTGCTACATTTGTGTAGAATACGACGTTCAGTTCTGGTCACCATAAATCAGAACAGATGTTGAGACCAGTGGTGGGATTCAAATATTTTTACCACTGGTTTGGTGGGCATGCTTTGCGCGCATGCACACACTTTGCGTACACGCGCACCAAACACGCACTTTGCGCAGGTGCAGAGGCATTTGTGCAGGCGCAGAGCCGTTCTAACTCACCTCCTGCAAGCCTGCACGATCCCGGTCGCTTCAGCAGCTGCCATGCAGCATTCTGCTGTGCCGCGCAAAACAGCTGCGCTACAAATTCAGCGGATAAAGGTGAGTATGGGAGCCTGGGCAGGCAGGTGGGCCCAACAGCAGAACGGCAGAGAGAACCGGTTCTGTCTCCGCTGCTCATCGTTGCTAGCAGCTCGGCAGAACTGGGATGAACCGGTAGCATACCACCACTGGAGGTTGAGACCCTAGAAAAGAAGTGCAGAAAAGAGCAACCAAGAAGAGCAGGGTTCTGGAAGTAGAACCCTATGATGATTGAGGGAACTTGGTGTGTCTCGTATAACAGAGAGAAGGACTAGGAGTGACATGATAGCAGTGCTCCAATAACTTGAGGGGCTGCCCCAAAGAAGAGGGAGTCAAGCTATTCTCCAAAGCACCTGAAGGCAGGAGAAAAAGCAATGGATGGAAACTCATCAAGGAGAGAAGCAACCTAGAACTAAGGAGAAACTTCCTGACAGTGAGGAACAATCAATCAGTGGAACAACTTACTTTCAGAAGTTGTGGATGCTCCAACACTGGAAGTTTTCAAGAAGAGACTGGACAGCCATTTCCCTGGAGTGGGATAAGATCTTTTGCTTGAGCAGGGGCTTGGACTAGAAGACCTCCAAGGACCTTTCCAACCCTCTTATTCTATGTTCTAATCTTGTATTTAATAGTCCAAGCACAAGGTCAGCATTGAGGCATCTGAACCTTAGACTGACACCTGGCTTCAGTTGCTTTGTTCCTCAAGACCCATTAGACCATTAATAAGAAGTCCACACATTGAAATGAAGCATGGCCACAATATTCTACTCTTCCTTCTTCGGTGTGGGGTGGAGTCACCGAGATGATACACAATCTTAATATGTGGTTACAATCCCTTATCCCCCTGTTTCTTCACCCTTGCCTTGTAGGCTTGGAAAAGGAACATTAATATGTCCCCTTAAATGATGCTTTCTCCTTTCACTTGGTTATTGAGATGGGAAAAGGGGATATACTTCCTCTCCTCTAAACTTAGAAACTCATTTATCACCCAGTTGGGTCTAGTCTAGTGGTTAAAGCACCAGGTTAGAAAGTAGGAGATTTTGAGTCCAAGTCCTCTCTTAGGCATGGAAGCTGGCTGGGTGATTTTGAATTAATCACCAGGAGATGGTGAATTCTAGTCTTGCCTTAGGCATGGAAGCCGGCTGGGTGATTCTGGGGTAATCATAAGGAGACAGTGAGTTCTAGTCCTGCCTTAAGCATGGAAGTCGGCTGGGTGACATTGGGCCAATCATCAGGAGATGGTGAGTTCTAGTCCCGCCTTAAGTATGGAAGTCAGCTGGGTGACTTTGACCCACCACCAGGAGATGGTGAGTTCTAGTCCTGCCTTAAGTATGGCAAACAGTGGAGTGATTATGGGCCAATCTCCAGGAGACTGGGAGTTCTAGTCCCACCTTAAGTGAGAAAGCCACCTTGGGCCAATCACCAGGAGACGATGAGTTCTAGTCCTGCCTTAATTATGGAAGTCAGCTGCGTGATTTTCAGCCAATCACCAGGAGATAGTGAGTTCTAGTCACACCTTAAGTATGGAAGTCAGCTGGGTGACTTTGAGGGAGTCCCTCTATCGTAAGTCGAGGACTAGCTGTACAAAATTAGAGGTGATAAATTGGTCATACGATATCTATTCTAAAAGTCACTTTAGCAGGGGTGACCACTGAATGAATATGAACTGTTCAGGGAGAGGAACCGAATACAGGTGCGAAACTCCGCAGGCGGATGAGGCGACTTCGCAAGACACCTGTAGTCCATTTTAGCTCCTGCTTTTTCTCCCCCCCTTCCGTCTCCGTGAATTTCCAAATTCCGGGGGCCGCACGGGCGGCTATTTCTCGGCATGCGTGCAAAATGTCAAATTGCAGGAATTAAAAATGTAAATGACGGTGCCTAATTAACCAGTTGACAGCGGAGCGCAGCTGCCGGTGATAGTGACTGATTACTTTGCAAATCTTGTCCTCCACGGCCCAAACGTACTTAAAAGCCAGGGAGAAGCGGGGGGGGGGGACTCCGCCAAAATGGCAGCCTCCTGAAGAAGCCCAGGTCTCTGCGCATAAATCTTCGCACCGCATGAGGGTGGTTTCAAAGCCCTCTTGGCTACAATGAGGTGTTGCAACTCAGACCAGACGCCGATTGAATTCTCAAGCCCTCCTATTCAAATTTCTCCGATTTGTGTACAGGTGAGCTCTCCACTTACGACCAAAAGTGGGACTAGAATTTTCATGGTGAAGCAAGGCAGGTGTTAAGGGAGCAGGGCCCTGATTTTATTTATTTATTTATTTATTTATTATTAAAATTTATATACCGCCCTTCTCCTGAAGGACTCAGGGCGGTGTACAGCCTACTAAAACCACATATATATAAAAGTTAAAATAGAATTAAATAAGGGCTGTAACCGAATCTAAAATCCCAACCTTAAAATTCAGTACTTAAACCCCATTAAAATTAATTTAGGATCAGCCCAGGCCGGCCTGCTCAAAGAGCCAGGTCTTCAAATCACACCTGAACACCCTCAGGTCGGTGGTCGTTCTCAACTCAGGGGGGAGCCCATTCCAGAGAGCGGGTGCCCCCACAGAGAAGGCCCTGTTCCTCGGGGTCGCCAGGCGACTCATAGAGGCCATCGGGACCCGAAGGAGGCCCTCCCTGTGGGAGCGCACAGGTCGGTGGGAGACTACCAGCAGAACGTGGTCTTGCAGATAGCCTGGTCCGATGCCATGGATTTTATGACCCTTTTCGCCACGGTCATTAAGGGTCTCACCACGGTTATTACGTGAATCATATGGTTGTTAAGGGAATCCAGATTCCCCCTTGACTTCGCCTGGGAAGGCCTCAGATGGAGATCACGTCACTCCGCGAGGCTACAACCGTCGTAGATACACACTAGTTGTCAATTTGCCCGAATGTTGATCACACAATGTGGGGTTTTCTGTGAGTAGTACGGTGGCCTAGAGGTGGAGCTCTGGCCTCACAATCAGGAGGCTGTGAATTCGTTCCTAGGTAGAGGCAGATATATTTCTCTCTCTGGGCACAATGAGAATAGATCTGCCGAACAAAACTCTACATTGGCGACAGGAAAGGCAGCTGGCCAGTAAACACTCAACTCCATTCAGTTGCCCAGACTTCACCCCGATGCAAGGGATTATGGGGTCATTAAAAGGAGAGATGATGAGGTGGTAATTGTGTCAGAGTTTTAAGGGCAAGAAAACTGGTTGTGAGCCACTTTTTACAGCACCGTTGTAACTTTGAATGACAATTAAATGAACGGTTGTAAGTCAAGGACTATCTGTGGTTGCTTCTTGCCCTGAGAAGTACAGGTAGCTCTCGACGTACAACCACAATGGAGCCCGAAACGTCTATGTTAATACTTGCACTTGTTTTCTCATACAAACTAAACTAAATAAATAAAACTTAAGATGATTAAAGACAAAAGCATATGAAAAAACGGTTGCAGGATTTAAGTTCGGTTAGTCTGGAGTAAAGAAGGACTAGCGGGGACCTAGAGTAGTCTTCCAATATTTGAGGGACTGCCACAAAGAAGAGGGAGGGTCAAGCTGTTTTCCAAAGCCCCTGAAGGCAGGACAAGAAGTAACGGATGGAAACTCATCAAGGAGAGAAGCAACCTAGAACTAAGGAGAAACTTCCTAACAGTGAGGACAATTGAACAAGTGGAACCGCTCACCTTCAGAAATTGTAGGTGCTCCAACACTGGAAGTTTTTAAGAAGGGATTGGATAACCCTTTGTCTGAATTGGTGTAGGGTTTCCTGCCTAGGCAGGGGGTTGGACTAGAAGATCTCCCAGGTCCCTTCCAACTCTGTTATTCTGTTATCTTTACATCTAGCCTTTTTTTTTTTTTTTAAATGGGATTCTCTCTCTTTTTCCTTTATTCCCCTCCAGGTATTACTCAGATATCGGCAAGATGCCAGCGATTAGCGACCAGGATATGAATGCTTATCTAGCTGAGCAGTCACGCATGCACATGAATGAGTTCAACACCATGAGCGCACTCTCCGAGATCTACTCGTATGTGGGCAAGTACAGCGAAGAGGTGAGCCTGGGGCGGTGAGAGCTGCATGCGCCAAAGAGTGAACTAACCTTTAGTTGTGGCCTTCAGCCTGTTTTATGGATTTCTTAAGACTCGGGGAGAGTAAAAGCCAGAGGACGATTGGGCTTTGCAATTGGGGTCTTCTTTGATGACGGGCCTACATGCCTGCAAATCGTTCCATGGAGTCATCCAGCAAAGTGTTTCTCTACCTCACCAATTTAGAAGGCGGGGGATTTAACATGGCTGCTTGGGAGTTGAAGTCTCCCCAAATTAAAGTCGCCACAGATGAGAAACACCGATCTATACCATAAGTTGGAACGGACCTTGATGAGCATCAAGTCTGACTATATGTTGGTTGGTTGGTTGGATGGATGGATGGATGGATGGATGGATGGATGGATGGATGGATTGATGGATCATGGATGGATGGAACACGGATGGATGGATCATGGGTGGGTGGGTGGGTGGATCAGGGATGGATGGATCAGGGATGGATGGATGGATCATGGATGGATGGGTGGATCATGGATGGATGGATCATGGAAGGATGGATGGATGGATGGTTCATGGATGGATGGATGGATGGATGGATGGATGGATGGATCATGGATGGATGGATGGATCATGGATGGATAGGTGGATCATGGATGGATGGATCATGGAAGGATGGATGGATGGATGGTTCATGGATGGATGGATGGATGGATGGATGGATGGATGGATGGATCATGGATGGATAGATGGATCATGGATGGCTGGATGGATCATGGATGGATGGATGGATCATGGATGGAAGGAAGGCAGGCCTGGAATTTTGGATGTATGTATGTAAGTAGGGAGGAAGGTACAGAAGGATGGATGGATGGTTGATTGGTCTGGAATTTGGGATGGATGGATAAATGGTTGGAAAAATGGATGAATGGATGGAAGGAAGGAAGGAAAGAAGGAAAACCTGGGATTTTGGATGTATGTATACATATATGTAGGGAGGGAGGGAGGGATGGTTGATTGATTAGTCTGAAATTTAGGATAGAGGGATGGATGAATGGATGGATGGATGGATACCTCTTAGAGAGTTGTGTTAGCACAGTGGTTAGAAAGCAGTGTTGCAGGCTAGTACTGCCTATTGCCAGCAGTTCGATCCTGACCAGCTCCAGGTTGACTCAGCCTTCCATCCTTCTGAGGTGGGTAAAATAAGGACCCAGATTGTTGGGGGCAAGAGGCTGACTCTATAAACCGCTTAGAGAGGGCTGTAAAGCACTACAAAGCAGTATATAAGTCTAAGGGCTATTGCTATTGCTACTCATCCCTGCTTAATTGGATTGCAGTCCACTTCAATAGAACAATCATGACTACATGTTTAAGCACTTGCCCAAAACCTAAATTTAAATAATCTTACCATTGGTCAAGGGTTCTGTACAGTGTGTGTGTGTGTGTATGTGTGTGTGTGTGGATGTGTGCACGCGTGTGTGCGTGTGCGGGTGTGTGTGTTATTTTGACAGTTTAGTATATTCTATGAAGCCAGCACATTGGGTCAGGTTGTGATTTAATCTGGTTTTCCCGCCACCAAAATGAATTCATGCAGACCAGATCAAGCATGTTAGAGATGAGCAGCGTGACCATAAGCTGAATGAGCAAACTAGGTTTGCAAAACCCAGGAAGCAGGCAAACCTTGGGCGAACACCCACCTTCAATCTTGTTGCAAATACAGCTAAAGTGGGACGCCGTGATCTGTTTTGTCGATGAACCGCTTGTGAGAACATAACAATTCTAGGCTGGTTCCTCTCTTGGCTCCTCTTTCAGGTTCTGCCTCTCCTTCTCCTACAGCAATGATGGCGAACCTTTTAATTGTGGTGTGCTGAAAGCAAGTGTATGCACCGGCACCCACAAAGCAATGCGGCCCCCCGTGCATGCGCACACAACATCCCCCACCCTGCCCCCTTACCTGCACTGTACATGTGCGTGCCTCCCAGCTGATTTTCAGCCTGTTTGAGGCCCTTTTCGCTGTCCTGGAGGCTCGAAGGAAGCCTCTGCAGCCTCGGAAGGCTGGAAAATGGGCCCGTTTCAACACATCCGGTATTTCCGGAAGGCCCATTTTTCATCTTCCTGAGGCTGCAAGTCTTCTTTCGAGCCTCCGGGAGGGCGAAAACAGCCTCAAACGGGCCAAAAATCAGCTGGGAGGTGCACGCATGCGCAGTGCAGGTACGTTCGGCTGGTGCTCGCATGCCATAGGTTCGCCATCACAGTCCTATAAGCTTAACCTTATGGGTACCTTTAAGAGATCGTGTGTCAACTAAAAAGATACTCCTTTGGTCTTTTTAGCTGCCACAAAAAGGGAGTGGAGGAAAATAAGGCATTCTTGAAACGCTTAGATAATCACCTCGGCAGCCCAAAGTTGTCGAAGCATAAGAAGGTTATTGGAGAGCATGACGGATGACTCTTGGAGATGGATGTGTCCCATTGGAGAAGTCACATCCAGGGGGTGGGAGGAAGACCAGGGTCAAGGGGGAAATGTATGATGTCATTTAGTATCGGCTGCAGCCAGCCACGCACCAACATGGCCACTTCTAATAAACCAATTTACTTTTCTCTGAGATGTGGCTAGAGACTTTCGATTTGAATGAGGGTGGATTTGTTGGAGCTGTGACATCGTGTTGAAGGCCTTCCATTTTTTTTTTCTCCTTTCTCCATTCCTCACAGATCCTTGGAGCCCTCGATCAGGACGACCAAGCCGGCAAGCAGAAACTCACCTACAAACTTGAACAAGTTATAACCCTCATGAGCATAGACAGCTGAGAACTTGCCCCACTTAGAGGGACTTTCCAGGAGGGATCGACACAAAACAAATGAACAAAAAAAGAACTTTCACACACACACACACACACACACACATACACACACACAAACACAAAAAAAAACCAAGCCGTGCCTCAGTTCAGTTTTCATCAAGTGCAAGTTTCCAACTGGCTGCCAAGGAGAGTTGCAAGAAGACACCTAGAAGTCTCTGAGCCTCACCTGCTGGACCTACCAAGGAACTAGTCCTTCAGGATTTTGAGGGACCTCTTCACAAGAAGGACTCCCCGAAGACAGGGAGTGTTCAGGGTGGAGTCCCTGCAGGTTTCTCCTTGGTGGCAACCAGAATGTACCACTGCCTGCTCCATTGAAACCGAGCAGGAGTAACGTTGGGGTTCACCTCCATCATGCTTTGCTGCTTTGAGGGCACGCCATCCACGGGCTGAGAGGAGGCCCGGGGTTCGTTCAGAAGCTGCGCCGAGGGAGAAGTTGCTCTCTTGCCCTCGGAAGTCCCACCGTTGTGGTTGGGGGAGAGAAAAATAAAACCAAGAAAAACAATGGCTGCCTCTCCTCGATCTTTGTCCTCATGAAGAGGAACCGAGAGGAACATCATGGAAAGAAAGGCCCTCAGGGACCTGTGAACCAAGAGGACTGTCCACCAATCTCTGGAGATTGGGTGGAGAAGGGAAGTCTGCCTTTTTCTCTCTTCCCCTCTTCTGATTTTCATTCGGTTTCCTTTTTTTGGTTGGGTTGGGTTTGGTTTGGTTTGGTCAATCATGGTTACTTTCGTTGTAGTGGAAAAAAAACTGCTCTTCCAAGCTTGTCACCTATGTATTCCCACCTGTTCCTTCTCCGGTTACTAATCAAGGGATCCTCAAACTTGGCAGGTTTAAGACTTGTGGCCTTCAACTCCCAGAATTCCTGAGCCAACATGACTGGAGGAGGAATTCTGGGAGTTGAAGTGTTAATGCTGTCAAGTTTGATGACCTCTTGTGTTACCTACTTGAACAAGCCTTCCAGATCCTTTGCTTCCCCTCTCAAAACCAGCCATGGTGTATCTGCTGGGGGAAAGTCAACTCAAGTTGTGGCCTCTCCCTGAAGACCCCCCGCCAAAGTGTATCTCCTGTTTTCTCTCTGATCACCTTCCTCAACCACAAGAGCACAGCCAAGACCCAGAAATAAGAACCGGCATGGTAGATAAAGTAGAGATCCTAGCACAGAATTGGAGGGCGGGGAGGTGAAGATAAGAGTTTCTTATTGTGAGTCATCAGGAACATGGTAGCTCAATA
Source organism: Bungarus multicinctus (assembly GCA_023653725.1). Taxonomy (NCBI): domain Eukaryota; kingdom Metazoa; phylum Chordata; class Lepidosauria; order Squamata; family Elapidae; genus Bungarus; species Bungarus multicinctus. Next base: position 79,253,652 of record CM042848.1, on the reverse strand, counting down.
GCTAAGACGCTGAGTTGTCAGTTAGAAAGGTCGGCAGTTCAGTGGTTCGAATCCCTAGCGCCGCATAACTGAGTGAGTTCCCATTACTCGTCCCAACTTCTACCAAACTAGCAGTTCGAAAGCACGTAAAAAATGCAAGTTCAAAAATAGGGATCTATTGTGGTTAGCTGGCAGCAGATGTGGACGGTGGAGGAGAGCGAGGACTTGGATGAGGGGCCGGGACCATAAGGGAGTGGATTGCTGCCTTCAGGGATTATGTGGGCTGGCAGCAGTGAGGAGGTTCCCGAGGAGCCTGTGCCTAGAGCACCTGAGCGCAGGATGATTCGTAGAAGAGAACAGCTGGAGTAGCACAGGTGACTTGGGAGTAAGGCTGCAAGATAATGTCCCCTCCCTCCAGGGAATATAAGCCTGGTTTCAAAAGGTTTTTGCCTTTGTAAAAATGCTCTAAGGATCCAGCATTGCGTGTAGAGACTCCGGGTTATCTGAAGAATTCTGTCAAGGTGTTTCTGGTTGGATCAGAATAGGTGGGAAGGGAACAGCACTCTATGTACCTTCTGGCATTTAGTCATGCTGGCCACATGACCACAGAGACGTCTTCGGACAGCACTGGGTCTTCGGCTTTGTAACCGAGATGAGCACCGGCCCCAAGAGCCGGAAACGACTAGCACGTATGTGCGAGGGGAACCTTTACCTTATTGTGAGTCATCGGCGGGTGTTTTTTGTGTTGCGTTTCCCAATAAAATGGAAGTTGCAAAGGCCATAATATAATCTACTCAATTTGCTGCCAGGTCTTTCTCTGTGAAAGCATCATTACAGGTGGAATAATCAATCTATCAGAATAGAGCTGGAATAGACCTTGGAGGTCTTCGAGCCCAATCCCCTGCTCAAGCAGGAGATCCTATACCACTTCAGACAAGTGGCTGTCCAGTCTTTTTTTAAAAAACTCCAGTGATGAAGCGTCTACGGTTTCTAATGGCAAATTGTTCCCCTGATTAATTGTCCTCCCTGTTAGGAAGTTTCTCCTTAATTCCGGGTTGCTTCTCTCCTTGATTAGTTTCTATCCGTTGTTTCTTGTCCTGCCCTCTTGTTCTTTGGGAAATAAATTGACCCCCTCCTCTTTGTGGCAGCCCCTCAATTATTGGAACACTACTATCTTGCTCCCCCTCAGTCCTCCTTTTCTCTAGACTAGACAAACCCATTTCCTGCAGCCGTTCTTCGTATGTTTTGGTCTCCAGGTCTCATCTCAATTGCTCTTCTCTGCCCTTGTTCCAAAGTCGGTTTGAACACATGAATTTGTCCACATCCCCCAGTCAAACCCATGAGTGGGTTTTCCATGAGTGGATGATAAGGGGGAAATCAGAAAGTCTCTCTCCCCCCTCAAAATCTGTAGGGCTTTTGCAGATTTATCCTTGGGACCGTGTGAAAGACAGTAGAATCGGTGAACCTTGTCTTGGCTTCATTCTCAAGAGGGGTCAATAGATGCTGGTTATATCCAGGGGTGAGATTCAGCTGGTTTGGGCCGGTTCAGGCGAACCGGAAGTTAAATTTACATCCCATTCGCCAAATCGGTAGTTGAACCGACTGGCTGACCCCGCCCACCCCACCCCACCCCTCCCAGGAATCTCTGTGGGGCCCATTTTGGCTCTGGGAGGGGGAAAACAGGCCTTCCAGAAGTCCTGAAATGGGCCAGTTTCCAGCTTCCGGAAGGCCTCTGGGGGAGGCAGTTTTCGCTCTCCCAGAGGCCCGAGGGAAGCCTCCGGACTCTGGGGGAGGCAAAAACGTCCCTCCCAAAGTTCTGATAGGCCACACCCACTATGGCCAATCCCACCCATCAACCAGGCAGCAAACCGGTTGTTGGGATTTTGGAATCCCACCTCTGGTTGTAACCCCACAATCAAGATCCTGTCCCCCTTCTATGTCTCAGCCCTTCGAAGTAGAACAGACTTCGGCACCAAAGATATGCATAACTAATGCTATTCCAGAGAGTTCTCGACTTACGACAGTTCATTTAGTAACCGCTCAAAGTTACGACAGAGCTGAAAAAAAGGTATTTTACGACCTTTTTTTATGACAAGGACCATGGCAGCATCCCCTTAGTCCCATGATCAAAATTCAGCTGCTTGGCAATGGGCTCATCATTATGATGGCTTACAGCATCCCAGGGGTCACGTGATCCTCTTTCGCGATTGTCTGACGAGCAAGGAAGTCCCGATTCGCTTAACAAGCGTGGGACTAATGGAACAAGGGCAGCGGTTCGCTTAACAACGGTGGCAAGAAATGTCATAACGTGGGCCGAAACCCGCTTTACAAAGGTCCCAGCTTAGCAGCATACATTTTGGGTTCCGTTACGGTCCTAAGTCGAGGTCTTTCTGGACGATAAAAGGGAAGCCAGAGAGAGAATTCCAGAGAGATCCTGCAGGCCCACCTGGAAAGAGGGAGGGATAAACGGGTGAAGGAAGCATCCACGGAGGAGAATTTGTGGAGAAAACATAACCCCAACTGATGGAGGACAGCTATGGAGAGAATAACAGGATGGAACAGGCCTCTCCTGAAAAGTAGTTTTAAAACCGCCATTTTGGGGTCTCTGAGTTTTGGATTCGTACAGAATCAACTTTTTATTTCAACTTCGAACTCCTCAAGGGAACAGGCAGAAGAATGCGATTCCCACGAAATGGTCAGAAATAGGAAGCAGTTGGACTCTCTCTCCCACCTCTTTGGATGTTTTTTTCGCTCCTTTCTTTTTTTTTCTCATTGGACCTGGGAGATTGCAAACAAATCTTCCTCGGGGCTTGTGTTATTTCTGGGTCTTAGGCAGGATTGAGATGGTGTCTTAAGGAATTCTTTTTTGATATGGCCTTCTCTGTTCACAGTTCTTATTTCTAATTCCTTCCTTTCTTCCCTCTTTTCTTTTTCCCTTTACTTTTTGCCTTTCCTTCCTTTACCTTTCTCATTTATTCCCTTTACCTTTCTCATTTATCTCCTCTCTCCCTCCCTTTCTTCCTTTCCCTCCTTTCCTTCTCCATCCCCTTCTTTATGTTCCTTTTCTCTCCTTCCTTTCTTCCATTTTCCTTCGTTCCTTTCTTCCCTCCCTCCCTCCTTTTACCTTTTTTCTTTCTCTCCTTCCTCCCTCTCTCCCTTTCTTCCTTATTCTCTACTTCCTTCCTTCCCCCTCTTATTTACATCTCATTTCTTTCCCTTCCTGCTTTCTTTTACCTTTATTCTTTCTCTCCTTCCTTCCTTCCTTCCTTCCTTTCTTCCTTCCTTCCTTCCTTCCTTCCTTCCTTCCATCCATCCTCCTTTTCTTCCTTCTTCTCTACTTCCTTCTTCCTCTTATTTACCTCTCCCTCCCTCCCTTCTTTCCTCTCATTACCATCTCCCTTCTTTCCCCCCTTCCCTCCCTCCTCTCATTCCCACTCCTTCCTTCCTTCCTTCCTTCCTTCCTTCCTTCCTTCCTTCCTTCCTTCCTTCCTTCCTTCCTTCCTTCCTTCCTTCCTTCCTTCCTTCCTTCCTCAAAACAATTCTGATTTGATCCAGGAAAACACCTCACACTTCTCCGTGCCAACAGCATCAGTTCTAAACTAGCTGTGATCAAATAACTCCGATCCCAAATTCAGTGTTCAACAACATCTTTCTCCAATGTTCTGACACATTTTTCTACAAATTCTGCTGAGCTTTGATTCCCTAACTGCAGAAGTGGTATTCAGCCGGTTTGGAGTGGTTCTTGCGTACCGGTAGCAAAAATTTTGACTGGTTCTGAAAACTGGCAAATACCACCTCTGGTATCCATGTGCATAGAACCAGTAGGAAAAAAAATTTGGAAGCCCACCACTGCCTAACAGTGCATTGGTTAGAGCGCAGTACTGCAAGCTATTCCTACTGCAATTTAGATCGAATCCCACCAGGCTCAAGGTTGACTCAGCCTTCCATCCTTCTGAGGTGGGTAAAATGAGGACCCAAATAGTTGGGGGCAAGAGGCTGACTCTGTAAACTGCTTTGAGAGGGCTGTAAAGCACTATAAAGCAGTATATAAGTAAGTGCTATTGCTATTATGTCTTGACTCAAGCCATCTAAAGTGCAGTCTCCTTCCAAATAAATCCAGGACTCTGGGAAATTTGCCAAACTTTAGACAGATTTGATTGCTGTAACATGGAAACCTGCAGGAACGTGAAAGAAACCCCAGTTATTCACCTCTACCCTCCCTGTTTATTATCACAGGTAGTCCTTGACTTATAACCATTCATTTAGTGGCCGTTCAAAGTTATAACAGGCCTAGAAAAAAATGACGTATGACCGTTTTTCACACTTACGACCATTGCAGCCTCCCCATGAGTCAGGCAATCAAAATTCAGATGCTCGGCAACCATATTTATGATGGTTGCAGTGTTTCGGGATTACCTGATCCCCTTTTGCGACCTTCTGATGAACAAAGTCCATGGGGGATGCCAAATTCACTGAACAACCATGTTGCTAATTGAACCGCTGGAGTGAGTCACTTCACAGCTGTGGCAAGAAAGGTGGTAAAATGGGGCAACCCTCCATTTGATAACTGTCTCGCTTAGCAGCACAAATGTTGGGCTCAGTTGTGGTCGTAAGTCGAGGATTACCTGTGTGAGAAACGTTACATTCAATAGATCAGCTATTAATTCTGGATGTGTTTGTACAACATGCTGAATCTGGTTGTTTAAAAATTTAGCTACCCCGTTCAAACATCTCGGTTCATTTTTACTTTTCATTTTGGAACGTTCTCATGTGGTTTACTGCCTTGCCATTGGATGGTTTATGGTTTATTGTACAATGTGAAGCTAGAAGTTGGGGCAGTTCAGTAACTGGGTTTAACGTGTCGTGGGAAGCTTATCGTTGTTTCAGAGAGTGACAGGGTTCACACAGCTTCCTCAGAGCGCGAGACGAATCCATATTCTGTCTTCGCAACCGTACTTTGAAATGATAGCATAACCACATGAGCTAAGCCACCTGGACCCAAATCAAACCAAGATTAACCCTAACCAAGTTTACCACGGTATAGGAACGGGGATGCTTGATCCATAAAGACCCTGATGTTATTTGTGTTACTTAATCACATCCCGTGTGGTTTGCTTAAGGCTCAATCCAGACATTTTCAAGCACCAGATAAAAATTTGGGTTCCATCCTATACGGAATAGAGAAAACAAAACTTTCTTTAAGCTGATCTTCATCATGTTGCCAAGGATTCTGGGCAGTGGTGGGATTCAACCAGCGTAATAACCGGTTTGGTGAGTGCACACTTTGCGCATGTGCACAAAGGGATTGAAAACCGGCCATTTTGGGCTCTAAAACTTACCTTCTGCTGCAGCCCCAGTGAGTAGAACAGCTGAGGCACAGCAAACCAATGTGCCATGCGAATCAGCTGGGCTGCAAAACAGAAAAATAAAGGGCAAACTAGGGCATGGGCAGCTGGGCAGAGCCAACTGATTGCCGCAACAATCAGTTCACGCGAACCAGTCCAAACCAGCTGAATCCCACCCCTGATTCTGGGATGCAGTTCTGAATTCCAAAGGCAATTTTATTTTTGGTGCCCAAGATCTTTCCGTCCTGAAGAAATCCTGATTATTATTATTTCCTGCATTATGACTTCCATAGTTTCTTAAGTGCCATTTCCCTGATTTTTTTTTTTTTTAATGCATGGCATTAAAAGAGCTACGAACGGTAATTTTTACAAAGACTTGCAGAAACGACAGGAAATGCAAATACTACCTTGCCATCTTGGGCAGAATTTTGAGCCAATGTTACAGGTAGTCCTTAACTTACAACAAGTTCCATAAAAAGTGACTTCTGACTGGTTCCTCGCACTTATGATGATCACCACATCCTTGTGGTCACATCGTCAAAATTCGGGCACTTGACAACAGCATGTATTTTCGATGGTTGCAACATCCAGAGGGGCCACGTGATGGCCATTTGCAACGTTCCCGGTCAGCTTCACTTAACGACTGCATGATTCATTTAACAACTGCACTGATTTGCTTAATGGTTGTGGCCAAAAAGGTGCAACTCACATCACCCCCACCTTAGCAAGAGAAATTCAGGTTTTTTAAAGTCGTAAGTTGAGGACTACCTGTAAATTGTTTATGCCAGTGACCGAGTGCCCTGGTGATTTTAAAGTGTGTTTTGATCTCCTGTTTCTCAGCCCTCAGCAACTAAGATGGGTGGACTCCAAGTCCCAGAATTCCCCAGCCAGCACGGAATGGGAGTTGGAGTCCACCCGTCTTCAAGTTTGGTATAGATCAACTTCTTCCTGATTTAGTAAAATTCCTATTTTGAACAGGAAGCATTGGGAGAACATCTCATCTTTATAAGACAGTATTACAAAGAGCTACAAAAATAATAATAATTAAAAAAACAAAACAATACAGCCTGGATTGCAAATGTCCAGGCTTTGGATTATTGAAGCCCGCTGTTTTTTCTTTCTTTTCCAGATATTTTATTTTTATTTTATTTTAACCTAACAATCTGAGTTTTCAAACCCAAACCGTATCATGCAAATGATAATTTCTTTCAAACAGGGCCCGGTTGTTAACTTGGTAGAGCTTCTGTACCTTTGTTATACTTAATTGTATACCTGTGTTTGTAAATATAAGGCATTCCTATTTTGCAGTCCAGAACAGAACAGAACAAAACAAAAAAAAAAAAGCTATTTGTAATATAGAATAAAGTTTATTTAAAAAAAGACAAAAACCAATCCTTTTGCGATGGTGTGACTCCTTCATTCGAATGTTTCCTTGGCAATAACTTTAGCTGAAAGACAAAGTTTGCCTGAGCCACCGTTCACGCAGGAAAGTGAGGCGGCTTAAGCCATCATGTGAATCCTCCTCAAGGAACTGAGAGGGAGGAAAGGAGGGAGAATACAAGAAATAGTTGGAGAGCTAGATGTGTGTGGGGGGAGAAATGATAGAGAGAGACAAATGATGGATGGATGGATGGATGGATGGATGGATGGATGGATGGATGGATGGATGGATGGATGAGAAGGTAGGTAGGTAGGTAAATAGAATGTGTGTAGAGAGAGAGAAAGATTAGGTAAAAACAGATGGGTGAATGGAGAGAGAGAGATTAGCTAAAGACAGGGACAGGTGGATGGATAGATATAGATAGATAATAGACAGAAACAGACATAAGAGAGATGAAGCTAGATGATAGATGGATGGATGGATGGATGGATGGATGGATGGATGGATGATAGGTAGGTAGAGTGTCTATGTACAGTATATATGTGTGAATGTATAGCTAGATAACAGATAGATAAATAGTAGATTGATTAGATAAAAATAGATGGGTGGATGGAGAGAGAGATTAGATAAAGACGGATGGGTGGATAGAAAGATATAGATAGATAATAGACAAACAGTCATGAGACAGATGGAGCTAGATAGATGATGGATGGATGATGGGTAGGTAGAGTGTGTATGTATATATGTGTGTGTATAGATAGATAATAGAGATAGATAGTAAGTTGATTGATTAGATAAAAATGGATATGTGGATGGAGAGCGAGATTAGATAAAGATGGATGGATGGATAATTATAGATAATAGACAGACAGGCAGACATAAGAGAGATGTAACTGGATGGATGGATGGATGGATGGATGGATGGATGGATGGATGGATGGATGCATGATAGGTAGAGAGAGTATGTATGTAAGTATAGTGTGTGTGTATAGATAGATAATAGAAATAGATGATAGATAGATAGATAGATAGATAGATAGATAGATAGATAGATAGATAGATAGATAGATAGATAGATAGATAGATATAGACAGGGATAATGAGAGATGATAGATGGTAGATAGATAGATAGATAGATAGATAGATAGATAGATAGATAGATAGATAGATAGATAGATAGATAGATAGATAGATAGATAGATAGATAGATAGACAGATAGATAGTAGATTAGATAAAAATGGAAGGATGGATGGAGGGAGAGAGATTAGATAAAGATGGATGGGTGGATGGATAGATAGATATAGATAGATAATAGACAGACAAACAGACATAAGAGAAATGGAGCTAGATAGGAGAGATGATGGATGGATGGATGGATTGATGGATAATAGGTAGAGTGTGTGTGTGTGTGCGTACGTGCATGTATGTATGTATGTATGTATGTATGTATATGTGTGTGTATGGATAGATGATAAATAGTATATTGATTAGATAAAAACAGATGGGTGGATGAATAGATACAGATAGATCCAACAGACAGACAGACATAAGAGATGAAGAGCTAGACGGGACAGATTAGATAGAGATGGATGGATGGATGGATGGATGGACAGATGGTTGACAGACAGGAGGATAGAGATCTTCCTGTTGCAAGAAGTATCTCTCACAGGCATGGAACACAACCACCCAAGCCTACCAGAGAGTCACCTGCATGTCTGCTCTTCCACCAACATGATCTGAGGTGAAAAATGAATAGGTGTAGCCATTCTCTCTTCCCCCCCAGTTTCATCCCAGAAAGACTTCCACCCTCGCTGCTCGTTGTGTTTCTCTGGAGTAGGGAGATGCCTGGCTCAACCAGGGCAAAACAGGCACTCTAAAACCTTGGCAACTTTAAGCCTGGCAGACTTCAACTCCCAGAATTCCATTCAAAGAGGCAAAGCTTTGCTGGCTGGGGAATTCTGGGAGTAAAAGGTGGGAGACTCCTGCTCTAAAACAAATGGTTGGTTATTTTTGTCAGCTCAAGCAGGTCTTGAGATGCTGAGGGCGACTAAATCTACTGGAACCGGGCTGCAAAACCCCAGAGGACACCAGAAATAGAAGCCTGCAAACTCCTTGCTGTTCACCTGCTGCCGGCTAGTCCTTGACTTATAGCAGTTTGTTTAGTGACTATTCAAAGCCACAATGGCGCTGAAAAAAGGGATCGTGTTTCACACTTAAAACCGTTGCAGCCTCCCCAAGGTTACGTGCTCAAAATTTGGAAGCTTGGCAACTGATTCATATTTATGATGGTTGCAGTGTCCTGGGCTCTCCCTTCGCACTCTCTCTCTTTTCTCCCTCTCTTCTCTATGTCTGTTTCTCTTCTCTCTCTTTCTCTCCCTCTTCTCTCTGTCTCTATCTCTTCTTTTTCTATCTTTCTCTCTTCTCTCTCTCTTTTCTGTCTCTGTCTCTCCTCTCTCTTTCTCTCTTCTCTCTCTCTCCCTGTCTCTCTATCTCTTCTTTCTGTATCTCTTCTCTTTCTCTCTCTTTTCTCTCTCTTCTCTCTCTGTCTGTCTCTGTCTCTCTCTTCTCTCTCTTTCTTCTCTTTCTGTCTCTCCCTCTTCTCTCTTTTCTTTCTGTCTCTCCTCTCTGTCTCTTTTCTCTGTCTCTCTCTCCCCCTTCTCTCTGTCTTTATCTCTTCTCTCAGTATCTCTTATTTCTGTCTCTCTCTTTTCTTTCTCTGTCTCTGTCTCTTCTCTCTCTTTCTTCTCTCTCTGTCTCTCTCCCCCTTCTGTCTCTCTGTCTCTTCTCTCTGTATCTCTTCTCTTTATGTCTCTCTTTTCTTTCTCTGTTCTCTCTGTCTCTTCTTTCTGTCTCTCTCTCTCCTCTCTCTTTTCAGTCTCTGTCTCTCCTCTCTTTTTCTTTTCTCTCCTCTCTCCTTCCTTCCCTCTTCTCTGTATCTCTTCTCTCTGTATCTCCTTTCTGTCTCTCTTTTCTTTCTCTTTTACTCTCTTTCTTCTCTCTCTGTCTCTCTTCTGTCTCTCTTTTCTCTCTCTTTTCAGTCTCTGTCTCTCCTCTCTCTATCTTCTCTCTTCTCTTTCCCTCCCTGATCTTCTCTCTGTCTTTCTCTTCTCTCTGTGTCTCTTCTCTTTCTGTCTCTTTGTCTCTCTCTCTCTCTCCTCTCTCTCTCTTCTCTCGCAATGTCCCAAAGTCACGTGATCCTCTTTTGTGACCAGATTCACTTAACAACTGTGTTCCTTAACAACTGCAGTGATTCACTTAAGGTCATAAAATGGGGCAAAGTTCACAACAACTGTCTGGCTTCGCAACAGAAATTTGGAGCTCAATTGTGGTCATAAGTTGAGGACTACTATATATGAAGACAACTTGAGATTAGGAGGCAGGGTTGGATTTTACTTCAATTAAAATCATTTTAGCTACCTTATTCTCCCCTTTATCCTTTCCTGTGATCTTCCCAGGGTTGACGTTGGTCGGTCTTTCAGCATCTTTGTGAATCTCTTTCTTTTCCCTCCAAATTTCCTCTTTGGCTCCATTTGCAAAACTTCCAAGCATCCTTTTCTCCAGATTTACAAGATGTTGTGCTTCGGCCAAGCCAGAAAGCTGAATGCAATAAAGAATATTATTTCCCTTGTTTTTTGTTCTCTTTGAGTTATTCCACACACACCCTTCCCTGCAAGTGTCTTTCCAATATTTCCATTTAAAGAGCTTTTTAAAGTAAAAGTTAGAGAGAGAGAGAGAGAGAGAGAGAGAGAGAATCAAGAGCTTTTAATCTCGGTTTTCCAGATGTTTTGCCTGGTTGGGTTTCATTTACGCTGCCATCATTTTTCTCCGGTGGGTCATTTTCTTCGTTTTCTTCTTCTTTTGCTGCTTGTCCTGGGGCCTTTTAATGGAAGATTTGTAAACTGTGGGGTGAAAACACAACAGATCACATTGGCTGTTGTTATTTTCCAGCAGTGGAAATTGAGAGGGAGAGGGAGGAAAACCATGTAAAATCAGGGCATACAAGCTGATGGCTTTAATTTAGCTGATGGCTGAAATTAGCTTGGTCCTAACTTAAAAGTAATACATTCATACAGTAGAAACAAGCAATCCTTGCCTTAATGACCACAATGGAGCCCAAAATTTCTATTGCTAAACAAGGCAGTGAGTTTTTGCCTCATTTTACTACCTTTCTTGTCACAGTTCTGACCTCGGCTTCCTCAAAAAGCACTAAACCGACTCTTTGTCCCGACCAAACACCTTTTATTAAACATAGGTGAATTTCTTGCATTCATATTCAGCCAATGGCCTGGCAAACCATCTTTCAAGGGTCTAATTAGGAGCTCAAACCTTGGAAAGCTGCCCGGTAAATATTTCCAAACACAGTGCTGACTCGGCACAGAGTCTCTAGGATGCACAGACAGATCTTTACAATGATGGAACGAACGAACGAAGGAATTGTTTCCTGCAAAAGCCCCCTGCCCTTTTGCTCTTCTTTTAATCCCTATGGGAGGGGCCACTCATCATCCACCTGTGGCCTTACTCCCACGTCAACTCTGAGTTAGTAATTGTTCTTTCCTTTTGGAAGCTCTGTGCATGCGCAGGCTGGGAACAGGCTCCAGCTGTTCTTCTTCCCCACTGATCTCCGACTCTGAAGGCAGCTGATAATTGTCGGACAGCCCTGGCCCCATCTCTGCCTCCGACGCAGAACCCATATCAAAGCCTTCCCCAAACTCTAGCACTAGCCCGTGTTACTCCCCAACCTCCTCGCGGTCCGACTCTGCTGCCAGTTCCACTAGCTGCAGGTGGGCCACAACACAATATCTGAGTTCCAGTTTTTACCCAAAGTGCCCCTTAGCAAACAATGGTTCACTTAATGACGCCGACGTTTGCTTAACAACAGCAGATTCACTTAGTGACTATGGTCATTTGCTTAACAACCATTGCAAAAACAAAAACAAAAAACCCAACTACTTGCAAAATCAGGTTGTAGAGAGCCAAGTCGCATCATAGTCTTAAGTCAAGGACTACCTATAGTTGTGGATCAGCTCATCCTTCAATTTTTAATTTTATTTGAAAAAATGCACAAGCACTCATTTCATTATGAAAATTAAAACATATGAATATTTTGAGGGCCAGCTTATCTGAGGGAGGTGCATTTTATATAATGTTTTGGTTTAAAAAATGGATGGGCTTTCCTGCATATATATAAAACAGATAATCAGAGTGGAAGGGACCTTGTAGGTCACCTAGTCCAACCCCCCACCCAAGTGGGAGACCCTACACCATTTCTGACAGATGGGAGTCCAATCTCTTCTTGAAAGCCTCCAGTGATGAAGCTTCCATAACTTCCGAGGGCAATGCAGTGTATCTGTTTTAATATGTTTATTTTAAGTATTTTGTGCTTATAGTCTCTATAGATTATGACAGGTGATAAACATTCTAAAATAAACAAATAAATATAAATTAACCTCTCTTGAACAGGGATAACAAGAATCTTTGTTTATTGAAAGCAGCCCAGAAAATTCTCTCTTAGCAAACATAAAATTTGTGACAAACAACATATAGTTCAGAGTGTAATTGAAATCTCGAATAGCAAATAAGAATGGTCGCCCTGCAACCCCTTGTGCAAGAAACCTGGTAAAACTCAGCTTTGATATTTTTTAACCTAGTATTTCTCAAGCTTGACAACTTTAAGATGGGTGGACTTCAATTCCCAGAATTCCCCAGCCAGCATGCTTTAAGAAGGGGGGATTTCAGCTCCCAGAATTCCCCAGCCAGGATACTTTAAGAAGGGCAGATTTCAACTCCCAGAATCCCCCAGTCAGCATGCTTTAAGGAGGGTGGACTTCAACTCCCAGAATTCCCCAGCCAGCGTGCTTTAAGGAGGGTGGACTTCAACTCCCAGAATTCCCCAGCCAGCGTGCTTTAAGGAGGGCGGACTACAACTCCCAAAATTTCCCAGCCAGCGTGCTTTAAGGAGGGTGGACTTCAACTCCCAGAATCCCCCAGCCAGGATGCTTTAAGGAGGGTGGACTTCAACTCCCAGAATTCCCCAGCCAGGATGCTTTAAGGAGGGTGGACTTCAACTCCCAGAATTCCCCAGCCAGCGTGCTTTAAGGAGGGCGGACTACAACTCCCAGAATTTCCCAGCCAGCATGCTTTAAGGAGGGTGGACTTCAACTCCCAGAATCCCCCAGCCAGGATGCTTTAAGGAGGGTGGACTTCAACTCCCAGAATCCCCCAGCCAGCATGCTTTAAGGAGGGTGGACTTCAACTCCCAGAATCCCCCAGCCAGGATGCTTTAAGGAGGGTGGACTTCAACTCCCAGAATTCCCCAGCCAGCGTGCTTTAAGGAGAGTGGACTTCAACTCCCAGAATTCCCCAGCCAGCGTGCTTTAAGGAGGGCGGACTACAACTCCAGAATTTCCCAGCCAGCATGCTTTAAGGAGGGCGGACTTCAACTCCCAGAATCCCCCAGCCAGCATGCTTTAAGGAGGGTGGACTTCAACTCCCAGAATCCCCCAGCCAGCATGCTTTAAGGAGGGTGGACTTCAACTCCCAGAATTCCCCAGCCAGCATGCTTTAAAGAGGGTGGACTTCAACTCCCAGAATTCCCCAGCCAGCGTGCTTTAAGGAGGGTGGACTTCAACTCCCAGAATTCCCCAGCCAGCGTGCTTTAAGGAGGGTGGACTTCAACTCCCAGAATCCCCCAGCCAGCGTGCTTTAAGGAGGGTGGACTTCAACTCCCAGAATCCCCCAGCCAGGATGCTTTAAGGAGGGTGGACTTCAACTCCCAGAATTCCCCAGCCAGCATGCTTTAAGGAGGGTGGACTTCAACTCCCAGAATTCCCCAGCCAGCATGCTTTAAGGAGGGTGGACTTCAACTCCCAGAATCCCCCAGCCAGCATGCTTTAAGGAGGGTGGACTTCAACTCCCAGAATCCCCAGCCAGCATGCTTTAAGGAGGGTGGACTTCAACTCCCAGAATCCCCCAGCCAGCGTGCTTTAAGGAGGGTGGACTTCAACTCCCAGAATTCCCCAGCCAGCGTGCTTTAAGAGGGTGGACTTCAACTCCCAGAATTCCCCAGCCAGCGTGCTTTAAGGAGGGTGGACTTCAACTCCCAGAATCCCCCAGCCAGCGTGCTTTAAGGAGGGTGGACTTCAACTCCCAGAATTCCCCAGCCAGCGATGCTTTAAGGAGGGTGGACTTCAACTCCCAGAATCCCCCAGCCATGCTTTAAGGGAGGGTGGACTTCAACTCCCAGAATCCCCAGCCAGCATGCTTTAAGGAGGGTGGACTTCACTCCCAGAATTCCCCAGCCAGCATGCTTTAAGGAGGGTGGACTTCAACTCCCAGAATTCCCCAGCCAGCGTGCTTAAGGAGGGCGGACTACAACTCCAGAGAATTTCCCAGCAAGCTGCTTAACGGAGGACGGACTTCAACTCCCAGCATCCACCCAGCCAGCATGCTTTACGGAGGGTGGACTTCCACTCCCAGACTCCCCAGCCGCATGCTTTAAGGAGGGTGGACTTCACCTCCCAGAATCCCCAAGCCAGCCATGCTTTAAGAGGGTGGACTTCAACTCCCAGAATTCCCCATGCCAGCGGCTTTAAGGAGGGTGGACTTCAACTCACCAGAATTCCCCAGCCCAGGCTGCTTTAAGGCGGGTGGACTTCCCCCAACTCCAGAATTCACCCAGCCAGCGTGCTTTACGGAGGGTGGACTTCAACTCCCAGAATCCCCCAGCCAGGATGCTTTCAGGAGGGTGGACTTCAACTCCCCGACCATTCCACCAGCCAGCATGCTTTAAGGAGGGTGGACTTCAAGCTCCCAGAATCTCCCCAGCCAGCATGCTTTAAGGAGGGTGGACTTCACACTCCCAGAATACCCAGCCCAGCATGCTTTAAGGAGGGTGGACTTCAACTCCCAGAAGTCCCCCCGTCCCCAGCGTGCTTTAAGGAGGGTGGACTTCAACTCCCAGAATTCCCCAGCCAGCGTGCTTTAAGGAGGGTGGACTTCAACTCCCAGAATCCCCCAGCCAGCGTGCTTTAAGGAGGGTGGACTTCAACTCCCAGAATTCCCCAGCCAGCGTGCTTTAAGGAGGGTGGACTTCAAGTCCCAGAATCCCCCAGCCATGCTTTAAGGAGGGTGGACTTCAACTCCCAGAATCCCCCAGCCAGCATGCTTTAAGGAGGGTGGACTTCAACTCCCAGAATCCCCCAGCCAGCATGCTTTAAGGAGGGTGGACTTCAACTCCCAGAATCATGCTTTAAGGAGGTGGACTTCAACTCCCAGAATCCCCCCAGTCAGCGTGCTTTAAGGAGGGTGGACTTCAACTCCCAGAATTCCCCAGCCAGCGTGCTTTAAGGAGGGTGGACTTCAACTCCCAGAATCCCCCAGTCAGCGTGCTTTAAGGAGGGTGGACTTCAACTCCCAGAATTCCCCAGCCAGCGTGCTTTAAGGAGGGTGGACTTCAACTCCCAGAATCCCCCAGTCAGCATGCTTTAAGGAGGGTGGACTTCAACTCCCAGAATTTCCCAGCCAGCATGCTTTAAGGAGGGCGGACTTCAACTCCCAGAATCCCCCAGCCAGCATGCTTTAAGGAGGGCGGGCTACAACTCCCAGAATTTCCCAGCCAGCATGCTTTAAGGAGGGTGGACTTCAACTCCCAGAATCCCCCAGCCAGCATGCTTTAAGGAGGGTGGACTTCAACTCCCAGAATCCCCCAGCCAGGATGCTTTAAGGAGGGTGGACTTCAACTCCCACCATCCCCCAGTATGGCTGGCTGGAGAAGTTAAAGCGCACACATTTAAAGATACCATGGCTAGACAGGCCTGAATTACGGGATCTTTCTTCTTCTATTGCTTAAGATTCAATTGACAATTTGCCTCCATCCCTGGAGGCTTTGAAGAAGAGGCTTGGGCAGCCATTTGCCTGGAATGGGGTAAGGGTCTCCCGCTCGAGCACGGGGGTTGGACTAGATGACCTCCAAGGTCCCTTCCAGCTCTGTTCCGATTGATTGATGCTTTTCATTTTGGGCAGAGTTCAGCCAACTGCCCTTTTCTTTTGCAGCCTGCAGGACTCCTTCTTCAATTAAACTTTAGGGCCGAGGCCCTGCTGAGAACAGATGCTCTGAAGATAAACAGACACCAGGCAATTAAAAGGACAGGAGGAAGCATTGCCTGGTCTTCGCTTAAAGGCAAAAGCATCCATGGGGGGGTTTGAACTGGCACAGGAAAGGGGGAGGGGCTTTCCATCGCGCCCGGGAGACTGCAGGAAAGGTCAAAAAAAGTCGAGATGGCAGCTACGACGGTGCGATTGAAGCTCTTCCTGGGTTCTTTTTCTCAAAGCAACCTGGAGATCGAGGGCACTGGCAATACTGCATTCTCACCACTGTGCCACCACAGATAGATGATAGATAAGCAGGCTTGTATACCGCTTCACAGTGCTTTTACAGCCCTCTCTAAGTGGTTTAAAAACTCAGCCTCTTGCCCCTAACAATCTGGGCCCTCATCTTACCCACCTCGGAAAGATGGAAGGCTGAGTCAACCTTAAACCAATCAGGATCGAACTGCTGGCAGTGGGCAGAGTTAGCCTGCAATACTGCGGTCTCACCACTGCGCCACCACGGCCCTTCCTTCCTTCCTTCCTTCCTTCCTTCCTTCCTTCCTTCCTTCCTTCCTTCCTTCCTTCCTTCCTTCCTTCCTCCCTTCCTTCCCTCACACTTACCAATAGCCCTTAGACTTATATACCGCTTCATAGTGTTTTCCAGCCCTCTCTAAGCAGTTTACAGAGTCAGCCTTTTGCCTCCAACAAACTGGGTCCTCATTTGAGTGACCTCGGAAGGACGGAAGGTTGAGTTGACCTTGAATCGGTCAGGATCGAACTGCTGGCAGTGGGCAGAGTCAGGAAAGGAAAGGGGAGAGAGGGAAGGAGGAAGGGAGAAAAAGAAAGTGAGAAAGGAAAGAGAGAGAAAGAGAGAGAGAGAGAAGGAAAGAAAGAAAGAAAGAAAGAAAGAAAGAAAGAAAGAAAGAAAGAAAGAAAGAAAGAAAGAAAGAAAGAAAGAAAGAAAGAAAGAAAGAAAGAAAGAAAAAAAGAAAGAAAAAAAGAGAGAGAGAGACAGGGAAAGGGAAAGGGAAAGGAAAGGGGAGAGAGGGAAGGAGGAAGGGAGAGAAAGAAAGTGAGAAAGGAAAGAGAGAAAGAAAGAGAGAGAGAGAGAAGGAAAGAAAGAAAGAAAGAAAGAAAGAAAGAAAGAAAGAAAGAAAGAAAGAAAGAAAGAAAGAAAGAAAGAAAGAAAGAAAGAAAGAAAGAAAGAAAGAAAGAAAGAGACAGGGAAAGGGAAAGGGAAAGGGAAAGGGAAAGAAAAGGGGAGAGAGGGAAGGAGGGAGGGAGAGAAAGAAAGTGAGAAAGGAAATAGAGAGAAAGAAAGAGAGAGAGAGGGGGAAAGGAAAGGGGAGAGAGGGAAGGAAGAAGGGAGAGAAAGAAAGTGAGAAAGGAAAGAGAGAGAAAGAAAGAGAGAGAAAGAGGGAAAGGAAAGGGGACAGAGGGAAGGAAGAAGGGAGAGAGAAGGTGAGAAAGGAAAGAGAGAAAGAGAGAAAGGGAAAGGAAAGGAAGGGAGAAAGGGAAGGAGGAAGGCAGAAAAACAAAGTGAGAAAAAAGAATGAATGAAAGAACAAAAGAAAGAAAGAAAGAAAGACAAAGAAGGAAGTGAAAGGAGGAAGGAAAGAAAGAGGAAAGAGATTAAAAAAGAAAAAAATAATGATTGACTTTTTTCACCACAGCAGTATACCCCCCAAAAAAAATTACAACCTCAACCTTTTTGTGTTACATTTCTAAATATCGCAAGCCACTCCCTTCGCAACAAATTCATTCCAACCGGCCAACCTAAAAATAAAGTTTCATTTTTTCTCGGTTTCGAGAATCCCGGAATGGTTTCCCAAGGGAATTAGAAAACTAGAAGCAGAAGTGCATTCTCTTCCATTCAAAGAGGCAATTTTACCATCGAAACCGTCTGTTGGGTGTCCCTTTATCAGATGGGCCCAAATGGAGACAGGACAGCCCTCTGTCAGAGATCCTCCAGTCCAAGTAGGACTCCTGCACTCAGCAGAGGTTGGATTTCACAGCCTTTTAAGGGCCTTTCACCATCTTTATGCAATTTTAAGGAAGAAAGAAATGAGGCTCAGCTTTCTAACGCCCCCACTTAAAATAAAACAGCCGCCCTCAATTCCTCCCTGATTTGGGGCTGATATCTGATGTTCTCCATCACCCCTGACCCAGTACAGATCAAAAGACTGGGATAATGTTTGGTTGGGTCTGTCTAGTTTAATGAAAAGAAGGAGGGGGGTGTGTGTGACATGATAGCAGCCTTCCCGTATCTCAGGGGTTGCCCCAAAGAAGAGGGAGTCAGTCAAGCTATTCTTCAAAGTACTGGAAGGTAGGAGAAGAGGGAACGGATGGAAACTAATCAAGGAGAGAAGCAACCTAGAACGAAGGAGAAATTTCCTGACAGGGAGAACAATTAATCAGTGGAATGACTTGCCTCCAGAAGTTGCAAATGCTCCAAGACTGGAAGTTTTTAAGAAGAGACTGGACTAGAAAGAAATTATCAGAAATAAAGTAAGTCTCCTGTGAGAGCAGGGGGTTGGACTAGAACAGTGGTCACCAACTAGTGGGCCAGGGACCACTGTTGGTCCGCAAGAGAATTTTGGTGGTCCGCAGAGAAATGTCACCCACAAAGCAATTAATCCAGGCTGTGCAGAAACCCAAGCCTTGCTTCGCTTGCATTGCAAACAACACGAAGTAGTGAGGGAAGGGGGGACAGGGCAAAGGGGGGGAATTTGCCCCACTTGCCCCACGCGCCTGGCCTGGCCACCAGGCTGCTTCTTGCTGCTTCTTCCTTCTTCTGCTTTTGGCTGCACGCAAGGAAAGCAGCCAAAGTCTTTCTTTCTCTCCTCCAAACTTCGCCAGAAATGAGTCTTTGGGACCCTGCAAGGCCTCCTGCTTCAAGAGGCTGTGCAGGCAAAGACTCATTTCTGGCAGAGTTTGGGGGAGAGAAAGAAAGACTTCTGCTGCTTCTGCTGCTTTCCTTGCATGGAGCCAAAAGTCTCTCTCTCTCTCTCTCTCCCTCTGAGAATGGAGCTGGAGACGGTAACCTGTGATCCCAAATAAAGATTGATCGATCGGTAGGAAAACAAGGTGGGGAATTTTCCTGCAGACTTTTTTTTGGGATTTTCCCAGATTCTCTGATCTGTGGGATTTAAAATTTTGAGTTTGGTGGTCCCTGAGATCCAAAAGGTTGGCGATCCCTGGATTAGAAGACTTCCAAGGTCCCTCCCAACTCTGTTATTGTTATTGCCCTAAGACCGATTCCTGATACTTGATTTGGTTCAGCCATACTTCTGCATTTTAAGAAATGATTCATTCTTTTAGGATCAAAATACCACATTCCTTTTCAAGTCAATCCGGAGAAAAACCTGTTTCTTATTGGAGGCAGGGGTGGGTTTCTACCGGTTCTGTCCACCTCTGTAAAACCGGTAGCTCTGAAGAGCAGCAGACATAGAACCAGTTCTATGTCTGCTGATGTTTTTGCCCAACTGTCCACCCGGGCTCTTACCTGATCTTTATTTTCTGATTTTTCAACTTCAGCTGCCAAAAGAGGCACAGCTGTAGTTAAAAAAGCAGGAAAACAGGGCTGTTTCAAAGGCTGCATCTCTGCACACAGCATGCTGATGACGATTTACAGGCGTGCGGCGTGCAGGGAAGCTCGTAAATCCTGAACCGCTGGTTAACCCTGTTGTATCCTATCCCTGATTGGAGGGTTGTAGAAAGGTGAACCAGGATACGATATTTTACAACCAATAGCCAGGAGACATTGAGTTCTAGCCCTGTTTTAGCCATGAAAGTCAGCTGGGTGATTTTGAGACAATACTCTCTCTCTCTCTCTCAGCCCAAACCACTTCATAGGAGTATTGTTGTGGAGATAATGTGCATGTGTTATGTGTGTAGGTACAATGCCCTGTTTCCCCAAAAATAAGACCTACCCTGAAAGTAAGTCCTAGATTGATTTTTCCATGTGCATCCAATATAAGTCCTACCCCTAAAATAAGTCCTAATTAAGATCCCGCCCACTCCAGAGTGCACAGGTAAAAATTAAACTAGGGTGGGGATGGAATGGTGGTGGCGCTGCCTTACTACTTACCTTTGGACAGGTGTAGCCAGGCGTCACACACCCCGACACCTACCTTGCTAGCCTATTTCTTTGGCAGCCAACAAGGCTGGCAAGGCCTTCCTGAAGGTCTCTATAGCTGGTATACAAAGCTCTGGATCGATCCTGAACGCTGCAGAGGCCTTCAGGAAACCCTTGCCAGCTGCAGGAGAAGTTCCTGAAGGCCTCTGATAGCGAAAAGGAGACCAGGGGCGACGCATGCAAGTGAGGTTAGTCAGTGGATGGCATCCCCTGAAAATAAGACCGGGTGCCTTTTTTGGTGGCAAAAAAAATATATAATACAGGGTCTTATTTTTGGGGAAACGTGGTACATACCTGAACATTGACATGTTGACTCAGCCTTCCATCCTCTCGGGGTAGGTAAATTGAGGAGCCAAGATTGTTGGGGGCAATAAGCTGACTTTGTAAAAAATGCCGCTTGGGGGGGGCAAAAGCCCTAGTAATAAGCAGGCATATACAATGGAATGAAGGCTATTGCTGAGCACTTAGCATGGTGCTCCATAGACTGTAAGCCGCCCTGAGTCTCCGGAGAAGGGCAGCATATAAATGCAAATAAAAATAAAATAAAAATAAATAAATAAATAAAAACATTTCCAAGAAGTTCAGCCAATATAATGAAATTAAAATTATCCTGGTTTTCAGGCCTCCTCTAGCCAAGGTGAACCCATCTAGGAATCTTTCTGTGCGCACCTAAAAATACTTTTGCAATGGGTTGTTATGGCTCAGGCCTAAGTCGCCTGTTATCTGCTGATGATATCGCAGCCCTGAATGAGTTACATAGCAGTTGGGCCTTTAGTTTCCTCTCCTGCTCTGAATAATCCTAAATCTCCTGGTGGACGGAGCTGTTTAGCTGACCTGCCCATTTCAGTCCCGGCTCCTATCCTCCAGATAAAAATTATCTCTTCATCTCAAGGGCGCTGTGCTGCATTTGCATTAGAATCCCCCAAGCCTGAGTCCAAATCAAAAGCTCTTTTTAATTCCTCACAATATTTTTCTCCCTTTTGACAAAGTAGAAGTGTCTCTACAGCTCGTCCTTGAATTACAAGACCCCCCAATGGAGCCCAAATGTTCTGTGTGGCTAAGTGGGGTGATTGTTCGGCGAGATTTTTGAACCATTTTTAACAATTAAGCGAATCCCTGTCGTTGTTGAGTAACTCTGTGATGACTGGGGCATGGCTCAAAGGCAACACAGTCAGATAATCAGTAGGAGTCCCTTGATTAGCTCCAACTTTGCCCCCAATGTCCTGGTTACCTTCTGGGCTGGAGAAAAACTCTCCCCGGAACAGCCTTTGGCTGCAGAGAATCAAGTCCAAAACGTGGTCAACAAAAACTGTAACTCTAAGTCCAATCAAGGCAAGATGAGGTCATTAGTCCAGCAGGGCAAGAGAAGGAATTCCAGACATGAAGGCATGGCCGTAATTCAACACGGTTGGGAAAACACCAGGACCACAGATAAGCGAAGTCAACACAAGATAAACTCACGTTTGTTCCCAGCAGCTGCTGCTCTCAGCATGCATCTCTTTTAAACTCTCTTCCCAGCTGTGGCTAAGGAAGGGAATCAGGGCCCTTTCCTTCCCCGTAAGCCATGCAACCTACATTGCTCTCTTCTCTATTCCTCCCTGCATGCCCTAGGATGAAGAGGGGCTGACCTGGGTCTTCCTCTGAACTCCCTCTCCCTTGTTCTACCTCTCCCCTGCTCAGTCCAGCCAGACTTTGCCCTTCCCCAGTTTCCTCCACAGCGTGGGAGCCATACTCCCACTCCCTGTCAGCTGTTTGTCTTCCTCCTCAGATTCAGACTCAGACAGGGGCATGACAGACTCACCTGGTCGTTAAGTGAATCTGGCTTTCCCCCGTTGGCTTTGCTGGTCGGATAGTCGCAAAATGGAAGGGGTCCCTGGGACATTGCAACCATCATAAATACAACTCAGTTGCCAAGCATCTGAATGTTGATCACCCAGGGGGAGGCTGCAAGAGTCTTAAGTGTGAAAAATGATACTTTTTTTCCAGGGCTGTTGCAATGTCAAATGGTCGCTAAAGGAAGGTTTTGTAAGTTGAGGAGGGAGCTCCTGAGATCCATGGACAACCCCTTTCTCATTTCTTTCAAAGGCATCTCTTCATGGACTGGATCCTCAGAACTGATGAAAGCTGTTTTGCTGCTGGCACCATCGTGCCTCACTTTGATCTGTTGAAAGTTAAAACCCACCCCACTCCTTGGAAAATGAAACATTTGAGGATATATTAAAAGGGCAGAATACTTCTGCTAAAAGAGAAGTAGAAACTCAAAGAGGCAGAAACTCAGTCCCCCGCCCCCCACTTTGCCTTTGCATTAAGGCTTGGGCCAGTCTATTCTACATAACAAAGATCTACCTCCAGCTAAGGGTGAACAATTTAACTAAAGAAAAATAGTTTTTTCCTCAAAAAGAGAAAACCACTCAATCTGTCCTCGGTTTCAAGCGAGGTCCAAATGTTTATGAAGCATGCAACACCTTTGCATCTAAACGCACATTCATCCATGGGGTTAGAGCAGAGGTGGTATTCAGCCAGTTCAGACCAGTTCTGAAGGACCGGTAGTGTAAAATTTTGACTGGTTTGGAGAACCGACAAATACCATCTCTGGCAGCCCCGACTACCTGCCCCTGCTTTTACCTCACCTACATCTCCTATCATCTGTTGTTTATTAGCTCAGCTGATTTGCGGGTTTCCGCGCCTCAGCTGAGCTAAAAAAAAAAATCAGCACAGCTCACCAGCGTTTAGATACATAGGGCGGCGTTTGAGCCATGCGAGCACACGCGCGAAGCATGCATTTGTCTCGCGTGCTAAGCATGCCTGCACAGCTCACCAGCGCAGATACAAAGGATGGTGTCTGAGCTATGCATATGCATGCGCGAAGCAAGCTCTTCAAACTGGTAGGAAAAAAATTTTTTGAAACCCATCACTGGGTTAGAGCCGTGGATTTTTCTCCTGTGGCCTCCCGACTTTCTTTTTCATTTGCTGTGGTGGTAGCCTTCTTTGGTGCAGGTTCACCAATCCTTCATTCATTCATTTTTTTTTTTTGAGCTGCTGCGGGAAGGAGGGAAGAGATAGGAACCCTAAGACGGCAAAATGCAATTAAAAGAGAGGAGAAAGCTGCAGCCTCTCCGTTAATCGCTCCCAGAAAACCAATATGCTGTAGATTATTCCCCTCCAAGCCTTGAGTAGAGCCATATGGTTATTTTTCCTCTGCTCATTCCTGCTTAAATCCTGACATTTTGCAGCTGCGGAGATAAAGCTAGTTTAGCCGAGCAACACTGTTGCTTGTTTATAGGGAAATAAATTAATCAAGGTGACTTGAAACCTGCTGCAGGGTTGGCAAAGAGAGAGACAGAGACAGAGACAGAGAGATTTGCAATCTGGAATTTGGTCACTGGAAATGCAAAATTCTTTTAATTGTTTTTTTTCCCAACTCTTCTTGCTGGGAATCACCTGGGTTTCTCTCCTGTTTTGACAAGCCCACGCCAGCTTCTATCGCTGGCGCAGATGGAAAGCATGGCAACTTTGGATGCCCAACAATTTTGTGCCAGTGTGAGACACAATAAAGAAGCACATGTGGGAAGCCCATCCTTCCCAGAAGAATGAAATATTTTGGGAAATATTATTTTAAAAGGTAGAATGTTGTATTTCGGTAAAAGAGAAATGGAGAAACAAGTTTTTAGAGGCAGAAAGCAGCCCTCAATCTTTCTTCATAGCCCACGGCGGATGCCAGCACTTACGGAGATAAAGAGCTTATTGAAAGAAGAAGGTAACTATCAAGAGGGCTCCATTCATAAGCAAAGCAAATACTGCCGACAGAAGCCCATTCAAGAGAGGTTGTTTCAAAACTCCTTGCGGCGAAGTTTGACAGCTAACAAAAGCAAGAATGGTAGGATTAGAACAAGCAGCTGCCTCAACCAAGATCCAACACAGGAGGAAAGCTATTAGCCACAATAGAAATTGCCCAACACCCTTTCAGAACAGTCCAAACTTCAAAGTCACAGAAACCTATAAAGATCCATCCACTTATTCAACCATTTGGTCAGCTGTCCCAGAACCACATGTGGTTGGTGGTTCTGCTTCATCAATAAAGGGAACCTTTCTTTTCAATCAACCTCTATTATTCATATTTAAGTAATTCTCATTATACTATTTGAAAAATACATTTTTAAAAATGCCTAATGTCTGTAAACTTCTAGCCTTTCTATTATTTTTATTGATTCTATAAACATTTATATTCTAATATTTCCCGTAACCAATTTTATTTCTGCCTCCTTTAGCTTACAATCAGGTTACTTAAGTATTTAAATGACAATTCTTTTTATCCATCATCTCTCCTTCTCCTTAGTGCTTCAATTCTAATCCATTTTTTAAATTCGCCTACCAAACTCCTCATCTTTATCTCTATCTTCATCTGTATCTTTCTTGTTCAATCTAGACAGTCCACAAGATAGGTGGACTTCAACTCCCAGAATTCCCCAGCCACCGGGGGGGTTGAAGTCCACCTCCATTTGACACACTCCTAAAACCCCAAAGTTATCCGTATGTTCAGTGCACGAAACCCTTTCTTCTGTATTTCTACAATCTTTTAACAGGAGTTGATGTCATTTGTTAACTCTTTCCATTCCTCCGCTTCCAATTCGTGATTTTTTTTCCCCCTATATATTAATTTATAAAAAAAGTTGCCCAGCAAAAAATAAATAAAAAATTGTACGCTACTGAAAACGGGGTCCCTAAATTGGACCTGCCTAAACACTTGACAATTTTGACTGGCCAAAAACCTGCTCTTTTCCAATCAAGAGAGTAATGGATCATGTCAATCACACAGCCCCACAAATGTTTTCAGCGGAACAATAATTGATATTAAAAATGTCACAGGTGCTATGACAGTTTCAAGATAGAGGTTTGAAATCTATACTTGGGGGTCGAACAAAATGAGACAGTTCAAAGTCCTTTCATGCAGCTTGTTTTCTGGATTATATATATTTAAAAAAAAAAAACACTTTTATCTTTTCCCCAAGAGTCCCGAAGGTCCTTTTTCCAAACTAGTTTTTCTTATATTTCCCCACCTTGAAACTGTTTCATTTCTCTTCATTTCTAGGTTAGTAAAAATCCTTCCATTCCCCATTCCAAGCAACCTAGAACTAAGGAGAAATTTCCCGATAGTTAGAACATTTGATCAGTGGAACAACTTGCCTCTAGAAGTTGTAAATGCTCCAACACTGGAAGTTTTTAAGAAGAGATTGGAGAACTATTTTTCTGAAATGGTGTAAGTTTTCCTGCCTAAGCAGGGGGCTGGACTAGAAGACCTCCAAGGTCCCTTCCAACTCTGTTATTCTAGTCTATTCCTAATTCTTATTCTTATTCTGTTCTTTTCATTAGTCCTATTCTATTCTGTTCTGTTCTGTTCTTTTTAGAGGCCAGGATCCAAATTGTTTCTCCCCTCTATTAAAACTTCTCTCTCCTCCCTTCTTAAAACTCTCTATTTGACCCCTCTTCTCCATCTTTTACTAAGCTGACAGCTCAAGTCTACTTTTCTTATGAAGAGACGCATTTCTCATCCAGATACGGAAGTGGAGTCTGAAACTATGACAGGTCTCCATCAATCTAAATAACACTTAAAATATTAATCTGGGGGTTCAATTTTTTTTATTATTTTTTATTTTAAAATGCAAGGGCCTCTTCACATCTGTTGTCTTTCCTGACCTTGGATCCAAGGATGTCCTCACAACTGATATGTGAAATAGGTGTGAGTGTGTGGCAATGATGTAATGTCTAGTTGTCAAGGTGCCTTTTTTTGGACTGCCCTGTGCATCACATTGCTCTAATATATGTGTGGTAGATAGTCGGGGTGGAATTCTACTGGTTCGGACCGGTTCTATAGAGCCGGTTGTTACAATTCTGTGCAGTTCACAGAACTGGCAAATCATGCCTCTGGCTGGCCCCGCCCCTCTCCCCTCCCAGTCAGTCCTTTATCGTGCATGTGCAACATCGCTGACTGCATTCTCCCCTGCCCAGTCACTCCTTAAGATATTTTGTTCTTATTCCTCCCGACGATCGGCTGTTCCGATGAGCAGCTGTGCCAGGATCCCCCTCGCTGTCTTACTACTGTGCCCAGGAGATTTCCCTGAGGCCCAGGAGGCCCAAAAACAGAGCCAGAGGGTGCTACCAAAAAGCCACACCCACCCAGTCACATGGTCACACCAACCTAGCCACACCAACTTAGCCACACCCACGTAGTCATGCCCACAGAACCTGTTGTTAAAAATGTGAATCCCACCCCTGTAGATAGTCCTCGACTTGCGACCACAATTGAGCTCCATATTTCTGTTGCTAAGAGAGAGAATTGTTAAGTGAGTTTTTGCCCCATTGTACAATCTCTCGTGTTACATTTGTGAAGTAAATCAGCATAGATGTTAAAGTTAGTGACATGGTCATTAAGTGAATCTGGCTTCTCCGTTGACTTTGCTGATTAGAAGGTCGCAAAAGGGGATCACATTATCCCAGAATACTTCAACCGTCATAAATGGGAGTCAATTGTCAAGCATCTGAATATAAAATATGTGAACATGAGGAGGCTGCAATGGTCATAAGTGTGAAAAATGGTCCTAAATTATCTTTTTTTTTCAATTGTTGTAACTTCAAAAGGTCACTAAACAATGTGTTGTAAGTAGAGGACTGTCTATACTTTGTCCTAATATGTTATTCAGGCTTTCCCCACTCTCGCAATTCTGACGTTGTGTGGTCTTCAACTCCCAGAATTCCTCAGCCTTCTATGCAAAAACACAGTGGGAGGAGTTTCCGATTTCCTGATGGCTTCCCCAATGACTTTACATGTGGGAAGCTGGCAGGAAGTGTCAGAATTCACGATCAGATAACCATAGTCGACTATGAAGGTGCAGCCTTTTATTTTATTTTTTTGCATTAGGGCTACCATACCTGGGCTGCCTCTGCTGCCTGGGGAATTCTGGGGGTTGGAAGCCCACACAACTTCAAGTGGCCAACCCGCCATTTGAAACCTTGGCAAATGCATCATTGTATGTGTTAGAAATTCTGATATATAAAGCACTATAAAAGCAAACAAAAGCTACAGTCACCATGTGCTTTACTGCGCAACTATTTTAACTGTATCAGGAAACAGGAAACTCTACTTAGAATAAAAGATCATAGAGTATATACCATAGATCCAAACTTGTAAATACTGCCATCTACTGGATGAATACTACTGTAGTTGTTGCATAGAAATACTTTCAACAATGAATTGCAACAGTGTGTTACCTTCCTGAATATACAATACTTCAATCAACTAATCGAGGAGGAAGGAGTGTCAGTTAGGCCCAAACACTCACTCTTACATTGAAATATTGCAGCATCTCCATGGTCATGTTATCAAAATTCAGATGCTTGGCTACTGACTCATATTTATGATGGTTGCAGTGTCACGGGATAACATGATTCTCCTTTAGCGACCTTCTTACAAGCCAAATCAATGGGGAAACCAGATTCATCTGACAAATGTGTTGCTAACTTAACAGCTGCAGTGACAAGAAAAGTCAAAAAAATGTGGCAAAATTCGCTTAACACACGTCTTGCTTAGCAACTGAGATTTGGGACTCAATTGTGGTCGTACATCGAGGACTATGTATGCACCTCTTTTTCTATGCAGTTTCTCAGAGACGGGCTCTGAATTTATAAATGCATTTTCGTACGCCATTTTTAAGCCCAGGAATGTTTTAAGATGGATGTCAGCAATCTCCACAATGACAGGCTTGTACAGGCTGTGGAGGGAAGCCATTTTGATAGAATGCGCCGTGTCACTTAAAAAATAAGAAATAAGTCTACAACCAACTGTATCTACATCCTTGACATCAAACAATCAGCCTGTGTTATCTGCAAAGAAAATATCTATTTTAGCCAATTTTCCTAGCATGCCTCTGTCTGGTTAGCATCCTTAAGGAATCTGCCCAAGACACTCTCACAATATTTCCAAGGAAGGAGAATATTTCCAACTCAGGGTTGACATGAGGGGTCCTTGGTGCTCTCTAAGCTGGGTTGTTTTCTTGCAGATGTTTAATTACCCAACTAGGTAACATCATCAGTGCTAAAAATCCCACTCCCTTCTAACACTGATGATGTTACCAAGTTGGGTAATGAAACGTCTGTAAGAAAACAAGCAAACTCAGAGAGTACCAAGGACTCCACAGTCCTCCTCCTCTTCCTCTTCTTCCTCCCCCTCCTCCTCCTGCTCTTCTTCCTCTCCACAAGCCCCATTGCCTTCTAGCACTGATGGTGTTACCTAGTTCGATAATGAAACGTCTGTAAGAAAACAAGGAAACTCAGAGAGTACCAAGGACTCCACAATCCTCCTCCTCCTCCTCTTCTTCCTCCCCCTTCTCCTCCTCTTCCTCTTCCTCTCCACAAGCCCCATTCCCTTCTAGCACTGATGGTGTTACCTAGTTCGATAATGAAACGTCTGTAAGAAAACAAGGAAACTCAGAGAGTACCAGGGACCCCACAGTTCTCCTCCTCCTCCTCCTCCTCCTCCTCCTCCCAATTCCCACCCCCTTCTAGCACTAAACATGTTACCTAGTTAGGATAATGAAATGTCTTCAAGAAAACAAGAAAGCTCAGAGAGCACCAAGGACCCCTCCAAATGTTTCTTCTATTTATAAACCTACCCATTAGGCCCGAACGCTCTGCCAGAAAAAAAACAGGCTCCCGAGCTCCGTTTTCAGCTGCAACAGACTCCTGCAACCCTCTTCAAGCAAAAACAGAGGCCCTGCACAGAGCCCTCCCAAGCCCTCCAGTTTTGCTGGCAGAGGCACCGCGGGCCGGTCCTTCCCTGTTTCCAGGTTGGCCCAGCGGACCAGATCTAAACACCCCGCAGGCCGGATCCAGCCTTGAGTTTGACACGCCTGCCCTACACACCGTTTCAGACAAATGATAGTTCCGGTTTGAAAGCGTCCAGGGATGAAGCTCCCACAACTTCTGAATTGGTAACCCCTGTTTTGAGCTGAGCCTTGGAAAAGCCAGCCTGTTTTCTTTCTTTCTTTCTTTCTTTCTTTCTTTCTTTCTTTCTTTCTTTCTTTCTTTCTTTCTTTCTTTCTTTCTTTCTTTCTTTCTTTCTTTCTTTCTTTCTTTCTTTCTCTCTCTCTCTCTCTCTCTCTCTTTCTTTCTTTCTTTCTTTAGCACCCCCCCAATTCTAATCGTGTTACAGTTCCTGCCGTTGGTCAAAGGACGGATTATGGCTGCCAACGTGCTGATTTTTTTGGCAGATTAGTGGGGGAATTTTGTTCTGAAAAAACCTGTCCACGTGCAGGACAGGGGAGGGGAGAATTGTTACAAAACCTAGGTGGGGGGGGGGGCAGCAGCCATTTATTTAACATACAGGTTGTTCTCGCAGGTTAGAGGTAGACAGTCCCCTGCCTGGCTGGGTTTTTGTTTTTAATTTTATTTATTTATTTTCTCCTTGGCAGGAAAGAGAGATGGAAAAAGAAATTGTAGCTGAGTTTGATGGGTGTGAACATTGAGCAGAATCTCTTTCTTCCCTCCAGTTGTGTGCTGTGACCCACAACATCTCCATTCGTCTTCTCTGGCAAGGTCAGGGGCTAAACAAACTCGTTGAACCCTTCTCTCCGTAGGTAAACGGAAGTGATGGCGGGTTGGATTCAGGCATTTGGAATTCCACGAAGAGCTAACTTACAAAGAGAGTCCTCAACTTTCAACAGCTTGATTTAGCAACCAAAAGGACAATGGCAAAAAGGTGTTAACAGCAGCAAGAATTTTCTTGCCTAACCATGGAAAAATGAAGAGATCCCTTTAGATGAAAATGTTACTAACAAAAATAGTAGAATGCACGGAGATGGACAGATTAATAGAATAAAATTCTTTATTGGCCAAGTGTGATTGGACACACAAGGAATTTGTCTGGGTGCAAATGCTCTCAGTGGACATAAAAGAAAAGAGACATTCGTCAAGAATCATCAGGTGCAACACTTAATGATAGTCATAGGCAATAAGCAATCAAATCATACTAAGAAACAGTCAATATAAGTCGTAAGGATACAAGCAACAAGCTTGTAGTCGTAAGTGGGAGGAGATAGATAATAGGCAGGATGAGAAGAATAATAGTAATACAATCTTAGTAAATAGTTGGACAGGGTTGAGGGAATTAGTTCTTTAGCAGAGTGACGACATTCAGGGAAAAAAACTGTTCTTCTGTCTAGTTGTTCTGGTGTGCAGTGCTCTATAGCGTCGTTTTGAGGGAAGGAGCTGAAACGGTTTATGTCCGGGATGTGAGGGGTCTGTAGATATTTTCACAGCCCTCTTTTTGACTCCTGCAGTATGCAGGTCCTCGACTGAAGGCACGTTGGTAGTAATTGTTTTTTCTGCATTAACCCTAACAATAAAGGAGAAGGAAGAAACTGAATATATATTTTTTAACATGGAATTTGTTTATCAATGGCTAACTCACAGAAACAGAGGTTAGAAATTAAAGAGACCAAGAGAATGATTAATTATATAAGGAAAGCTTTCTAGTATGGATAAGCCAATGTTACTACTACCCGATTTTCCCGAAAATACGACCTACCCTGAAAGCAAGTCCTAGCTTGATTTGTACACATGCGCCCAATATAAGCCCTAACCCCAAAATAAGTCCTAGTTAAGGTCCCGCCCACTCCAGAGTGGACAGGTAAAAATTAAGCTAGGGTGAGGATGAAGGGGTGGAGCTGCCCTATTACTTACCTTTGGACAGTTGTAGCTAGGCCTTGCACACCTCAACACCTGCCTTGCCGGCCCATTTCTTCTGCAGTCAGCAAAGGCTGGCAAAGCTCTCCTGATGTTCTGACCCAAGCCTTGTTCAAATCAAGCAAAGTATGTATAAAAGCAAACCTTTTTAATGCGGCGCTGGGAACTCTGTGTGACCGGCAAGAGACGTTCCTTCAGATAACCTGGTCCCAAGCCATGAAGGGCTTTAAAGCACCTTGAATTGCACCCGGAAGCAAATTGGCAACCAATGCAGCTCCTGCAGGAGAGGTGCAACATGGGCACGCCGGGGTTAACCGGTGATTCCTCAAGGAATAGATCACAGATCAGCCTTTAGCCAAACATCTTGAGAAAGCATTTGGGATGGGTCTATATACCTACAGCAATGCAGAATGCAGAATAGCAGAGTTGGAAGGGACCTTGGAGGTCTTCTAATCCAGCCCTCTGCTCAAGCAGGAGGCCTATGCCATTTTATCCAATCCCTTCTTAAAAACCTCCAGTGATGCAGCACCAGTGGTGCAATTCAACTGGTGTAACAACTGGTTCGGTGATTGAACGCTTCGCTTCGCGCGCATGCGCACCGTTTTAAAAAGCCCATCTTCAGTTACAATACTTTCCTTTTACTGCTGCCCCGGTGAGTAAAACAGCTGAGCCACATGAATCAGCTGTGCTCCAAAACAAGGAAATAAAGCACAGGAAACAGCAGGAGTGGGTGGGCAGGACCAAATGGTCATTGGAACTACCGGTTCACTCGAACCGGTCCGAACCAGGAGAATCCCACCCCTGCGGAGCACCCAGAATTTCTGGAGGCAAGCAGTTCCACTGGTTAATTGTTCTCACTGCTAGAGAATTTCCTCTTAGTTCTAAGTTGCTTCTCCCCTTGGTGAGTTTCCATCTGTTGCTTCTTGTCCTGCCTTCAGGTGCTTTGGGGAATAGGTTGACCTGTTGTTCCTCCAAGGTCCTTTCCATCGCTTTTATTCTGTTATTTTATTCTGTTATTTTGATCGTGTGACTGTGGGGGTTCTGCAATGGCTGTGTCAACTCGTAAAGCATTCCTATGCCTGTTTTAGAGTTGCCATAAGCAAGAGGGGGGGGGTGGAGGAAAACTGAAGGAGCAGTGTGGCAGTTTAAAACCAGAAGAACATTCCAACACTTATCTTACAAAGATTGTAGCTTAGCTACCGCATCTTCTGCCCGGGAAAATCCTTAATTGGAGAACGTGATTGATGACACCCAGCCCTGTGAATGTGCTTCACTGGAGAATCTGATTTATGACACACCCAGAGGGGGAGGGGAGGAAACAGGATCACAGGGGACTGTAAATGACGTACGCCAGAGTTGGTTTCATACAGGTCAATGCCGGTCATGTTGCTCCTAATAAATCTTTTGGTGTCTTTTGAAACTTGGCTCGAGGCTGATGATTTAATTAAGGCAATCGCCCGGAATCCTGACAGGTTGTATGTGCAAGGACTGATTGTACATCACTTTTTTCCAGTGCTATTGTGACTTGGGAAGCCATCCCGCCCCTCCTAGAAGAATGAAATATTTTGAGAAATGTTAGAAAAGGCAGGATGAAATATTTCCCCTAAAAGAGAAATAAAAATCTTAAAGGAGACAGAAACTCAAAGCCCCAGCTTCCTCCCCCTAGAAGATATTTTGTGCCCATTGTGCCAGCCTATCTACAAAACAAAGGACCTTTAGCTGCAGGGTAATGGGATTAAGACATGACCCTTCAGGACATAATAGGATTAACCCACTACCATCTAGCAGCAGAGCTCATGACATGGCACAATCTCCATGCATCAGCAGTCCAAACTTCAACCAAACGTAGCTCAGACAATCTCCTAGGATTTGAACTTTGCCTATAGAGCCAGCTATGACCCCTACATAACCCCTACATGGCCCCATGGGAGTCTGATGACAGCCAATAGGATACATGTTCTTGCACAGGAACAGGAAGCTCAAGTGCAAAGCTTAGAGAAGGTATAAACCCCCCATTCTCAACTCCATTTTGTCAGCCATACCAGGACCATGGGCTTGGTGGTTCTGCTTCATCATTAAACCCTCTTTCCAACCAGCCTCCACGTTTCCAGTGTCTTTCTCCAGGCTTGGAACTGAACCAGATGGATATTTCTTCCAGCATAACCATGTACCCATTTTAGCCTATTCACGAATGCGGTGCAAACTTGGCTTATGCATATTTCATGAGAATAGGTGGGAATTAAAGATATATATATATATAAAAGCATCTCCTAGCATTTGGCCATTGGTAGCTCTTGGCTTTTCTCCTGGACCCTGGAAATGGACATCGGCTGTATGCGATCTAAAATGGTCAAAGGTTCCTATTTAGGAACCAATTAAAAATTGGCCGTTGAGCCTGCTCTTCTCTTGCAGACGAAAAGCAGAGGGATTGAAACGATCTTTTTGCATTTAATTCTCCGTCTGTTTCAGCCCGTCTGGCTCCCTCAGATGCAAGCCTCAGATTTCAACACACCATCGTGTTGTTTGTTCCAAAGCTTCCCGCCGGCTGCTTCGCACAACGCCCTCGCAACGGGTCAGATTAAAAAACCTAACAGATGCATTCAGAAAAGGAAGCGAACATCACCTGGCTTAATTGTTGCTCGTTTTAACTGTTGTTGGGGTTTTTTTATGGTGTTAGAGGACTCCGTCTTTTGTGGATGTGCTGATCGAACATTTTGTGCGAATGCTGCCCTGTCTTAATGGATGCGCCGGGCTGGCTCCCTTCCAAAGGTCACCGTCAATATTTTGATTAAATAACTTCATTTCTTCATTCGATAACCTGCAGAGAGCTTCATTTTCTCTGTTCTGATTTAATTGCTCATTAGAGCCAGTTTGGACTAGTGGTTAAAGCGCTAGGCTAGAAACCAGGTGCCTGGGAATTCTAGTTCCGTTTTAGGCATTAAAACCGGCTGGGTGACTTTGGGTCCATTACTAGGAAACGGTGATTTCTAGTTCCACTTTCTTGCCTTAAGCATGACTTCAAGTCTCTTGTGATTGGCCCAGTGAGCTTTCATGTTTGAGATGGGACTAAGAGTCTCCTGGTGATTGGCCAAAAGTCACCAAGCCAGCTTTTATGCCTAAGACAGTACTAGAACTCACCATCTCCTGGTGATTGACTCACAGTCATCCAGTCGGCTTTCAAGACCTATGGTGAAATTAAAACTCACTGTCTCCTGGTGATTGGCTCAATGTCTCGCAGCTGGCTTTCAGGCCTAAGGCAGGACTAGAACTCACTGTCTCCTGGTGATTGGCCCAAAGTCACTGTCGGCTTTCATGCCTAAGGCAGTTCAGAACTCACCATCTCCTGGTGATTGACTCACAATCATCCAGTTGGCTTTCAAGGCCTAGGGTAAAACTAGAACTCACTGTCTCCTGGTGATTGATCCAAACTCACTGTCGGCTTTCATATTTAAGGCAGTACTAGAACTCACCATCTCCTGGTGATTGACTCTAAGTCATCCTGCCAGCTTTCAGGCCTATGGTGAAACTAGAACTCACTGTCTCCTGGTAATTGGCCCAAAAGGCTTTCATCCTATGGTGGAACTAGAACTCACTGTCTCCTGGTGATTGATCCAAACTCACCATCGGCTTTCATATTTAAGGCAGTACTAGAATTCACCATCTCCTAGTGATTGACTCATAATCATCCAGCCGGCTTTCATGGCCTATGGTGAAACTGGTACTCACCATCTCCTGGTAATTGGCCCAAAGGGCTTTCATCCTATGGTGAAACTAGAACTCACTGTGTCCTGGTGATTGATCCAAACTCACTGTCGGCTTTCATATTTAAGGCAGTACTAGAACTCACCATCCCCTGGTAATTGACTCTAAGTCATCCTGCCAGCTTTCAAGCCTATGGTGAAACTAGAACTCACTGTCTCCTGTTGATTGATCCAAACTCACCATTGGCTTTCATATTTAAGGCAGTACTAGAACTCACCATCTCCTGGTGATTGACTCTAAGTCATCCTGCCAGCTTTCAGGCCTATGGTGAAACTAGAACTCATCGTCTCCTGGTAATTGGCCCAAAGGGCTTTCATCCTATGGGGGAACTAGAACTCACTGTGTCCTGGTGATTGGTCCAAAGTCACCCAGCCTGGATTTCATGCCTAAGGTGAAACTAGAACTCTTGGCCTCCTACTTGGTGCCTTAACCAGGAGATCACACTGGGTCTCAGTAATTGAGAGGTACAATAGAACAGATATGAAAATCATCTACCCATACTCAACATTTCATGGATTTCTTTACGGAGAAGCGGTTCAGTCTAGATGAGCTCTGGGCACCTGCTCCTGCATCCCCCGATTCTACGATCTTAAGCCAGGGCATCTCATGTGTTAACTTAGAAGGAGTGTCTAACAAACTTGCCACTAGCAATCAGAACGTCAGAGAAAACAGGAAAGGTTAACAAAGGTTGGATGCTTATGAAATCAGGAGGCCTTGAACCCAGTGATGAGTTGATGCATGAACTGCTGACATTTGGAAAATAAATATGTTTACCTAGGAAACCTGTCAGAATCTCAGGGAAAAAAAGATTGGCAACACCTTCCATTCTGTTCCAAGATTAATTAACACTTCCCAGCTGCTCTGCCTTCCTGGACAAAGTTTCTTTTTTTTCCTCCCCTTTGCAAGAGGAAATCTTCTATTCCAAATTCTTTACTCCCTTTCCAATGTAAAACAATTGGAGAGAGAGAGAAGAGAGATCCTCCCTTGCGCCCACCCCTCAGGAAACCTGTTTATAAAAGGTGTTGGAAAATTCAATTTCTCTGAAAACGATTTCAGACAGCTATGCAGAATTGGATCTCAGGAAAATTATTCTTTCAAATCAGATTAGGGACAGAAACATGTATCAGATTGTTCCTTTCCTTTCCTTTCCTTTTTTCTTTCTTTCTTCTTTCCTTCCTTCCTTCTTTTTTCTTTCCTTCTTTCCTTCTCTTTCTCTCTCTTTCTTTCTCCTTCCTTCCTTTTCTTTCTTTCCTTTCTTTTTCTTTCCTTCCTTCATCTTCCTTTCTTCTCTTTTTTCTTCCTCCCTCCCTTCTTTTCTTCCCTTTTCTTTCTTTTCTCTCTCTCTCTCTCTGTTTCTTTCTCCTCCCTCCCTCCCTCCCTTCCTTCTTTTCTTTCCTTCCTTCCTTTCCTTTCTTTTTTTCTTCTTCCTTCCCTTTCCTCTCTCTCTCTCTCTCTCCTCCCTTCCTCCCTCCCTCCCTCTCTCTTTTTTTTCTTTCTTGGAAATTGATTCTCCTTGGAAATTGATTCTTGAAGAAGATAAATGACAATTTCATTCCAATGAAAAGATAGAAGGCTTTTCTCCCCAGCTTTGGCATTGATGGGGCTGCAAAAGGAAATAATGTGAAGTATTCCATATTAGAAGGGAGGTATAATTGTCAGGATAAAGTTGGATAGCGGATTGGGGCTCAGCTCGTGAGAGAATCAGGAACAAGAAGATGATTTATGGAGCAGGCAGAATCTTGAAATATATTGAGTAATAATAAAAAACAAAGTCACCTCTGAGGATATATGCCTACAATTTCCTCCTTATTCGCTGAGAAATCATCGTTCTAATTTGGAGAGCAGAGAAGAGGTTTTAAAGGGACAAGAAGATCCATTCAGAGTTGGATCTATATTTCCTGAACTGGATTTATTTCGTCATCATTTCCATACGGAAGGAGATCTTGTGCGTACGCCCCTCATTCTGAATTGATTACAGGAAGTCCTCGACTTACGACCACCATTGAGCCCAAGGTTTCTGTCGCTAAGTGAGATATGTGTTAAAGTGAGTTTTTGCCCCGTTTTACGACTTTTCTTCCCACCGTGGTTGTTAAGGGAATCCTTGCAATTGTTAGTGTTAGTAACACGGTTGTTAAGCAAATCGGGTTTCCCCATTGGGTTTGATTGTCAGAAGGTCGGAAAAAGGGGATCAGGTGATCCCAGGGGACACTGCAAACCGTCATAAATAGGAGTCAGTTGCCAAATGGCTGGATTTTGATCACGTGGCCACCAGGATGTCGCAAACACGAAAAACAGTCTTAAGTCACTTTCTTCAGTGCTGTGGTAACTTCGAACGGTCACTGTCAACTCGTAAAGCATTCCTATGCCTGTTTTCGAGTTGCCATAAACAAGGAGGGGGGGAGAATCTGAAGGAGCATCACGGCAGTTTAAAACCAGAAGTACCATTCCACGCTTATCTTACAAAGATTGTAGCTAGGCTACCGGATCTTCTGTCCACGAAATTCCTTCATTGGATAATGTGATTGATGACACCCAGCCCATGAACGTGCTTTATTGGAGAATCTGATTTATTACACACCCAGGGGGGAGGGGAGAAAACAGGGTCACAGGTGAATGTAAATTACTGTCATGCCCCTATTGGAATCTGATTCCAAGTGGGAGGTCGAGCAGCTGACAGGGAATGGGAGTGTGGCTCCAATGGCTGTGGAGGAAACTGGGGAAGGGTACAGTCCAGCTGGGCCTTCAGAGGAAGACCCAGGCCCACTCCTCTTCATCCTAGGGCACGCAGGGAGGAATGGAGAAGGGAGCAACATGGGTTATGGGGGAGAAAAGGGCCCTGATTCCCTTCATTAGCTGCAGCTGG
The DNA here is from genome assembly GCA_023653725.1 of Bungarus multicinctus. Taxonomy (NCBI): domain Eukaryota; kingdom Metazoa; phylum Chordata; class Lepidosauria; order Squamata; family Elapidae; genus Bungarus; species Bungarus multicinctus. The sequence goes on along the minus strand of CM042848.1, from coordinate 79,216,359 downwards.
GAAAACAGGATTTTAAAAGGGCGTTGGCACACAGCACCTTGCTGGAAGCAAAGCGTGAATTATCTTTGTTTGTCAAGTCTTATCTGGGTTCCTGTGTCCAACCAACTGTGTGTGTTTCGTTATCTTTTGCAGTCTGCAATTCCTTATCTTGCCCCATCTCGTTAATTGCTGCAACGTGGTTTGTGTTGGTTTTTATTTATAATCTATATGTACTTTGGGTTCGGACTGAATTTCTTCCCTTTAAAAACTGTTCTTGGGAGAGTTTTTTTTTCTCCAGCCGATGTTAACTGGACATTGGGGGCCAAGCTGGAGGAATTAAAGGGACTTTACCTACTTTTGGGACTTCGTTGCTTTTGTGCCACGCCCCTTTGGGTCATCACAATTACGTATGCCAGAGTTGGCTTCATACAGGTTAATGCTGATATATTGCTTCTAATAAAATCTTTTGGATCCTTTTGAAGCTTGGCTTGAGCCTCATGATTTAATTAGTCCGATTGCAGGAACTCTAACAGCCGCTAAACCCTCATTCGGTGCAGAAATCGAGACGTTGTTTTGAGCACCTGCTATAGAGGGGAACTGGCTGTTCAGTGGTGGGATTCAAACATTTTTACTACTGGTTCTGTGGGCATGGCTTGGTGGGCGTGGCAGGGGAAGGATACTGTAAAATTCCCTCCCCATTCAAAGGGAAGGTTGCTGCAAAATCCCCATTCCCTCCCCACGCCACTAACCTGCTTTCCAGCTCCGTTCTCCTGTGCAGGGCAACAAAAGAAGACCCAGCCAATCAGCTGGGACTCGGGAAGCAGAGAAGTGATGGGGGCGGGGCCAGTCAAAGGTGTTATTTGCCAGTTCTCCAAACTACTCAAAATTTCTGCTACCGGTTCTCCAGAACCGGTCAGAACCTGCTGAATACCTACCTCTGGTTACCATGGTATTTGATTCCATGCTTAAATTGCTTTCACCCTTATAAAGTTATTTTTTTTCTTCCTAATATCCAAGCTAACTGTCTTCTGCTAGCTAGTCCCTGAACCCCTGATCAGCGCCGTTCTGATGAACATGTCTTAGTTTGTCAGAAAAATCTGAATGTGGTACTCTAGGTGTGGTTTCCCCAGGAAAGAGTGAGTTATTATTTTCCGAGTTGGAAATCAGGTTCTGGTTACCATGACATTAGCAGTGAGTTGCTTAGAATTTTATGATCAGGGAAAAATTGCCTTCCGCCGTCAAAGAGAGGCAGGGAAAGTGAAGAACACAATTTTACACAAAGGGAGGTTTCAGCTTTGGGAAAAGTTGTTGTTATTCCCTTAAGAATTCGGAGAAGGTTTTTCATTCTGCGTTTGGCAAGGGATGGGTTGAATCAAGTAAATATACTTGGTTGCAGCTTTGAAGCTATCTGAAAGGGAAATGAGTAGGGAGCAGCAGGGCAAGTGTGTGTGCTTGTGTGTATGTCTTTGTGAGTGTGAGGATGATGGGCGTGTGTTGTCCTCACACAAATGCTGCAACTTAAGGAATGAAACAGGGGGAATAAATATTTTTAAAAGGCATTAGAGGTAGTCCCCAACATACGACCACAATGGAGCACAGCATTTCCGTTCCTAAGTTGTTAAGTGAGTTTCGCCCCATTTTATGACCTTTCTTGGCACAGATGATAAGTGAATCACTGCAGTTGTGAAGGTAGTCCCACGGTTGTTAAGGGAATCTGACTTCTCCACTGAGTTTGCTTGTCAGAACGTCACAAAAGGGGTTCGGGTGATTCTGGGACACTGCAGCGGTCATAAATATGAGTTGGTCGCCATGTGTCTGAATTTTGATCACGTGACCAAGGGGAGGCTGCAACAGTTGTGTGAAAAATAGTCATAATTCACTTTTTTAAGTGCTATTGTAACATTGAATGGTCACCGAATAAATGGTTGTAAGTCGAGGACTTCCTGTAGTGTAAATATATTCATTTAACAACTCCATAATCCAGTGGTCGCTAACCTTTTGGGGCTCCTGTGCCAAAAATTGTGTGTGCGCTTGCACGCGTGCGCTCGCGTGCCAGCACCCAGAGGGCAACATGTGCGTCCCTACACCCCCTACGCATGCGTGCGCAATCCCTACCCACTCACCCCCCGCCACCCCCCTACCTCCACTGAGGCTCACAGCTGATTTTTGGCTGGTTTGAGGCCTTTTTCAGCCTCCCAAAGGCTTGAGGAAGGCTTCTGCAGGCTTTTCAGGCCAAAAACTAGGCCCGTTTCGTCACTTCCGGTATTTCTGGAAAAACAGGAAGTGATGAAACAGGCCTAGTTTTCGGCCTGAAAAGCCTGCAGAAGCCTTCCTCAAACCTCTGGGAGGCCGAAAAAGGCCTCAGACTGGCTGAAAATCAGCTGTGAGGCACACGCATACGCAGTGAGGTAAATTTGCCCGCAGCTCATGTGCCGGCACAAATGGCTTTGCATGCCACCTGTGGCACATGTGCCATAGGTTTGCCATCACGGCCGTAATCCCTTGCGGAGTCTGGATGACTAAATGGAGCTAGTCGGATGCCCTTCCTGTCACCAATGCGGAGTTTTGTTAGGCAGATCTATTCTCATCGCAGCCAGAGAGAAAGAAATATCTGCCTCTACCCAGGATCGAATTCACAGCCTCCTGATCATGAGGCAAGAGCTCCACCTCTAGGCCACCGCACCACTCTTCGAAAGCATGCAAATGCGAGTAGATAAATAGGTACCCCTTTGGCAAGATGGTAACGACATTCTTTGTACTTCGACGTGTAGTCATAGTGGCCACATGACCACAGAAGTGTCTTCAGACAATGCTGGCTCCTTCAACTAAGAAATGGAGGTGAACACCACCCCATATAACATGGACATTATGCAACATGGAAACCCTTACCTTGACTTTAAAGAGATGCTCAGATCAGCTCAGGAAGATAGTCTTGAAAGGCTGATAGAGATTCTTTCTCTCCTCTCTTACACCAAAGAAGATTAAGCAGATAACCTTGAGTTTCTTTCTTACCCCGTGCTCCTGCTCAGAAACCTGGAGTTTCAGTGGTGGGATTCAATTTTTTTTACTGCCGGTTCTGTTGGGCTTGGCTTGGTGGGCGTGGCAGGGGAAGGATACTGTAAAATCTCCAGTCAGAGGTGGGATTTGCCGGTTCTCCGAACTACTCAAAATTTCCGCTACCGGTTCTCCAGAACTGGTCAGAATCTGCTGAAGACCCACCTCTGTGGAGTTTCCACAATATCTCTCGAATACTTTCTTTAGCACTGGTGATGTTTCCCAGTTTAGGTCATGAAACATCTGCAAGAAAACAACTGAGCTCAGAGACCACCAAGGACCTCACAGCCTCTCCCCCTCCTCCTCCTCCCCCTGCTCCACAAACCCCCCCTCCCTTTTAGCACTGATGATGTAACCCAGTTTAGGTAGTGAAATGCCTGCAAGAAAATAACCAAGCTCAGACATCAGCATGGAAGCCAAAGTCATTGTCCTCCTCCTCTTCCTCTTCCTCCTCCTCCCCTTTCAAACCCCCCTCCCTTCTAGCACTGATGATGTTACCCAGTTTGGGTAATGAAATGTCTGCAAGGAAATAACCAAGCTCAAAGATCACCATGGAACCCAAGTCATTGTTGTCCTCGTTGTCCTCCTCTTCCTCTTCCTTCTCCTCCTCCTCCTCCTCCTCCTCCTCCTCCTCCTCCTCCTCCTCCTCCTCTCTTCCCAAACCCCCCTCCCTTCTAGCACTGATGATGTTACCCAGTTTGGGTAATGAAATGTCTGCAAGGAAATAACCAAGCTCAAAGATCACCATGGAACCCAAGTCATTGATGTCCTCGTTGTCCTCCTCTTCCTCTTCCTTCTCCTCCTCCTCCTCCTCCTCCTCCTCCTCCTCCTCCTCCTCCTCCTCCTCCTCCTCCTCCTCTCTTCCCAAACCCCCCTCCCTTCTAGCACTGATGATGTTACCCAGTTTGGGTAATGAAATGTCTGCAAGGAAATAACCAAGCTCAAAGATCACCATGGAACCCAAGTCATTGATGTCCTCGTTGTCCTCCTCTTCCTCTTCCTTCTCCTCCTCCTCCTCCTCCTCCTCCTCCTCCTCCTCCTCCTCCTCCTCCTCCTCCTCTCTTCCCAAACCCCCCTCCCTTCTAGCACTGATGATGTTACCCAGTTTGGGTAATGAAATGTCTGCAAGGAAATAACCAAGCTCAAAGATCACCATGGAACCCAAGTCATTGTTGTCCTTGTTGTCCTCCTCTTCCTCCTCCTCCTCCTCCTCCTCCTCCTCCTCCTCCTCCTCCTCCTCCTCCTCCTCCTCCTCTCCTCTCCTCCCAAACCCCACTCCTTTCTAGCACTGATGATGTTACCTAGCTGGGTCATGAAACACCTGCAAGAAAACAAACAACCTCAGAGAGCACGAAGGACCCCAGAATGTTTTCCTCCTCCTCCTCTTCTTCCTTTTCCTCTTCCTCCTCCTCCTCCTCCTCTTCCTCCTCCTCTCCTCCCAAACCCCACTTCCTTCTAGCACTGATGATGTTACCTAGCTGGGTCATGAAACGCCTGCAAGAAAACAAACAACCTCAGAGAGCACGAAGGACCCCAGAATGTTTTCCTCCTCCTCCTCTTCTTCCTTTTTCTCTTCCTCTTCTTCCTCTTCCTCTTCCTCCTCCTCCTCTCCTCCCAAACCCCACTTCCTTCTAGCACTGATGATATTACCAAGTTTGGTAAGGAAACGTCTGCCAGGAATATTGCCAAGGCCAGAGAGAACACTAAGGAACCGTGTGCGCTATGCACACCCCCTGCTCTTTCCAGCTTGAACCATCTGAGAAGTTCTGCAGCCTTCTTGGGGGCAAGCCAGCTGGGATCTCAAAGCCAGCCTCTCCCCGCGGTGGGCCCCTGGCACGGCAGAAGATCTAAGCAATGCCAGGAGACAAGACCATCCAAGGAAAGGAGTCTCAGATGCTCGGAGCCGGTGGCCCTGCGACTTGGCAGAAGGGAGCTGCCAGAGCGAACTTTTGATGCTTTGTTTCCTTCTGCATGAGGCTGACTCTTGAAGGCTCAAATTAGATTTGGGTGCCTGGGTAGACTGAAGAGCGCCTTGATTGAAAACATACAAGCCTCCTCGGGTTGGCAGCCAGGAAAGCCGTCAATGAAACCAAAAAGACTTGGCTGCGAGAGGCAAGGAAGGCGGATTAAATAGATCATTGTGACAATCTCTGAAGGAGCCTCACTCCTCATTTCCAAGAAACATCACACACAGAAGAAGAGGCTCGGAATGGAAGAGGCTCCCCCCCAATCCAGGAAAGATAACCAGGCTCCTGCAGTGGGGGGTGGGAAAAAAACTTATTTTTTTCCCACAGCAGGCCGGCGCAGTGCAGAGCTTTAGCTCCATCTAGTGGTGTGGTGGGATAAGACAGGCGAAATCCAGATAGGTCTCGAATTACCACCACAATCCAGCTTCAAATGTCTCGTTTGTTAAACGAGACATTTGTGAAGGGACTTTTGCCTCCCTTTACAACCTTTCTTGCCACAGTTATTAAGCGAAACCACTGCAGTTGGTAAGTTAGCACACCCGGTTGTTAAATGAATCAGGATGTGACATGGTCTCACCTCTCCTTCCCTCTGTCCCAAAACTTCCTTTTTTTCTTTTGAAGATGTTTCGCTTCTCATGCAAGAAGCTTCTTCAGCTTCGACTGGATGGTGGTGGGGAATGGGAAAGATTTATATTCCTTGCAGACAGCTGGTTATTTGCATTCTTTCTGAGAGCTGTTGAGGCCACTTGGAGGTTTGTCTGTGTCCTGAAGATCACCTGAGTGGTGCAAGTGGCTCCTGTAGTCTGCAATTTCCAACCTACACCCCCCACCCGAAATCCATTCCTACTCCCACACTCTGGATTTCCAGTCAAAAAATTGCAGACTACAGAAACCAGGAGCATCACTCAGGTGACCCCGAGGACAGATAAACCTCCAAGTGGCCTCAACGACCCTCTAAAAGAATGCAAATGACCAGCTTTCTGCAAGGAAGATAAGTCCTTCCATTCCCCACTGTCCGATCAGAGCTGAAGAAGCTTCTTGGATGAGAAGCGAAATGTCTTCAAAAGATGAAAAATATAGAAAGTCCAGTTGCTTCCTGAAAAAACAAAACACCTTTGGGACAATGACTGAAAATCTCTACAGTCTCCTTCCTTTTGCAAATCCTACATATTAAAAATCTTTTCTTTTTTTTAAAAGAAAAAGAAAAGTTAAAAAAAAACCCACAGTGGATACTCTGCCAAATGCCACTTTCCTTTCCCTTCTAAAAGTGAGAATTTGCGATCTCCCCTAGAGCAGATCGCTGGCAGGGGTTTTCCACGCTTTGCTGAGTCAGCAGTCGACCAAGATGTGAGCGTGCCGGAGAGGGTTTGGCCAAGGTGAGAGGCTGAATCAAGGTGACCGAGCCAAGCTTGGCAACCCGTAATTGCAGGAGTTGGCCAAGCTTGAACGATATCATGGCTGGAAAAAACAGGGGACCTGAATTAAATGGATGGAACAAAGCCTCGGGAAGAAACATTCTTGCTTTGCAGGGGAATAATATAGATTTGGGGGAAATGTCCCCATCACCAGTGAGATATTAGATAGATAGATAGATATATAGAGAGAGAGAGACAGAGAGAGACAAAGACAGAGAGAGACAGAGACAGAGAGAGACAGAGACAGAGAGACAGAGAGAGACAGAGACAGAGATAAAGAGAGACAGAGACAGAGAGAGACAGAGACAGAGACAGAGAGACAGAGAGAGGCAGAGACAGAGACAGAGATAAAGAGAGAGAGAGAGACAGAGAGAGAGAGACAGAGACAGAGACAGAGATAAATAGAGAGAGAGAGACAGAGACAGAGAGAGACAGAGACAGAGAGAGACAGAGACAGAGAGAGAGACAGAGAGAGGCAGAGACAGAGACAGAGATAAAGAGAGAGAGAGAGACAGAGAGAGACAGAGACAGAGAGAGACAGAGACAGAGACAGAGATAAAGAGAGAGAGAGACAGAGACAGAGAGAGACAGAGACAGAGAGAGACAGAGACAGAGAGACAGAGAGAGGCAGAGACAGAGACAGAGATAAATAGAGAGAGAGAGAGACAGAGAGAGACAGAGACAGAGATAAAGAGAGAGACAGAGACAGAGAGAGACAGAGACAGAGAGAGACAGAGACAGAGAGACAGAGAGAGACAGAGACAGAGAGAGAGACAGAGATAGAGACAGAGAGCCAGAGAGAGACAGAGACAGAGATAAATAGAGAGAGAGACAGAGAGAGACAGAGACAGAGAGACAGAGACAGAGAGAGACAGAGACAGAGAGACAGAGAGGCAGAGACAGAGAGAGAGATAAAGAGAGAGAGAGAGACAGAGAGAGGCAGAGAGAGGCAGAGACAGAGACAGAGATAAAGAGAGAGAGAGAGAGAGAGAGAGACAGAGAGAGACAGAGACAGAGACAGAGACAGAGATAAATAGAGAGAGAGAGACAGAGACAGAGAGAGACAGAGACAGAGAGAGAGACAGAGAGAGGCAGAGACAGAGAGATAAAGAGAGAGAGAGAGACAGAGAGAGACAGAGACAGAGAGACAGAGATAAATAGAGAGAGAGAGAGACAGAGACAGAGAGAGACAGAGACAGAGAGAGACAGAGACAGAGAGAGAGACAGAGAGAGGCAGAGACAGAGAGATAAAGAGAGAGAGAGAGACAGAGAGAGACAGAGACAGAGACAGAGAGACAGAGAGAGACAGAGACAGAGAGAGAGACAGAGATAGAGACAGAGAGCCAGAGAGAGACAGAGATAAATAGAGAGAGAGAGACAGAGAGAGACAGAGACAGAGAGAGACAGAGATAGAGACAGAGAGCCAGAGAGAGACAGAGATAAATAGAGAGAGAGAGACAGAGAGAGAGAGAGACAGAGAGAGACAGAGACAGAGAGAGACAGAGACAGAGAGGCAGAGAGGCAGAGAGGCAGAGACAGAGACAGAGATAAAGAGAGAGAGAGAGAGAGACATAGATATATAGATATACAGAGGTGGTATTCAGCAGGTTCTGACTGATTCTGGAGAACCGGTAGCAGAAATTTTGAGTGGTTCAGAGAACCAGCAAATCCCACCTCTGACTGGAGATTTTGCAGTATTCTTCCCCTGCCTTGCCCAAAGAATTTGAATCCCACCACTGGATAGATAGATAGATAGATAGATAGATAGATAGAGAGAGAGAGAGAGAGAGAGAGAGAGAGAGAGAGAGAGAGAGAGAGATAGATATAGATATAGATATAGATATAGATATAGATATAGATATAGATATAGATATAGATATAGATATACAGACAGAGTTATGAAGATTGGCCTAATTAGTTCATTGTGGTTTATTCCAATTGGGAATGTTTTCCCGAGATTCTGAGAAACTCAAGTCTCTCTGCCTTTTTCCAAACTTCCAACATTTTTTCAGGAGGCAACTGGACAATTTTGGTTTCTTTTTTCCTTTGAAAACGTTTCGCTTCTCAACCAAGAAGCTTCTGAAGCTTTGAACTGAAGAAACTTCTTGGATGAGAAGCGAAACGTTTCCAAAGGAAGAAAAAATAACCAAGAAAGTCCAATTGCTTTTGGGGGGGGGAAGCCATGACTTGAATGATTGAGACTCTCCATCGACATTTTAAGTCTGTCTCTGCACTCAGAATGGCTAAGACAGGATCAAGGAAAATTACATTCTTCTCTAGATGACATCTGCAAATCTCATCGCTCCAAATTTAATTGTTGTTGTTGTTTTAAATGTTATAGGATTCCCCAAACTTGCAAGATTAGAATTTTCTCTCTTGGCTAACAACCGTTTGATTAATGAGCATTTGAAATTATAACATCATCGAAAAATGTGACTTATGATGGTGGTCGTAAGTTGAGGATTACCTGTACTGGGTTTTCACCCCTTGGTGGGCATTGTTGAATTCTCCTGAAATTAGGCAGGATTTCGGCCTATCCTTTGTAGAAAGTTAGCACCCACCCCGCTCCTAGAAGAATGAAATATTTTGAGAAATATTTTAAAAAGGCAGAATATTATATTTCCCTGGATAAAAAAAAAATGGAGAAACATGGTTTTTTAAAAGGAGAAAGCAGCCCCTACCTTCTTTAATAACTCCCAGCAGATGTCAGCACTTAAGAGATAAAGAGATAGATAGCTCTATTCATAAGCAAGTGCCCTCACCCACAATCCAACAACAGTAGGATTAGCCCTCAGCCACAATAGGAATTACTCAACAAGCTCCTTCATTGCATCAGCCACACTTCAACCAAACTTAGGTCAGACAAACTCCTAGGATTTGTACTTTGCCTATAGAGCTAGCTATGACCCCTACATGACCCCTACATGGCCCCATTGGAGTCTGACAACAGCCAATAGAATATATATTCTTGCACAGGAACAGGAAACTCAAGTGCAAAGCCCAAGCGAAGGTATAAACCCCCTCCATTCTTAACTCCATGTGGTCAGCTGCATCAGAGAACCATAGGCTTGGTGGTTCTGCTTCATCATTAAACCTTCTTTCCAATCAGCCTCCATGTTTCCAGTGTCTTCCTCCTGGCTTGGAACTGAACCAGATGGATATTTTTTCCCACATCTTCTAACATTTAGGGAATTCTGACTTGGGCTCCACTAACACAAGCAAGATTTCAAGAGGTGACATTGTCAACAACAGTATATCTCAAGCTCCAACAACATGATGATGTGTGGACTTCAACTCCCAGAATGCCCCAGCCAGCATTCTGGGAGTTGAAGTCCCCACACCTTAACGGAGAAGTTGGGAAATGCTGCTATTTTGTAAATTGTTTTAGTTGCTTTTGACCACTAGGAGGCACTGTACATCTAATTTCTTCCTTACATTGTGAAATAGACTGATAGAGATAGAGGTAGTCCTTGACTTATAATCATTCCCTTTAGTGACCAAAGTTAAAAAGCCCTGAAAACAGTGGCTTATGACCGGTCCTCACACTTACAATTGCCACAGCCTTCCCCACAGTCATGCGATCAAAAATTTGAGGTGCTTGGCAACTGGTGCATATTTATGACAGTTGTAGCATCCTGGGGGCATCTTGCGATTGCCATTTGAGGCCTTCCCAGCTATCTCTTGACAAGCAAAGTCAATGGGGGAAGTTGGGTTTGCTTTAACGACCCTATGATTCACTTAACAATTGCTAGGGTTCAGCTAGCAACTTGATCACAGCAAAAAAAAAAAGGTCATAAAATTGGGTGTAACTCACTTAACAACCATCTGGCTTAACAATGGAAATTCTGCTCCCAGTTGTGGTTGTAAGTCCAGGACAATATAGATGATAGATAGATAGATAGATAGATAGATAGATAGATAGATAGATAGATAGATAGATAGATAGATAGATAGATAGATAGATAGATAGGTTAGATAGGTAGATAGATAGATAGATAATACATAGATGATAGACAGACAGAAAGGCAGGCAGGCAGGCAGGCAGGTAGGCAGGTAGGCAGGCAGGCAGGCAGGTATAGACAGACAGACACAGAGATATAGAAGATGGATGATACATAGATGATAGATAAGACAGGCAGCTAGATAGACAGACACAGACAGAGATAGATGGATAGATTAGATAGATAGATAGATAGATAGATAGATAGATAGATAGATAGATAGATAGATAGATAGATAGATAGATAGATAGATAGATAGATAGATAGATAGATAATACATAGATGATAGACAGACAGATAGATAGATAGATAGATAGATAGATAGATAGATAGATAGATAGATAGATAGATAGATAGACAGACAGTCAGATAGATGGATGAATAACAGACAGACACAGTTAGGTAGATATAGACAGACAGACAGACACAGACATAGATAGAAGATGGATGATAAATAGATGATAGTTAATAGACAGACACAGACAGAGATAGATGGATAGATATAGATGATAGATAGAGAGATGATAGATAGATAGATGATAGATAGATAGATAGATAGATAGATAGATAGATAGATAGATAGATGATAGATAGATAGATAGATAGATAGATAATACATAGATGATAGATAGATAGATAGATAGATAGATAGATAGATAGATAGATAGACAGACAGACAGATAGATAGATAAACAGTCAGACACAGACAGAGATAGGATAGATAAAGAAGATGGATAGATAGATGATAGGTAGGTAGGTAGATATAGACAGACAGACACAGAGATAGATAGAAGATCGATGATAAGTAGATGATAGATAGATAATAGACAGACACAGACAAAGATGGATAGATAGATAGATAGATAGATAGATAGATAGATAGATAGATAGATAGATAGATAGATAGATAGATAGATAGATAGATAGATAGATGATAGACAGATAGATAGATAGATGATAGATAGATATACCATAATAGGTATAGATATAGATATATAGATGTTAGATGAACAGATAGATATATGGATGATAAATAGATATTAGAGAGTTAGATGATAGGAAGATAGGCAAGCAGGAAGGCAGGCAGACAGACAGATGATAAAGAGATGGAAGAGAGAGATGAGCAATGAGAGAGACAGACAGATAGACATTCAACTCTTAACCAGGATTTGAATTCACCCAGTGCATGCCCATAAATTAGTTTATAGGAAAGGAAATCTACAGATGTTATGGAGAAACATCCTGCTTTTTGCAAACATAATTGTCCCTTCAAAAAATTAAAATGTCAAGAGTATTTTATTTGCAACTGTGCCCAGCAGGGAGCCCTAGGGATATCGTTGAGCGCAGAAGAAAGTTTCAGACCAAGAATCAAAGGAAAAGAAGAGTTCACAAACAGCTTTCTTTAAAAAAAAAATTGCTCGAGTGCTTTTTTAGCTTTTGCCAACGGAGCAGGAAGAAAAAATAATAATCGATCGTCTTAACTTTTCACCGTTTGTTCCAAGAAATGCACTTCATCAGCGAGAACAGGAACAAAAGTAAGAGAAGACAGGGTGAAATAAGCAAGATGCTTGGAAGGTTATTAATCACTTCCTGAGGAAGTTTGTTCAGTAAAAGAATCTCACATGCACAAAGTTGAATATTTTCCACCTTTCTTTCCTAACCGGTGTCAGCGTTCCAAAAAACCTCCACTCCGACAAATAACTCCGAGACGAACATCCTCTTCAAGGTTCTTTTTATTAGAGTAATAAACTGGCGCATCTGGGAAATCCCAAATCTGAAAGTTCGGGGTTTCCTTGCAATAAGTAAAAAAATTACAAAGCCACCCCCTGCACCCATCATGGCATCACATTGTCCCAATTTCTGACCCAAACCTGGTTCCAAGAGACCAAACACAAGACAAAGGTACCAGCCACGACTTTTTACTGTTTCATTTACGAATCCTGTTTCTTCACAGATAAAAGGCTGCTTCCAGCTAATTAGCTCCGACAAGAAAGAGTCTGGCCAAGTTTTTGGCAAGGCTGCCAAGAACAACAAATAAAGTTTCTAAACAGTAAATCAATGAGTCTCCAAACATCAACTCGGATGTTCCTAATGTCCACCAGGCTCGAGTGTCAAACTTCTTTGCCTTCTGCAAAGAACTGTAGTTTCTCATCTGGGTTTTATCTTCTCAGGGAGGGGCCATTACCTTGCAGCCTTACTCCCGAGTCGCCTGTGCTGCTGCAGCTGCTCTTTCCTTCGAGCAGCCCTGCGTGCACACACACTTGGCACAGGCTCCTCGGGGAACTCTTCATCATTGCTGCCAGCCTCCACAATCTCCGAAGGCAGCATTTCACTCCCTGATGGTCCTGGCCCCATCCCTGCATCTCACGCAGGCCCCTCATCTGAGTCCCCGCTCTCCGAGACCTCAGCCGTCCGCATCTGCTGCCGGCAAACCACAACACCCAATCACCATCTGTCCCAACTTGAGACGTCCTCTCAACCAGGTACAGAAACAACATGACCTTGACTTAGAAGAAGAATGCTATTCTGTCTAACCACATACATTCCAAGAAATTCCCCCCTCCCATTATCCCAGGCTCAAGAAGGTGGCAGCATGGAAGCGTCTGGTGCTAATATGGCTTCCAAAGCTGATATCCAGCTTTTTGTGGTTTGGTCTCCTTCCTCCCCTTTGTTGCTAGCAAACTATTCTGGGAACCCATAATTTTAATTGATTAGTTCGGTCACTCATGCCCTTGTCACCTCTCGCCTGGACTACTGTAACGCTCTCTACATGGGGCTCCCTGCGGAGAGCACCCGGAGACTTCAACTGGTACAAAATGCGGCCACGCGGGTGGTTATGGGGGCGTCACGAAATGCCCATATGACGCCTCTCCTGCGTGAGCTGCATTGGTTGCTGGTGGTTTTCCGGGTTCGCTTTAAGGTTCTGGTTTTGACCTTTAAAGCGATCCATGGCATTGGACCAGGTTATCTGCAGGACCGCGTTCTGCCGGTAATCTCCCACCGACCTGTGCGTTCCCACAGAGAGGGCCTTCTTTGGGTGCCGACAGCATCCATGTGCCGTCTGGCAACTCCTAGAGGTAGGGCCTTCTCTGTGGGGATTCCCGCCTTTTAGAATGGTCTGCCTCTGGAGTTACGTAATAACACCGACCTGAGAGCTTTCAGACGTGCATTAAAAACCTGGCTCTTTGAGCAGGCCGGCCTAGGCTGAAATGGGATATTTAGTGTAATTTAGTATTCGAGTTTTAAATTGGGATTTTAAAATTTGGGGATTTATTAATTTATTGGGGGAGGGTATAATTTTAGGCAGCCTTAAGATATTTAATTCTCTTTTAACTTTTATAATTGTAAAAGGTTTTATGGTTGGCTGTACACCGCCCTGAGTCCTTCGGGAGAAGGGCGGTATATAAATATATTAAATAAATAAATAAATAAGATACAGGTAGTCGTGCTTATGACCCCAAAAATGTATGTTTGTTGCATAAGCGAAACAACCGTTCCCTGAGATTTGCTCCAGTTTTATGACCTCTCCTTGGCATAGGGGTTAAGTGAATCACTGCGGTTGTTAAATTAGTCACACGATTGTTAAGTGAATCTGGCTTGCCCATTGCCTGTCAGAAGGTCGCAAAAAGGGGAATCTCCCGCCTAGACTACTGCAATGCTCTCTACATGAGGCTCCCCTTGAAAAGCATCCAGAGGCTCCAGCTGGTGCAGAGTGCAGCCGCACGGGTGATTTTGGGGGCTCCTCGGAGCTCCCGTGTTACACTGCTCCTGCGCGAGCTGCACTGGCTTCCAGTGGTCTTCCGGGTGCGATTCAAGGTGTTGGTAGTCACCTTTGAAGTGTTTCATGGCTTGGGACCTGGGTACTTATGGGACCGCCTGCTGCCACCATCGGCCTCCCGCCGCCCAGTGCGCTCCCACAGGGTGGGCCTCCTTGGGGTGCCATCAGCTGGACGATGTCAGCTGGTGGCCCCGAGGATGCGGGCCTTCTCTGCGGGGGCTCCCTCCCTCTGGAATGAATTACCTCGGGAGATGCGAGCCATCACTGACCTGCAGACCTTCCGGCGCGTACTAAAGACCCACCTCTTCCAACAGGCCGGTCTGGCCTAGTATCAATTACTAGGGTTTTAAATTTTTAAATTTTCTGGTAATTTTAACTTTTTTACCTTGTTTTATTGTGTTCTTTCAGCCACTAATTTAATTCTTTTAAAATCCATTTTAAATTCTATTTATTGTGTGGTTTTATCTTGGCTATACACCTCCCCAAGTCCCATTGCAGGAGAGGGGGTGGTATAAAAATTTAAATAAATAAATAAATGAATTAATTAATAAATAAATAAATCATCTGACGCTGGGATATAGCAACCGTTGTAAACAGGAACCAGTTGGTGAACCGTTGTAAACAGGAACCAGTTGGATTTTGATCACGTGACTGAGAGGAGGCCACAATGGCCATAAGTGTCAAAAACAGTCACGAGTCTCCTTTTGCACCTTCGAACGGTCATTAAATGAATAGTTGTAAGTCGAGAACTTCCTTTGGATGACTCCAGCTGAGCTGGGCAGGGAGTAAAGTTGGTTCTGATGTGTCCTTTTCCCAATCCATGTTTCCTCTTACAATTAAAAAAAAATCAGATTAAGCTCTCTCTCTCTCTTTTTGACCTGTTCCCATTTGTGACCCCCTACTAAAATACCTGAAAATATGACCTACCCTAAAAGTAAGTCCTAGCTTGAGTTTTGCACGTGTGCCCACTCCAGAGTGGACAGGTAAAAATTAAGCTAGGGTGGGGATGGGTTGGTGGAGCTGCCCTGCTACTTACCTTTGGACAGTTTATTTATTTATTTTATTTTATTTATTTACATATTTATATACCGCCCTTCTCCCGAAGGATTCAGGACGGTGTACAGCCAACTGTAAAACATTCCATAATTATAAAAGTTAAAAGAAGATTAAACATCCTAAGGCTGCCTTTAAAATTTGTACCCAACCCTAATAAATTAATAAAAACACCAAATATTAAAATCCCGAAATTTAAAACCCAAAATTGCTCTAAAACTCCCATTTCAGTCCAGGCCGGCCTGCTCGAAGAGCCAAGTTTTCAGTGCACATCTGAATGCTCTCAGGTTGGTGTTGTTATGTAGCTCAGGAGGCAGACCATTCCAGAGGGTGGGAGCCCCCACAGAGAAGGCCCTATTCCTTGGGGTCACCAGGCGGCACAAAGATGCCATTGGTACCCAAAGGAGGCCCTCCCTGTGGGAGCGCACAGGTCGGTGGGAGACTACCGGCAGAACGTAGCCAGGCCTTGCACACTCCAACACCTGTCTTGCTGGCCCATTTCTTCTGCAGCCAGCAAGGCTGGCAAAGCTTTCCTGAAGCCCTTTGGAGCTGAGAACAAAGCTCAGGATCGATCCTGAAGGCTGCAGAGGCCTTCAGGAAAGCCATGCCAGCCACAGAAGAAGGAAGTTCCTGAAGGCCTCGGACAGCGAAAAGGAGACCAGGAGCGACACATGCAAGTGAGGTTAGTCAGTGGATGGCATCCCCCTAAAATAAGACCTGGTGCCTTTTTTTGGGTGGCAAAAAAATATAAGACAGGGTCTTATTTTCGGGGAAACACAGTATGACATTAATTTCCTGGAAGGAAAGAGACTAAAAACCAAGAGAGCTGCAGTTATATAAGCCAGAGGCTGCCTTTGCAAAGTTCTACAACCATTCATTTAGTGACTGTTTGAAGCTACAACGGCACTGAAAAAAGTGACTTAGGACTGCTTTTCACACTTATGACCATTGCAGCATCCCCATGGTCATAGTGACCAAAATTTGGGCTCTTGGCAACTGGCATGTATTGTACTGCTGTAGTTTTGGTACATTGGTCTTTCTCAATTTTGGCAACTTAAAGAGGTGTGGACTTCAACTCCCAGAATTCTCCAGGCAGCATGAGTGTCTGGGGAATTCTGGGAATTGAAGTCCGCATGTCTTAAAGTTGCCTAAGAAACTCATCTGAATTATGGGCCCTTCAAAGGAGAAGGCCTGGGACTAAATTTGTCTCCTCAAAACATCTCTGTTGATTTGATCTCTTGGATGCTAGCTGGGGGATTCTGGGAGTTGAAGTCCACGTGTCTTAAAGTTGCCATTGCTGAAAAACTCATTTGGACTACAGGCCCCTTAGTAACAGAGAGAAGGCCTAGGCCTAGATATCTCCCATCAAAACCTCTCTTGATTTGAACTTTCCCATGCTGGCTGGGGGATTCTGGGAGTTGAAGTCCACATGTCTTAAAGTTGCCATTGTTGAGAAACTCGTCTGCCTGGGGAATTCTGGGAGTCCATGTGTCTTACAGTTGGCTGTGATGACCCAAAGGGGCGTGGCACAAAAGCAACAAAGTCACAAAAGTAGGTAAAGTCCCTTTAATTCCTCCAACTTCGCCCCCCAATGTCCAGTTATCATCGGCTGGAGAAAAAAACTCTCCCAAGAACAGTTTTTAAAGGGAAGAAATTCCGTCTGACCCCAAAGTACATCTAAATTATAAATAAAAACCGACACAAACCACACTGCAGCAATGAACGAGGCAGGGAAGGATAAGGAATCGCAGACTTCCATAAGATAATGAAACACACACAGTTGGGAGGACGCCAGAACCCGGATAATACTTGACAAAAAAAGATAATGCACTCTTTGATTCCAGCAAGGTGCTGTGTGCAAACCGCCCTTTTTAAATCCTGTTTTCCCAGCTGCAGCCAATGAAGGGAATCAGGGCCTTTTTCTCCCCCGTAATCCATGTTGCTCCCTTCTCTGTTCCTCTCTGTGTGCCTTAAGATGCAGAAGGGGTGGGCCTGGGTCTTCCTCTGAATGCCCAGCCAGACTGTGCCCTTCCCCAGTTTCCTCCACAGCCACTAGAGCCACACTCCCACTCCCTGTCAGCTGTTTGACCTCCCCCTCGGAATCAGATTCCAACAAGGGCATGACACTTGGCATTGCTGAGAAACTCATCTGGATTATGGGGCCCTTGAGCAACAGGGAGAAAGCCTAGGCCTAGATTTTGCTCCTCAAAAACCTCTCTCAGACAGATAATCAGAGTTGGAAGGGACCTTGTAGGTCATCTAGTCCAACCCCCCCCCCAAAAAAAAGCAGGAGACCCTAAACTATTTCTGAACAAGTCCCTGCCAATTTGACCTCTCCCATGCTGGCTGAGGGATTCTGGGAGTCACAGTCCACACATCTTCCAGTGGCTGAGCTTGAAAAACTCTGCTGTAGATGAAATATTCTGCTTTTTTTTTTTTTTTTTTACATTTTCTGGGCTGAATGTATTAACTAGAATTGATTGCAGCAGCTCCGGAGGGAGAAAAGTCACATTGGAAGAAAGTGATTGTGATTCTAGGCACAGCCTGCGCTGTTTTCAAGCAGGGAACGGTTTGAAGGGCTCTCTCTCTCTCTCTCTCTCTCTCTGTGTTTGTGTGTGTGTGTGTGTGTTGAAGCAAGCTTGCTGAAGCCCAGAGCAGAGCTGGCTCCGAAGGATGTCTGGATGATGGATTGCTTGCTGGTTGGGTGTCCTGCCTCACCCTCCCCACCGATATTCCCAGGCATCTAACTAAATATCACTGTCGCCGAGCTGAATTCATGCATCGCATTAGCGCTTCCAACTGAATTCAGAGTCAGAGGTTTGGGTCTTCCCCCCTCCCCCCCCCCAGGATGTACGGGGAAATGGAGCTCCCAAATGAGGACAGGTGGAGACTTCACCTGTGGAGAGAAAAGCGACAAAGATGATTTTAGGGGACTGGAGGCCAAAACATACATCTGCAAGAAAATAACCGAGGTCAGACAGCACCAAGTCCTTCTGGCTTCTTGGGTGGCACTTCAGGAGTGGTTGACCATTGCCTGCTCCCCAGGGCTGAGAGGGAATGACTGACCCAGGGTCATCCAGCTGGCTTTCGTGCCTAAGACCAGACTACTTGAACTCGCCATGTTCTGGTGATTGGCCCAAAGTCACCCAGCCAGTTTTCATGGCTAAGTCAGGACTAGAACTCACCATCTCTTGCTGATAGGCCCAAAGTCAACCAGCTGGCTTTCCTGACTAAAGCAGGACTAGAACTCAACATCTCCTGATGATTACCTCAAAGTCACCCAACTGGCTTTGGTGACTAAGGCCAAACTAGAACTCACCATCTCCTATGGCCCAAAGTCACCTAGCCAGCTTTCATGGCTAAGTCAGGACTACAACTCACCATCTCTTGCTGATTGGTCCAATGTCACCCAGCTGGCTTTCATGACTAAGGCCAAACTAGAACTCACCTTCTCCTAGTGGTTGGCCCAAAGTCACATAGCTGGCTTTCATGGCTAAGGAGGTGCTAGAATTCACCATCTTGTGATGATTGGTTCAAAATCACCCAACTGGCTTTCATGACTAATGCAGAACTAGAATTCACCGTCTCCTGGTGATTGGCCCAAAGTCATCCAGCCAGATTTCATGCCTAAGGTGAGACTGGAATTCACTGTCTCCTGGTTTCTACCCCAGTGCTTTAACCACTGCACTTAACTGAGCTTAGTATGTTACGTGAATCCAGGAAAGGAGTTTAATCCAGTAACTAAGTAATGTTTCTTTCTGTGACCCTTTTCCATTTCCCTTTCTTCGCAATCCAACAATCTTTTTTTTAGAAGTAAAGTTTGATGTAGATTCTATTTTCTGGCTGAGCTTGGTGGATGCTGCCTGTTTTATCAATGCATTTTAATTTAGCTGGGTGAAGCTATGAATGGCTGATTTGATTCAGAGGAAATTAGATCGAATCATCCCTTCTAGTTGATTCTGGGCATCAAATCAAATTAAACCTGGCACTTCCTAATTGCTTCAGAGAGATGGAAAGATAACTCAGAGATTCAGTAACTTTCTGGCTCGGTAAAATCTCATACTTTGAAAGAGATTTGTTTCTTCCTTATGTTACCAAAGAGGAGAGCCAAATGGTGGTAGGTGCCGTGGCCCGCCAGTGGCCAGTGGAGCTGGTGGCAGACTCAGACAGTGAGGTGGTTGGGGAGGATCATAGGCCAGTCCTGGAGTCTGGGGAAGACTCTAACGAGGACTCTGTGTCAGAGGCAGTTATCAGCTGCCTTCGGAGTGGGAGATCGGTGGGGAAGAAGAACAGCTGGAGCCTGTTCCCAATATATGCATGCACAGAGCTGCCAGGAGAAGGGAACAGTTAAGGAACAAGGGTCGACTCGTGAGTAAAGGCACAGGTGGATGGTGAATGGCTCCTCCCATAGGGAATAAAGAGGAGCGAAAGGGGAGCGGTGTTTGCAGGAGACAATCAGTTCGTTTAATTAGTATGAAGATTTGTTCGTGACTCTCAGAGACTTCTTGCCGAGTATTTTCTTGTACAGTGTTGCACTTGGAAGCTATCGGCCTGGCAACTCTCCAAGCCTGATAAGGTCTGTGGTTGCAATTCCCCCTTGAGAGACTGTTTGAAAGACTTTTTGCCTGGACTTTACTGGATATGAATGATAGGAATTCACATTAGCCTAATAAAAAGGGTTTTTTTTTGGTCAGGACAAGGAGTCTGCTTCGTGATTTTGTGAAGTCTAGATCAGAACAGTAGGATCAGCTCTTCAACATTGATATAAATGTTATCCTAGCTACAAAACCTGACTTTCAAAGCTGCTTGTTGTTGTTTGAAGGCCCCCCCACCCGTCGACTAGAGTTTGTTTAGGTTAGGCTGGCTTGTATTGGAAATTCAAACATGGAATGGTTGTCTCAACCATTTCGAACTCTGCCTCAAGAAAACAGAGGCTGTTACCACCCCTGGAATGCTTCAAATCAATGGAGAAAACCTTAAAGAAGGTGGACATTTTTCAGTATCTTGGATCCCATCTCCAAGGCAATGGCAACGTCAATGGTGAGGTGCAAGCAAAGGTGAATGCAGCCTGGATGGGTTGGCGAGAACAGACTGGTGTGGTTGTGGCCTTTCAGCCGCTGGTCCCTCCAGAAGCTGAATCAGAGGCGACGAGGAGGCGTGGGAGTCAGGGTCAGCATCAGGGCAACCTGTGAGCTCCGTGGGGGAAGAGGGAATGGAGTTGTCCTAGAGACAGAGGTGGAGTCTGGGCCGTCCGTCAGTCCTCAAGTGGAGAGTCAACATCCCCCAGGTCTGGCTGATGAGGAGGAGGAGGAACAGCTGGGTTCAGTGCCTGATGCATGGATGTACAGAAGGCAGAGGAGAGGAGAGCAGTGGAAATCTATGGGCCGGTCCTCGAGACAGAAGAGGCAGGTCTGGAGGTGGCTGATGAGGAAGAGGAGGAACAGCTGGGTCCAGTGCCTGATGCACGGATGTACAGAAGACAGAGGAGAGGAGAGCAGCCAGGTCTGGAGGTGGCTGATGAGGAAGAAGAGGAACAGCTGGGTCCAGTGCCTGATGTGTGGGTGCACAGAAGGCAGAGGAGAGGAGAGCAGTGGAAATCTATGAGCCGGTCCTTGGGACGGAAAAGCCAGGTCTGGAGATGGCTGATGAGGAAGAGGAGGAACAGCTGGGTCCAGTGCCTGATGCACAGATGTACAGAAGACAGAGGAGAGGAGAGCAGCCAGGTCTGGAGGTGGCTGATGAGGAAGAAGAGGAACAGCTGGGTCCAGTACCTGATGTGTGGGTGCACAGAAGGCAGAGGAGAGGAGAGCAGTGGAAATCTATGGGCCGGTCCTTGGGATGGAAGAGCCAGGTCTGGAGGTGGCTGATGAGGAAGAGGAGGAACAGCTGGGTCCAGTACCTGATGTGTGGGTGCGCAGAAGGCAGAGGAGAGGAGAGCAGTGGAAATCTATGGGCCGGTCCTTGGGATGGAAGAGCCAGGTCTGGAGGTGGCTGATGAGGAAGAGGAGGAACAGCTGGGTCCAGTGCCTGATGTGTGGGTGCACAGAAGGCAGAGGAGAGGAGAGCAGTGGAAATCTATGGGCCGGTCCTCGGGACGGAAGAGCCAGGTCTGGAGGTGGCTGATGAGGAAGAAGAGGAACAGCTGGGCCCAGTGCCTGATGCATAGATGCTCAGAAGGCAGAGGAGAGGAGAGCAGTGGAAATCCTTGTTTCTAGGTTGCTTCTCTCCTTGAACAGTTTCCTTCTTTGTTCAATCTATGGGTACTCCTTGACTTATGACCACAGTTGGGGGCCATAATTTCCATTGCTAAGCAAGGTGGTTGTTGAATCAGTCGCACCCAATTTTACAACCTTATTTCCGTGACGGTTGTTTAGCAAATTACCGTGGTCTTTAAATGAAGATTGGCTTTCCCCATTGACTTTGCTACTCGGAAGTCAGCTAGTTGGCTTCCTAACAGTGAGAACAATTAATCAAAGGAAGGGTTGGCCTCCAGAAATTGTGGGTGCTCCATCACTGGGGGTTTTTTAAAAAGAGACTGGACAGCCACCTGTCTGAAATGGTTTAGGGTTCCCAGCTCGAAGAGGGGGTTGGACTAGAGGATCTCCAAGGTCCCTTCCAACTCTGTCATTCTACGTTCAACAAAGCTGTGTGTGGACTTCAAGTTTTCTTTTGAAGTTTCTCACTCAGAATTTGCCAGTTAATTGGAAGGGCAGGTGACTGTTAAAATCTTCCTCCATCCCCCTCACTGATATTTCTACCACCTCCCACAGGTCAGACAAATTAGGAAAGACTTGATGTTGTTTGCCACTGAGTGAGAATCAAACATTTCATTTTGTTCCAGCTTCCTGATGTCTGAGGGAGGCGTTTGCATCCTTCATTCAGGAGTCTTGGGGATTTTTTTTTTAATGGCTTTGGTTAGAAGCCAGACAATATCATCCATGTTGTGTGTTACAAATTGCCTTCTTCGGTTCTGCTTTGGATTTGTTGGAAGATTCTGCAAACAATACTCAGACTGGTGCATTATGCAAGTGCTGTGTGTGTGTGAGAGAGAGAGAGAGAGAGAGAGAAAGAGATAGACAGAGAAAGAGATAGAATGAGAAAGAGAGCGAGAGAGAGAGAAAGAACAAGAAAGAGGAAATGAGAGAGAATGAGAGAGAAGAGAGAAGGAAGATAAGAGAGAAGGAGAGAGAAAATGTGAAAGGAAGAGAAGAGTAAGAGAGACAGGAGGAGAGAAGAGAATGAGAGAGAATCAGACAGAGAATGAGAGGAAAGAATGAGAGAGAGAAAATGGGAAAGAAAAAAATGAAAGGAGAAAAGAAAAGAATGAGAAAGAGAGAGGAGAGGAGAGAATGAGACAGAAAATGAGAGAGACAAATAGAAAATGAGAGGAAAGAAAGAGGGAGGGACTGAGAGAATTGGAGAACAGAAGAGAAAAAATGAGTGAAGGAAAGAAGAAAAGAATGAGAGAGAGAGAGAAGAGAGAATGAAAAAAACGAGAGGATGAGAAAAACAAGGAGAATGGGAGAAAGAATGAGAAAGTGAGAATTAGAGAATGGAAGAAAAAATGAGGGAAAGAAAGAAGAGAATGAGAGAGAGAGAAGAGAAAACGAGAGAGAAAATATGAGGGATGAAAAAGAATGAGAGGATGAGAAAAAGAAAGAATGAGAGAGAGAATGAGAATGAGAGAGAGAGAAAGAGAATGGGAGAGAAAAAATGAGTGAAGGAAAGAAGAGAATGAGAGAGAGAGAGAAGAGGGGAGAATGAGACAGAATGAAAAAGGATGAGAGGATGAGAAAAAGAAAGAGAATGAAAGAAAGAATGAGAATGAGAGAAAATGCGAAAGAATGAGGGGAGAGAGAGAGAAGCAGAAGTAGAGAATAGGAGAGAATGAGAGAGAAGACACAGAGAGGATGTTTCGATGCATCCCTGCAGCCTGAAATCTAGC